>PVIW01000910.1:218323-369872 GCA_004026585.1 Noctilio leporinus | reverse complement strand
GAAATGTGTCCATTTCATCCAGGTTGTCATATTTTTTGTCATAGAGTTGTTTGTAGTAATTTCTTACAATCTTTTGTATTTCTGAGGTATCAGTTGTGATTTCCCCTCTTTCAGTTCTGATTCTGTTTATTTGGGTCCTCTCTTTTTCTTGATGAGTCTGGATAAGGGCTTGTCAATTTTGTTTATTTTTTCAAAGAACGAGCTCCTGGACCTGTTGATTCTTCCAATTGTAGTTTGAATCTCTGAGTTATTTAGCTCTGCTAATAATCTTGATGATTTCCTTCCTTCTACTTGCTCTGGGCTTTGTTTGTTGTTGCTCCTCTAGTTCTTGCAGCTTTGTGGTTAGGTCGTTTTTATAAACTTCTTGTAACCTTTTTTGGAAGGCCTGTATTGCTCTAAATTTCCCCCTGAGAACTGCCTTTGCTGTATCCCATAGGTTTTGGGCTGTTGTGTGTTCATCGTCATTTGTTTCCAGGAACTTTTTGATTTCATCTTTGATCTCATTGTTGACCCCTTCATTGCTTAAAAGCATGTTATTCAGTCTCCATGAGTTAGCGAATTTTTGGGTTTTTCCCTTGAATTTGGTTTCTAGTTTCAAGCCATTGTGACCTGAGAAGATACTTTGTATGATTTCAATTTTCCTGTATTTGTGGAGGCTTGTCTTGCGACATACCATGTGGTCTATCTTGGAGAATGAGCCATGTGCATTTGAGAAGAATGTGTCTTTTGCTTCTTTGGGGTAAAAGACTCTGTATACATCAGTTAGGTCCATTTCCTCTAGAGTGTTGTTCAACGCCACAACATCTCTGGGGATTTTTTGTTTGGAAGATCCGTCCATTATTGATAGTGGGGTATTAAAATCCCCTACTATTAGTGTGTTGCTGTCTATGTCTTTCTTAAAGTCTTCCAAGATTTTCCTTATATATTTCAGAGCTCCTATGTTGGGTACGTATATGTTTATCAGAGTTATTTCTTCTTGGTGGATTGTTCCCTTAAGTATTATGAAATGTCCATCTTTGTCCCTTTTTATGTCTTTTTTTTTTTTTTTAAAGAAATATCAGAAAGATCTTATTCAACAAGGATCTGGGGGGCATAGATTCTGGATTTTAGTGTTACCACAAACCTGCTTTGGGATGTTGGTCAAATTTGTTAGTCACTCTAGAATTCAGTTTTCTTGTCTCAGGTAGAGGAATTATCTGATTAGTGGGTTCAGAGATGATTAAATACAATGTAGCATTTTTATTGTAATGACTCAGTAGATGCTTCTTTGAGAAAAAAAGAATGGACTTTTTGCTTTTAAGTGGGCATAGGTGCTTTGAGAGACTCCATGTGTTGGTGAAGCAATAGATACAAAAGATTAAGAACACAACTAGATGCCTCTTAAGTATCATGTAGCATTCTAGCATAAAAATTCAAAGATTTTACATCATAGGTAGTGAGTGATATGGAACATAGAGAAGAGTTCAGTGGTTTGGCTGGTATGAGAAGGGGCCATATCCTCAACCTACCAGCAAAGGATGGTACACAATAAGGGGAGACCCCAAAAACCTGGGATTTATTTATTGAAAGTTGTGTTCTTTTCTTATGTTTCAACTTCACTCACCATCAAAGTCCTTTCCATTTGATACAATACATCTATTGAGACTTTTTTCCACTACTAAGAAGAGTTTTTGAACTTGTTGATTTTGATGCCTTTTAGTGCTTCTGCTGTTTTTTTGTTTCACCTCTTCCACATTGGCAAAATGTTTCCCTTTCAGGACTTTTTTTATTTGGAGAACATAAAAAAAAGGTTGCTCAGGGTGAAATTGGGTGAATAGGGATGGTGGGGTACACGGGTCATGCTGTTTTTGGTCAAAAATCGCTGAACCCTCAGTGTGGTGTGGGCAAGTGCACTTATAAATCACTCATCATGAAACAGACAAACCTGTTGAAAAAGCCTTCAAAAAAAAATTCACTAAAGCCAAATGCAGCCTCTCACAACACCACCAGTTGGTACGCTGGTATAGATGGGTTCCTGGAACACTTAATTATGGGGGAAAACTGTACTGCAAGGGGGCCAACCTCCAGAAGATAATTCCAGTGTTTTGGGGGTCCCCCCTTGTAGAAGGCTGTGCATGTGGTGAAGAGCTCTGTATCTGGAGTTGGTAGGTGTGTTACCCAAAAGCTATTGCTTGTTTCTGTAGTCTAAAATATTTTTTAAGTTCTACATGGAACTTGAGTAATAAATGAGTTTTCTAGGTTTTCAGTTGTTTTTATTTCAATCATTGTTTCTTTTTTTTTTTCATGCCTCTTCAGAATGGGGAGTGCCCTGCTATCCAGATTTGATTTGGTCTTTATCCTGTTAGACACCCCAAATGAAGATCATGATCACTTACTTTCTGAACATGTGATTGCAATAAGAGCTGGAAAGCAGAGAACTGTTAGCAGTGCCACAGTAACTCGTCTGAATAGTCAAGATTCAAATACTTCTGTACTTGAAATGGTTTCTGATAAACCATTATCAGAAAGACTAAAGGTACATGTTTCTTAGTCATTCATTTCACTTCTGTTTGAATGTCAAGAGTTCAGTGTGTTGCTTTATTGATTATAAAGGAGTAACGTATAAACTTGCATACTATACCTTTTACATTATAATACTAGGGATTATATAAACTTCATTTGAAATAATCTACATTAACTAGACCATGAACTAGAACTACAGTGTGTTTGGCTTATTTGAGAGTCTTTTTGAATTTTACATGCATCTAAACAAGTTATTTTAGCTGAAGATTTTAGTTGCTACTTATCCTTGTAATTTTGGGCCTTTTTGTCATATGCCAGGTGGTTCCTGGAGAAACAATAGATCCAATTCCCCACCAACTATTGAGAAAGTACATTGGTTATGCTCGTCAGTATGTCTATCCGAGGTTATCCGTGGAAGCCGCTCAGATTCTTCAAGACTTCTACCTTGAGCTCCGGAAGCAGAGTCAGCGATTAAATTGCTCACCAATCACCACTAGACAGCTAGAGTCTCTGATTCGATTAACGGAGGTTTGTTTAAATTGATGTTTTCTTTGTTTAAGAAAGAATACGTGGGCCCTGGCCAGATGCTCAGTGGTTTGAGCATTGTCCGGATACACCAAGGTTGCAGGTTTAATCCCCGGTCAGGGCATGTACAGGAATCAACCAATGAATGTATAAATGAGTGGAATAACAAATTGATCTCCCTCTCTCTCTCAAATCAGTAAATAAATAATAAAGGGGACAGAGAAGTAATATGATTTCTTTCCATTTTCTGCATGATTTGGCTTTTTATTGGGAGACATTAGCAATTGATATTGTTGGTTTTTTTTAAAGGTTTGGCCATATCTTATACCAAAGAATAGCTGCTTCTTTCTAGGCATAGGACCAGTTGCTTACCATGCAACTGTTTTTGTTTTTGTTTTAAGTGGTATTTAGGAAACTCCTGTAGTGTGAAGAGTGGTTAGGTTAACTATGGATGTTAAGATTTGAAGTTGAGTGTTTGAGACCATGGAATGTGTCAGATACCTTGAGTATTTGATTTAATACATGACAGATCCATAAGAATAGTGCCCCTTTTTCTAGCAGCAATATGACTTCCTGAAAGTAAAAGCAAAAAAACCTAAGTATATTTCATAATCACATCTTCTGAAATGAATACTCAGAAAGATATGTTAATAGATAAAAATAGGTTTTAAGGTTTTAATCCGTACTTTCGTATACATCCTGTTGAAGCGAACACAATCCGTATTTTGAATAAGTGATTATTTTTATACTCATTTTCAAATCACCTTTTTAAATTCTGACTTTCATATTATAGCTCTCTTCCCCAAAAGTCAGTTTTTGTGTAAAATGAATAAACAAAAACTTAGACATACCATACTTGTTCACACAATGTTAAATACCGTACTGTATATTTTATAATAGTTTGTTATCTAAAAGTGGTTGTTTTCTTTCAAAGGCACGAGCAAGGTTGGAATTGAGAGAGCAAGCAACCAAAGAAGATGCTGAGGATATAGTTGAAATTATGAAATACAGGTAAGATTAAAATTTTTAATGTTTTAAGTGAAATTAGTCATCTTTCCATCTCATGTATAAATTTTAATTAGGCCAAGCAAAAATGTTTTTAGTTTGCCCATTGGATCACATTTCACTTTGAACAAACTACTTTCTTGGCTTACGATATTTCTGAGTAGCCCTGGCCAGTGTGGCTCAGTTGGTTGGAGTGTCCTCCCTCAACTGGAAGGTTACGGGTTTGATTCCTGGTCAGGGCACATATTTGGATTGCAAATTCAAATGGTCTGGGTGCTTGTGAATCCCAGTCCGGGTGCCTACAATCCCTAGTCCAGATGTATCTGGGAGGCAACCAATTGACCTCTCTCACATTGACGTTTTTCTTTTTCCCTTCTTCTTGCTCTTAAAAAAAAAAAAAAAGGAAAGAAAAGAAAAAGAAAAAAGGCAAGGCAAAAAATGTCCTCAGGTGTAAATAATTTTGAAAACTTCTAAATATGCAGCATTCACTCACACAGTTCTAAAATAATTTCAAAAATACGTATTTTGAGATGACTTGCTCGCCTTCTGTTTACCATCCACCCTTCCTCTCCATCAAAATACCCATTTTTTTTGTAAATAGCAAATGACTTATATTGTTTTATACCTTTTTAAAAGTTTTGACATTACATCTAGAAATTTTTCCATAATAGGACATAAAGACTTCCTTTTTAGAGCTAAATAGTGTTCTATTACTTAGATACAGGTAGTTTAGCTAGTACCCCAGTTCTAGATACATGATATTTTCCATTTACAAACAATGTTACAATGAGTAATCTTTGTAAGATAGTTTGTATGTGGGTAGGTGTATACCTGTATGAGAGATTCTCAGAAATGATATTTCTGAATTCAAAGATAAATAAATACTTCAGGATTTTAACAATATTGCTAAATTGTATCCTTTGCATTTTATATCTCAAATTAGCCTTGCAGGTAAATTTGAATTCATTTTAGATTGTCAGTTTACTTCTAGACTCCTGAAAAAGGAGGTCTCCTTATTAAGTGTAAACAGTACCTACATGAGATTACCAGTTTCCTTAACTCATCTTGAGACACAGATTACCAGTTTATTTCCATAAACTGAATGTTTTTTACTAGCTTATATAAAAATTTTCAGATAAAATAGTTTGATTTCAAATGATTGGAATTACCTGGCATACTTCTATAGTAGAGATTAAGACCCAGTTAAACACATTAAGACAGATGGTGAATTGTCTGTTTTCTTTTACTTAACATGTTTTCTGTCCTTAGTCTGCACTTGATGAGAGCAGGAACTGTCGCCTTTACCACTGTACTCCTTAGGGCCCAGAATCATGCCTAGTGCACTGTAAGTCTTCAGTCAGTGTATTTCCCTGATGGTGAAGTAGATCTGAGTAATCCCCTTTCATTCATTAACTTTCATTTCTGAGTTCCCATGTCTTCAGCTTTTGAATGTTTGCTCTTAATTTGATTTCGAACCTGTAAAATTACATTTTAACTGGGAAGCATAAGTCTAAGTAAAAAAAATTAAACTAATATAATTCATCATAGCTATCAGAGTACATAGCTATAAAAATGAAATGTTTATCGGCAACAGATCACATAGCTTTATCTTAAAATTGAAAATATATTAGGACACAGAAGAGAACAGAGCTACCTTGTTTCTTTGTTTTTTTCCAGAGCTATCCTTTAATTATGAGAGATCATTGTGAGTTTTTTCTATTTCAGTAAAGTAGCCCAAATATTTTACATACCTATCTTCAAATCTGAAGTATATAGCTCAGGTTCAGATCCCAGATGTGCCACTCAATAGCTGTGTAACTTTTGGCAAGTCAGCCAACCTTGCTTCATCTATAAAATGGGAATAAGAATAGTCCCTAAATCATTCTGAGAGAGTATATGCTAAATATAATTAAGGAAAATATTAACTATTATAATTAATGTAGTAGCCAAAAGCATTTTGACATTTGAGAAATAAACATGGTAAATTATATGGTAGAGTAATTAATCATAAAAACCTTAAATAAGATTATACCATATTGCAGGGGAAAACACATACTCATCATCTTATTGTTATCATTTATGACAATCTTATTTGAATGATACATATTCCTATCTGTACAGTTCATTCTCTTTCATGTAGGCTCATATCTATTTAGGGAAGCAAATGAAACTGTTGTTATTTTTTCTTTTTAAAGATTTTATTTATTTATTTATTTATTTATTTATTTATTTATTTATTTTAAATATAAGGGTAGGGAGAGAGACATCACTGTATGGTTGCCTTTCACCTGCCTCCAGCTACAGAGCTGGTTGAAGACCTAGCTTGCAACCTGGTTATGTGTTCTAGCTGGGAATCGAACCAGTGATCTTTGGGTTTGCAGACTGGTGCCTATCCACTCAGCCACCAGCCAGGGCCAATTGTTGTTATAATCCTTTACTCTCTATTCTCATTCTCTTAGGTTGCTTTTTTATGTTATAGTCTATCAACTTTATATTTTTATGCATTGCTCTTTTCAATTCATGTTTCTGAAAAGTAGTACTTGTCCAAAATATTATCATCTCCAGTCGATAGTATAGTTAATTTCACAGTGGCTACTCAGTAAGTACTGTTTAAATCTGCTACTTGAGGCCTTATGGCTACTTCCACATTTTTCTTATTATAGTCAAGAGGCCTGGGATAAAAATTTCTACATCCACACCACCTTGGGTAACTTTGTTTTTCTTCCCCTCCATTAAGCATGCTGGGAACTTACTCTGACGAATTCGGGAACCTAGATTTTGAGCGATCCCAGCACGGTTCTGGAATGAGCAACAGGTCAACAGCAAAAAGATTTATTTCTGCTCTCAACAACATTGCTGAAAGAACTTATAATAATTTATTCCAATATCATCAACTTCGGCAGATTGCCAAAGAGCTAAATGTTCAGGTATGATAAACCAGGTACTTAATAACTTTTTAATAATAATGTCAGCAGGTCTTATTAATATTAATAATATTAATATTAATAGAATGTTTAAATATGAAAATATTTGGAGTAAAACATTGACATAGGCATTTTGCAAAACAAAACAAGCTTGTTTTCTTTAGTTAAGCTATAAAATTACCTGTGTAGAGCTTTAAAAAAAGTTTTTATCTTTTTCTACCTTTTTTCAAAAGATTTTCCATATCATGATAGTTATGAGGAAACATTGTAGTAGACTCAGTTTCCATGTCAGGAAGTCATCTTAATGTCTTTGAACTTCAATTTCTTCATTTGTTAAATGAGCATGGTTCATTCCATTTGTTCTACGGACTGAAAATTTTAGTGAAAATGGATGTAATAGGACTTTTCTGTTTATTTTAAAACTTATTTTAAAATTTATTTTTAATTACAATTGACATATCATACTATATTAGTTTCAGGTATGCAATATTTATTCAACATTTATATACCACAATAAGCCTAGTAACCATCTATCACCATAAAGAGATGTTATAGCCCTGGCTGGTGGCACAGTGGATAAGGTGCCGATCTGTGAACCCAAAGGTTGCTGGTTTGATTCCCAGCCAGGGCACATAACCAGGTTGCAAGCCAGGTCTCCAGCCAGGTCCGTAGCTGGTGGCAGGTGAAAGGCAACCATACATTCATGTTCTCTCCCTCTCTGCCTCTCTCCCTTCCCTTCTCTCTAAAAATAATAAATAAAATCTTTTTAAAAAAAAGTTATTATATTATTGACTCTGTTTCCTATGCTGTACATCACATCTCCATGGCTTATTTTATAACCAGAAGTTTGTACTTCTTAATCTCCATCCCCTTTTCTGCCATGTAAAACAGTTTAAAAATTCCCCACTTAATTTCAAAATCTACCCTAATTTTTGTTTAGACTCCAAACTAAAACAACTATAAAAGATTGGACACTGGCTGGATTGCTCAGTAAATTAGAGCATAATCTGGATATGTCAAGGCTGTGGCTTTAATCCCTCCCTGGTCAGGGTTCATAAAAGAATGAGTCAACTAATGATTGCCTCTGTCTCAGATTGAGTAAAAAAATTTCTCTGCATACTGGAGTTTTAATTTTTTTTATTAGCTTTGTATTATAGAATCCAAAGTTCATATGTAGGCAGCTTTCTCTAAGTACAAATAATTTTATTTTCCCAAGAAGCTTGACAGTTGTATATTACTTTTTGAGAGAGTTTTAAATTCATTTTTTTGCACCTTATTTAGGGGGTTAACTCCTTTTATTAGTTTGTTTGGACTAACTCTTTTGATGTTTTCTTCCAGGTTGTTGACTTTGAAAATTTTATTGGATCACTAAATGAACAAGGTTACCTCTTGAAAAAAGGCCCCAAGCTTTACCAGCTTCAGACTGTGTGAAAGGACTATCAAACTAGGACCGCCTGGGCTTATTAGCAATTTAAAGCCATCTCCAGAATGAAGAATATGCAGAGAAAATACTGGTCTGAAAAGTGACATTCCAAAAGTAATGTAATAGGAAAGGAGTGTTGAAAGCATTTAAAAAGTGTCATTTGTTCATTTTTGTAACTTCTTCTAAAGGTGAAAAATAAGTTCTTTATATTTTTATCTAAATGATGTAATTATAAATTACTGAGAGTTTTGTTTTTGACCTTTTACTCTTCTGTTTCATAGTTTTACATACCCAATGTCCATCTGCGGAAGCATTCACAAAGTTTTTTTTTCTCTTCCCACTGCCTCCTCCCCGCACGCACCCCCTGTCCGAGCCTGCAGCGTGCCGGGAGCATGCTCTGCGCAGATACTTCTTCATGTTTAGGTAGTTCTGACACAAAAAATGAATATATATTTCAGAAATAAATTGAAACTAACTTTCTATTTATCTTAACATCTTAGTTACTGAAATTTGTTTAAGTTGTATTTTTTATTACCAAAGATAAACATGTGCCTATTTTAAACAAATAGCTATGCAAGGCTTAGATTAAAACCTATGCTGCCACACTTCCACATTCCCTAATCTTCTGCTCAGTTTCAACTGTGTTCCTATTTATCTCCGTTTTTCTAAAGGACATGCTCGTACTACTAATTCTTAAGTTTTCAGCTTAAAAAATTACCAACTTCTTACTACAGAGGGCCAGAATATTCTTTTAAGCCCTTTTATGTATATGTATATATGTAACACTTGACCATTTCTTTCCAATTTAGTAATATATCACAATTTTTAGTTAAATCTGTAATTAGCCTTTACACTATGACATATTATTCATTTCCTTTCTTGTACTTTTTGTTTTCTCTAGCATTAAAAATGTGTTAACTAATTTTATATGTATCTACCACTAATTTGGCCCTAAGTCTGTTCTCAGAACATACAAACAAAATGGAGTCGTCTATTTTAACTTTTGGAAATCTCTGTCCTGGAATTCTTTGAATTTTTCAGCCAGAACTACACAGCTATCACCATTTCCTGGCTCCCGTGTCATCGTCTTTCTCATTTTACTCCTTCCTTTTGGTGGAACCCATCTTCTAAGTAGCTTCCTAAGAGTTCATAAGGCTTAGTCTACCTGCACCCCTGAATTGATACAGCTTGGGCATAGAATTTTAGTTTGGAAATAATTTTCACTCAGAATTTTAGATATTGCTCTATTATTTTTAGTTTTTCTCTGGTTGCTGTCTAGAAATCCAAAGCCAGTTTCAAGTTTATTCTTGATGCATGACCCTTTTTTTTTCCTATTTGCATCTCCCTTTTGCCCATGGTGTTCTGAAATTTTAGTGTGTAATGACTATCGTGCTGGTTTCTTAATGCCAAAACATTTGGGATTATCTTTACCTCTTCTTTCTCTTGACTCCATCCCATATTTATCAAAACAAATCCTTTCAGTACCATCTTCAAACTATCTGAAATCTTGGTATTATTTCTATTTCTAGTATTCTGACCAGTGGCACCATCTCTTCTCAGACTTTGTAAAGACAAAGGCTTTTCTTTATTTATTGCTATTGCAGGTGGAACAGGTTTTAGTCGCATACCCCTTTGAGGAAGAGACATGTAAAATGGGTGACCATATCACTTACAAATAAGGACACTGGTATAGAGCCTAACTAAAGTGGTCGAGTAAATTGATTTAAGAATAGAGAAAAAGAATTAAGAATAAGAAGTTTGTACTAACAAGACGGTGGTATTCTCCCCCTTCTCTTCTGTAAAGTTGTTCAAAAGCAATAAGGAAACCCAGAAACAAAAATATAGTCCAACTTCTGTGAACTAGGAAACACAACCCAAACCCCCACACACTAGCAAGATCTGCCAAAAGCAACGAAGAACAGGCAGCCCTGCACGAGGGAGGAAGCAGAGGTAACGCCTGTGGTTGAAGATTTCAGAGGGAACCAACAGAGTATTTCTAAGAATATATTTTGCACACCTTTTGAATCCAAAAGATTTTTGAATCCAAAAGATTTTACATGAGTAAAATCTCATGTTTGCAATAGTGTGAGTATGGCCTACAGGTTGGTGGTGGCAGCTTCTCTGGACCTTCGTGGAGTATAAGAAGTAGAAGAGGTGTTAAATGAGAAGTCACATAGATAAGCCACTTGAAAGGAGAAAAAAGGCTGCCCTCCCATTTCTGCAAAGCTATATTCTTTACTAAAACAATGAGAAATGCCTACGAATTTTTAAGAAAGAATTGTATACCCAGATGTTTCAATCAGGTTCTTAGTTAATGAGGATTCAACTTCCTGGGCCATTTGGCTTCTGCCACAAATACTCAGCTTTAGCATGTTGGCATTGACACAGTCATAGATAGTACATCAACAAATGAACATGGCAGTACTGCAATGAAACTTGATTTATGGGCACTGAATTTTGAATTTCATAAAATTTTCACCTACCGAGAAGACTAAATAGTCTCAGTTTTAAAGAATCATTTAATAATAATAGGCAGTGAGTCCGACTTGGCTCAAGAGCTGTAGTTTTCAGAAGCTTGGTTGCAAATAATACATAGAAGCTGACTTGATGAAGCAGGAAGTGTTATTAAAGAACACTTTAACCAAAAGTTAAACCAAAAGTTTCTTGTGAGCAAACCAAAGTTAGCTCACGACAGCGGGAAGGCTAGCGAATCAACAGGATAGGCTTCAGGGAGGATCGCCATATGCATGCCTTACAGTGTGAAGTGGCAGCCACTATCCCCCTACCGGCATGTGGCACTGGAGACAATGCTGCTGTCCCCGTGCTGACTCATGGTGCTGCTTCTGTACCAGAAACACTGGGAATACGTCTGTAGAAAGACGGTAGAATGTTTCTGCCCACACCAAAAGAGCAGCAGAGGATTCTTCATGGGCCCTTCTTAAATTTCTGAACTCAAAATAGAAACCTCATCTATAAATGTCTGGCTGAAGAAGGCCCCTTTCATAGAATGCTAGAGAGTTTTCCAGGTTGTACTTTAGGGAAGCAGAACCAATAAAGCCAAACTTTCCCATTTGTTATGACAGTTCAAATGGTATTGGTACTGAATAAAACCAACAAACACTTCATAACATACAAGAACTCTGAAAATGTTAACCATTCTTGGAGAATAGTTGAATGTTCAGGATCAAAAAAATTTTAAAGTGGGGATTATTGCCATAGAACAGAATGTAAATGTTAAAACCTTGTTTTTAAAGAAGGGGGAGAAAGATAATAGTGTAAATATGGTGATTTTTTTTTTTTTTTTTTTTTAAGACTTCATCTGTTATTTCGAGAAAGAGAGAGACAGAGAGACAGAGAGGGAGAGAAACATCAACGCATGGTTGCCTTTCACCTGCCTCCAGCTATGGACCTGGCTTGCAACCTGGTTATGTGCCCTGGCTGGGAATCAAACCAGCGACCTTTGGGTTCGCAGGCTGGCACCTTATCCATTGTGCCACCAGCCAGAGCTATGGTGATGTCTTTGTCTTTAAAGGCTGGGCTGGAGAGTTAAAAGATATTTAAAACTGATTAAAAATCTATTAATGGAATCAGAAGCAGATTTCACAAAATTCAACACAAAGAAAAGAATTGTTTACAATTATTTAAGGCTATTAGCAGAGTTTTGGAAAAGATATAAACCTAAATCATAACAAGAAACTCTCCTGTGTTTTCTATGATTCTGTGTTACCTATTTAGCCCCATCTAATCACAGGCCAAACTAATGACCTAAGTTTTTCACATCTCCCTTGTGATCCAGCTTTGTCAATACAAACCCTCTAACCACAAATTAATTGCAACATGTATATCTCACTTCCTAAATAGGGGGATGCCCCACCTAACTACTTCCCACAGCTAGGCTGGCCTCCTGCTCCTTCCTGCCTCCTGATGGACCTTGCTGCTTGCCCATGGGGCCCTTTGTGGCTGGTGTGCCCCTTCTCTTGGGAAATGTACACAATGAACTCTTCCAAAGGCAGTTGTCTTTCTGCCTTTGTCAACTTAGACCTTAAAAAAACAAATCCCAAGTATAAATCTTAGAACAGATATATATAAGGGAAACCAAAGCATTACATCATGAAAGTTTAAGAGCTTCATATAATTGAAACAAAAAGATGTGCAGATGGGATCACAAACTCCTATATGCAGGATACACGTAAAACAAGCTTAAAGTGTGGACAGAGGTGTACCTGAAAGAGGCAAATTGAAAAAAGATGAGGTGGTGCCCACCTGCTGGCTGTGTGGGTGGAGGGCTCAGCACATGGACAATGGCAGCTGTCCCACCATCCCTTGCCACACAACTCAGTTTATCCCTGTATGTCGTTGGTGCCACCTCCCACCCCCAGCTGGGGCACAGGATATAGATCAATGGATAGTGTGTCTAGGAAGCCAGTTACTGAACAATGAGAGAAATCATCACCTGCCAAAAGTTGTGACATTCCTTAGGGGTGACTCTGCCTTATACAGCTGTTTGCTTCTCTGTTGTCACAGGCTTGGTCCTTGAGTTCTTTGTGAAGCACTGAGACATTCCAATGGTCAAGACCTGTCTTTGGACTCTCAGTTGGGTCCTGCTCATCTCCTATACCTTGTGTTCCCTCTATTCCTTACTCCTCCTCAACGGTCCAACGCAGTCACCTGAATAATTCAACAAGTAACATTTGGCGTTGTTTTTACTACAGGTTCTTCAGTCTTGGCCAAAACTATTACTGTGGTCCTGGCTTTCAAGGTCACTGTGCCAGGGAGAAGGACATTTCAAGGTCACTGTACCAGGAAAGATAAGGCAGTAGTCAGTGTCAGGGATGCCTAAGTTTATCATTCCTATTTGCTCTTACCCAGCTGACTCTGGATCCTGGCTGAGAACCTGTCTTACCTTCAATCTTGTAGATGCATACTCTACATGGCCATGTCATCATCGTGTATAAGAAGGGCTCCGTCACATCCTTCTACCGTGTCCAGGAATACTTCAGCTCCTTGGCCCTGTGAGCTGCTTCTTAAATTTCCTGACCCAGAACCAGCCTGACCGCTTCAGCGAGGCCAGTGTCTTTTCACTTTTCTTTTCTTCTCTTTTTTTCCCCCTTTCTTTTCCCCTCTCTTCCCTTCCCGTCCCCTCCTCTTCCCTTCCCTCGTTTGTTTGTTTTTACTTGGAGGCCATTTTCTGGATGTTCAGCATGCTAGGGTTCTGCATTGTCTGGGACACCCTTCTCCCTGTTTACAACCCCAAGGATAAGGTCAGAGTGGACATGGAGATCTTCCCAACTTGGCCTCCAGTGAGTGCCTACTAGGCTGTGTGTTTGCTTCAAAGTGTTGTATTATTAAGGCCGGATAGCAACATTCTGCATTGGTTAAGGAATAAAACACCTTCTGGGAGGAATAGGGCTTCTTAAGTTTTAACTCACCTGTTTCCTAAAATAGTGTTAGAAGACAAAGCAACACCATTCTTACATCAGACATGAGATTGCAATTTGTGACTTGCGGTTTTCAATGAAAATAAAACTCCCATTTGTTTTTCTAAAAGTGGCAGGGGCAATACAAACCTCAGGCTTCTTCTACATTATACCTCCAAATTTCATTTTGGAGTCCTCCCATTAAATCTACTAACTAATCCTGCTTTTTTAAAAAAAATTAAGGGTGTGATCTTAATATAAAAATAGACTGATATCAGGGCAAAGCCCATTCAACAAAAAATAATATTTATCATGCTAGGGGGAGCAATTCATAGTAATTACATGATAATTATGGCAACGAACAAGACACGACTAGGAAGCAGAAACTACACAAAATACTAGGAAATAGAAACACATTGCTAGAAAACTTTGGTGCACTTCTCTCAGTTCCCAGACAAGTGGACAAAAATTAGGGATATAGAAGATGTGAATAATATAATTAATGACATAGATCGCATTGATAAATACCAAAGTTTGCATCTTGAAAACAGAATGCACCTTGTTTTCAAATACATTTGGAATTTGCAAATGTTAACTGTAAAATAAACCTTAACAAATTCCAAAAAGTAAAAATATTAAGGTGATATTCTCTCATCATCAATTAGACACTTAAACTTCACATGTAAATAGCCTGAGTCTAGAAATAAAACCAGAAATTTCATATATTGCTTATTAACTAACACTAATCCTGGGAAAGTCACTGTAGATCAAAATTGGACAGGGTGGGATGGTGGAGCTAGTGAGCAGGTAATAAATGGAGTTTGGGCCCAAGTCCATCAGTGATGGGTCCCTGAACATACCTTAGAGTTATCTGAGTTCCTGAATGCATGATTGGAATAAACATACTTATCACTTTGAAGCATCTCCTTTGTTCCCTCATTCCTAGATCAGGGCTATTATGGTAGGAAGGCCAAAATAGCCAAAGACAGTGCTGCATTCCTGGAGGAGCCACAGAGATTACTGCCACCAACTCTTCTGGAAGAGTGCACTGTTTAACTTACATATTATAGAAGACATGTCTTAGAAAAATAGCAGTGGAATATTTTAAATCACTCTGATTACAGCAGCTGTTCCAAATGTAGTCTCTTTATTAAAGCAAATAGCATAGAGCCTAGAACTTAGTATGCAGCTATGCATTTGGCTATGTCATTTTCTCTATCCCAATAATGAGAGAACACTGAAATCAGTTTGCTTTCATCTACTAAGGAAAACAGTATGCCTTCAATGTCCTATCTGGGATCTATGACAACCCTGGTTCACTGTTACAGTCCCATCGATGCCATTCTGGTCTATCCAAGGGTGACATTATGCTAATAGGATGATAGGTGAACAGACCTAGAATACCCTAGATACCTTGGCAAATCATTCATACTATACTTTGGAGATAAAGCCCACAAAAATTCAGGGGCCTATCTCCAGTGAAGCTTCTGGGGCCCAGCAGCCTACAGCATATCAGAACATACCCTGGGAAGTCATGTTGTCATACATTGGCACCCCCTTCCACTCAGAGACTCAATATTTGGCCAGCTTCTTTGGATTTTGGAAGCAAGATACAACACAGTAGGCATACTACTTTGACCCATTTATTGTGTCACCCATATACTTCTAATTTTGAGGGGCACACAGAACAAGAGAAGGCTGGACAAGGCTGCATTACAAACATTTTTGTGACACTGTGGCTCAAAGTGTATGGGTCAGATTGTATGGCATCTGGTCCAGGTAGGTCATGATAGAACAGTCATGACACAAACCTCTAGGACTGGCACATGCCAGGCACATTCCTGAGGGCCTTTGCACATGCTGTTTGTTCTACCTGGGATGCCCTTCCACCAGAAAGCTACATGGTTTATCCCTCAAACGTCACTTCCTTAGTGACATCTCATGAGCTACATGGCTCATCCCCTCAAATGTCACTTTCTTAGTTACAAAAAGTAACCTCTACTTGGTTTTCAGAGGTTCTCCTGTGTACTACAATTTAATATCCATAATGTGTATTATAGGTTCTCTCTAAAATCAGCCTCATTTTTACCAAAGATAGCCAAAGTAAGACTAATATGTTTGCAAAATAAGTTGTTTCAATAAACTTGGTCTGATTATTTCTATGAATACAGGAATCACATTAATCATAAAGGCTTTTTAAAAAAAGATTTTATTATTTTTAAAGAAAGGGGAAAGGAAAGAGGCAGAGAGAAAGAGGTTGCCTTTCACCTGCCTCCAGCTACAGACCTGGCTGGAGACCTGGCTTGCAACCTGGTTATGTGCCCTGGCTGGGAATCAAACCAGCGACCTTTGGGTTTGCAGGCCAGCGCCTTATCTACTGTGCCACCAGCCAGGGCATATAGGCTCTTTTAAAAAAGTTTTTTGAAAATGTATTTTTCCCCCAATATGGGCTTTTTTAAAGATGAACTTTTTTATAAGGAAACTTCAGGTTGAACTTTAAAAGGTCCCTGGGGGTGGGGTGAGGAAGGTCCCCTGAGGCCAGAAAAGCCAAGCCAAGGACTTGCCATCACTTTGCCTCTAGTATCTTTAGTTTGGGTTGCTATAAATACTATCCTAATAATTAATGCACATTAACTAGTTAACAACTTGTTATTTTGGATGTTTGTTTAGTAAGTTTATTGCTTTGAGAGAGAAATACCAATTTTTGTTGTTCCACTCATTTACGCACTCACTGGTTGATTCTTATATTGATACATGCCCTGACGGCAATTGTGCTTGGGGACACACTGTGCTAACCAACCCAGGGACGCGACTAGGGCCAGGAAGTTTCTTAAGCTTTTTAAGCCTAGGTTTAAAAAAAATGTCAAAGTAATAATGGGCCCTATGTTGGAGTTGTTGGAAGGATTACATGGGATAAGCACCATATACATATGATATCTGTTTATCTATAGGATATGGCTTGGCTATAGTGAACACGCTTTTCAATTAATTGGTAAAGCCCCATATTTCTGACATAAGCAACACTCAAAAGAGGAAAAACATCTGGAAGTTCGCATTAATTACTTCTGGACCACTTTATCAATGCCTAAACCTTCAAGGAGAGCCCCGAAGCCGCCCCCCACACCTCGGAAGGGGGTCCTTCCGCCAGTCGCGAATTTGGGGCAACTTCAGGTTCAGGAAAGTTCCTGCCCTCTGGCGGCCAAGTCCACTACGCGAGCTCGACGCTCCCTTCGTTCTCCTCGCCCTGGACTGTCGCGGCTGGGAGACGAGGCGCGCCGAACACCCATTAACCAATACCCGCTACCCGCTACCCGAAAGGCCAAGGGGCTTAACGGCGCGCACCTCCCGCCGCCGCCGAGGGCGCTGGCCTGCCTGCCGGCGATGGTGTCGCAAAAGCGTCGCGAAGTCGTCCGTCCGCCCTTGGCGGCTGCAGGCCCCCTGTATAAGAGGAGTGTGCTAGGGTTTGAAAACAAATATGGAAGTGTCTGAGGTACTCGGAGGCTTGAGGTGGCTGATGGAGAAGTGGCTCGTCCGTGTCCCACGCTGCTAAGTTCTTGCTGCTTCCATAGTTGCAGCGCGGCCGCAGGGCCATGCTGGCTTCGCGCGTGGCTCGTGGCTCGTGGGGTGCCCTGCGCGGAGCCGCCTGGGTGCGGGGGCTGCGGGGGGTGCGACCCGGGAAGGGTCGCGCCCTCGGGGCCCTGCTGCCTTCCGCGCCTGTCTGCCTGGGCTGCCTGGCTGAACGCTGGTGGTTGCGCCCCGCCGCGCTCGGCCTGTGGCTGCCTGGGGCGGTCCGGCGGGGCCACTGCTCAGGTGCGGGGAAGGCGGGCCCGGGGCCCACGGCCGGAGAGGGGGCCTCGGCGGAGGCCCAGGGCGGCCGGTGGGGTCCAACGAGCGCCGCCAGCCTGGTACGTACCGAAAAGAAGGGGCAACCGTGGGTCGGGGTCGCCAGCCCCGTGGGGGCTCAGTCTTGGATGCTAATAACATAGCTTTGATGGGTCCTGGTCAGGCGCTTCAGTTTCGGAACTTTGAAACTGTTTTCTGAAGGGAATTTACGGGCATCTTATCGGGGGTCGGGGGGATGAATTTAAGGGGTACCAGCAAAGGTCCACCTCTGGTCTTAGGGATCAGGTTAGAATCCGCTCCCCGCTGCTTCTATTCGCTTTGGTCGCTGGGCCGGCCTTGATATTGCATTGGTAAAAATCGCCCTCGCTTATTTTAATTTAATGAAGGAAATCCCCGGGGTTTTAGGGAAAGTCTGTGGGAATCATCAGAAAGGTATACCGGTCTTTCTGTTTGTGCAGGTTTTGTTCACTACTGTTTGATCTTTGGCAGCCTTACATATTATAAGATGAATGATAACGAACTTAAGTCGTAGCTGAAAGATTTTTTGACCTCTAGTTACAAAAAAAGATGAAAACTCGCCTAGGGTAACGGAGGGAAATATTTGTCTGCTTACCCGTTGAAATACTGCTCAAGTAGAAGACACAGAGCGTGAGTGTAGGAGAGCTTTTGATGTCATGCTAGCAAGACTCATGCAATTATTACATCTTCAATTGTTATGTCTTCAGTGGGCCCCAGTGCTGCTTTCATCAGTTGTACAGCATGGGTTGAGGTGGTCACATCCTGGCGGGGGTCTCAGCTCCTCTGAGAGCTGAAGCATGTAGGGGTCTGAGTGCTGGATGCTCTGAGGTTGCTCATGATCGCGGAAGCCCTTCCCAGAACGGCAGTAGTTGGTCGAGTATGCCACAGGTTATTTGGTTGGGTAATTCTGAGATTAGGTCTCTTACTTTTAATTCAGCCATTTACAAGTGTAATGACTATAAATTAATGAGGTACTTTATTTCCATTGAAACATAGTTGATGTGGAGTTAAAAGGCTTCTTCCACGGCATTCAACCTGGTTTCTTAATTCACCAAATGAAATGATTTGGCTGTTTGTAACTTTGTCTTTCATTTTGCCTCACGAGTATCTGAGATTAATTTTGGGCTTCTTTATTTTGACTCTTTGCTTTGTAATTCTTTTTTCTTGGTCATGACCTGTCTACGCTACACTCCTCCCCCCACCACTAGTTGTAACAGTGACTGAGTATTACACTTATTTTGCACCACAGTATGGACTCTGAAACACTCTGACCTTTGAACTTGAATTGGAATATATTCCAAGAATATGTCCATTTAATTATATAATGTGGTCTGTTTTCGATAAAAGGTCCCTGGTTAGAGGTTGGTATTGCTTCCTGTTTGGTAATTGTTTCTTGCAGAATCTGAAGTTTTTCTGTAGCTTTCTGTACCTGCCAAGCTGAGGTGCACATTTCTTGCCAGGTTCTGTTTAATTGTTTAAAAACACAAACTTAGTACCTAAACGCTTATGGGATGGTTTATGGAATTTTAAACGATATCTTTAGACATGGAAACAGTCACTTAAAAAAAAAATCAAGATCAAGGTTCTGACAAACCTTGGTTACTGATTAAGAAAGAGGTTCACTAGGGTTAGTCTTGCAAGATAGTTCCTTGGGGTAGAATTGGCAGCCTTGACTCTCAGGGGAAAAGATCCAGGCTTTAGGGAGAGACATTTTCTTGATATTATTTTTGTACCCCATTGTGCAGGGTGTCTGAGATTTGCTAGGCTGAGGCTTTTTAAAGTTGAAATAGCCTCTTATGAAACATTGTTTGCCAAGCAAGGGATGTTCTCCAGAGCAGCTGTAGCTGCCCAGAGCCCTTTTGTTGGTGTCAGTTTAAACCAGCTTGGCTCCAAATGAAGTTTCAAGGAATCAAAGCTCCCACAGGGGTTTCTAGTTGGGGATCTTAACATTTCTGGGGCTATTTTTAACAGTTTTCCAAGTTTTTCTTTATTTCCTAAGGATCTCAATCCCTATACTTAGTTCCATTTTTCTAACAGCAATTCTTGAATTTAGTAATGAGGTTATGGAATTGTTTTTTCCCCCTTCATTCATATTGACACTGTGTATCATTTAGTATTCTTTTGATAGGTATGTATAGAGGAGTGAGGGAGGTTATTTGCTGTAAATATTTTTAAGTCAGAATGTCAGAGGTTGTAAATGTGACTTTTTACAATGAGATCCTCTTGAAATTTCACTTTTAAAAGCAGTGTTTAAAGTTTTAAATTCTAATGGTGAAGTCATATGTTAAAGGCTTCATTCATATGGTAGATAATATCTATTGTTCCTTCTCTTGACGAAGAAAACCTACTCAAAAATAGTAGACTCTTGGGGTACATGACATATCCTTATCAAGAATAAAACTATTCTTGACAGTTTTATTCTTATATTTATTAAAGTTTTTATTTATTTATTTTTAGAGGGAAGGGAGGGAGAAAGAGAGAGGAACATTCATGTGCCAAAGAAACATCAGTTGGTTGCTTTTTGCACTCCTGTAATCGAGGACCTGGCCTATAGCCCAGGCCGGTGCCCTGATGGGAGTTGAACCAGCGGTCTTTTGGTTTGCAAGACAACACTCAACCCACTGAGTCTCACTAGTCAGCATTCTTGACAGTTTTAGAGTGAAGTCTTTAAAAATAGAATGGATTTAAAAACTCAGAGTACTTAATTTAAAGTATATATATGTAGCTTCTAACCCTTAAGTGTATTTTCCACGTATATAGTTATTTAAAGTATGAATTTAATTTAAGTTTTGTTGTCTTTGTGTTTCAGTATGAAAACCCATGGACAATCCCAAATATGTTGTCGATGACGAGAATTGGCTTGGCCCCAGTTTTGGGCTATTTGATTATTGAAGAAGATTTTAGTATAGCACTAGGAGTTTTTGCTTTAGCTGGACTCACTGATTTGGTAAGTTAAAGTCATTTGCTCCCCTTTTATATCCTAGAGTCTCTACCACAAGGACATAGCACAGTCTTAGCCTGCTTTTTCTTGGAAGGAAATCCTCAAAATGAATTTCACCTGGTCCTTTGTGTAAGGACTTGTCTTTAGTGTCTGTGTGGGACTGTGCTATTCTTTATATGATCTAAGGAAAGTATTGGAGGTTGTATGAAGATAAGAGAGGACACTTTTTACTACTGGTTTTTAATTTTGTAACAGAAAACCACTTTGAAACTCCCACAGAGCCAAGTACTTTCATTAGAGATAGAAATAAAGGAAAGAAGCTGTGAGACTTATTTTGTTGTTTATTTGATAGAAATAACCCTGATTTTCAACAATAGTTGGTTTTTACTGTGGATGGGGAAACAGTAGGCTAGTTGTGATCAGGGAGCTTGGAGAGGCTGGGCTGTGCTCAGGTTTATACTGGGAGGAGGTCATAGGCACCCCATAGATTTGCTTTGTGATCCCTCTTTCATACACCTCTCATCACTCAGCAGAAGACCCTGCCCTGGGTGGGCATTAGGCATCCTTCCTTCTATTCCCATAGCAGATGGACAAAGTACTCCTTAGCACTGCTGTGTCACTTGGGGTGTTGAGAGGAAGATTTATTCAGGCTATCTTCAATTAGAACTTGGAAAATAACTCTAATGGAAGGCTACATGGCTTTTATGGACTTACCAGCCACCATCCTATATGACATTGTTTGTATTTATTCCCTACCTTGTTTCATAAAGGATTTGAAATGGCTTATAAAACTGTGTCTTACATTAACACAGTTGAGGGAAGTGGGGAAAAGGTAGAGGAAAAATTTTAAATCAGGGCAAAGTTAGCATGTAGAAGTGGGTGCAATATATTCCTATGAGCAGCTGCACAGTAATGATTTGGTACTTCTAAAAAGTGGTTTATGTTTGAAAAGCTTTGCTCCATATTTAGTGAGGAAAAAGAGAAACTAATTTCCAGTTAATGAAAGTTTTATAGCATCTTTGTTTGTAACATCAGTTATTGTTTTGAGGTTCATAGAAAATTCTACCTGCCTAGTAGGTGGTGAGCCGTTTGGAATTGTCTGAAGATTTTGCAGGGTAAATAAAGGAGGGCATTTCCACTGTTATATGGCATTTCCAAATATGCATCAAACATAGTCTCAAAAAGGCTGCCAGTTCTTGTTCTTTTTTTTTTTTTTAATTTTATTGTTGTATTACATCCATCCCATAAGGCTGCCACTTCTTAGGTCCTATTTGTAACAACTTCTCCCCAGTCTCACAGTCTCTCCTTTTCTTTTGTCCTTGCTTTTATCTCTAGAGCCCTAAGGCCTCCACTCGTTAATATGGTCTCCAAGTCCATCCAAATCTAGCTATTTATACTAATAATGGAATTTTGTGGGGAGGAGGGGGACAGACAAGATCTTTTTCAGATATTGGATTTTATCTTTTTTGTTTGTATATTTCTTTAGCTGCCATGTAAGATTATAAAATTTACTGAAGGGGGGCTGATTTACATTCTTCATAAATGAGATGATGTATATGGAAACCTGAGTTAACTGCAGTACACTTCACATTTATTCTATGCAGGTTTTGATGCCTCCAGAATGGCTGCTGGGCAGATGGCTGGACTCACGGAGGGTTTAGGCAGTGAAATGAGGAGGCCTGATTTGTGTTGTATATGGGAAATGGGTTATTGGAAGGTGAGAGTGGAAACAGGCTGGTAGGAGGCTTACAATAATCTTGAGAGGGTAATTTGGACTGGGTGGAAGTTTCGAATGGGAGAGAAGTGAATCAATCGGTTTGAGATTTTGTTTTTTAATTAAAAAAAAGATTTTATTATTTTTAGAGAGAGGGGAAGGGAGAGGCAGAGAGGAAGAGAGACATCAATGTATGATTACCTTTCAACCTGCCTCCAGCTACAGACCTCACTGGAGACCTGGTTTGCAACCTGGTTATGTGCCCTGACTCAGGAATCGAACCAGTGATCTTTGGGTTCTCAGGCCGAGACCTTATCCACTGTGTGCCACCAGCCAGGTCTGGTTTGAGATTTTTTTTTTTTTTTAAAGATTTTATTTACTATTTCCAAAGAGACAGGAAGGGAAAGATGCTGAGAGGGAGAGAAACATCAATGTATGGTTGTCTTTAACCTAACTCCAGCTACGGACCTGGCTGGAGACCTGGCTTGCAACCTGGTTATGTGCCCTGACTGGGGAATCGAACCAGCGACCTTTGGGTTCACAGGCCGGTGCCATTCCACTGAGCCATCAGCCAGGGCTTGCTTTGAGATCTTTCGAAGATAGAGTTGATACATTGATGGATGTGTGGGGTAAAAAAAAAAAAAAGAGTTAAATATTACTAGTAGGCTGTTACTTTTTTTCTTTTCAACAAGCAGGTACATAGAGGTTAACATTTTCTCTGATTAGCAACACTTAGGGCAGAATTTGTGCATAATAAAGAACTATTATGCCTTTTCTTTCTTTCTTTTTAAAAAATCCTTATTTGAGGATAATTTATTGATTCCAGAGAAGGAAGAAGCAGTGGGCAGGGGTGAAGAGAAACATTGATAGGTTGCCTTCCATACACTCCCAGACTGGGGACGGAACTTGCAACCCAGGCATGTGACCTGGGTTCAAATTTGTAACCTTTCAGATTATGGGATGATGCTCCAACCATCTGAGCTGCACTGACCAGGGCTGTGATGCCTTTTCACATAGACTTAAAATTGGGTAACTGAGTGTCATACTGTGGCGTTCGAGATAGATTTGAGAGTTATCAGCATTTAGGTGGTCAAGTCTGGGCAGAGTCAATCTAAGCTGTGATAAAAGGAGAGAAGGGATCAGTGAAATGAATAATGAGCAGATCAATGGAAAAGGAACAAGAAAAAGATACTTGAGAAGAAACAGCTGGTGAGAAGGAAAATATTAGGCAGTAAGGCATCCTAGAAATTAGGTGAAGAAGGTGCTTCAATTTGTGTTGCTGTCAAGTAACCTAAAAATGTAGACTTCATTTATGACCTTTGTGAGTACCAGCTATAGAGGGTGGGGACAAGCAGTGGGTTGGTGACCAAGTGTGAGGTGGTGATGACAATAGGCATTACTTTGAGGAGGTTTTGCTTTACAGGATAATAAAGAAATAGGGTCAAGGAAGAGTCGTTTTAAAGATATCTCTATGTATCTTTATATATAAATGTATATATATATATATATATATATATATATACATACACACATACAATAATAAAGAAATTTTAGATATATATCTTTATATGTATATATGTGTGAGTGGGGGGGATTTTTTGCTAAGTAATGAATGAAATGATTGAGTAGGAAGGGGGAAATTGATGGTGCAGGGAAGGTGGGGATGAGGAAGACAGCTCACAGAAGGTAAGGGGACCAGGGGCCAGGGAAGGCAAAGAGAAGGAGTGGATTCCTGGAGTGTAGTGGACTTGGAGGTGGGGAAATGAGGGAGTGCTTACAGCCTGTTTCCATTTTTCAAGGGAAATGTAGACCTGGTCATGAGCTAGAGTGAGAGGTTTTAGAAGGAATGGAGTTGGTTTGAGGTGAGAGAAGACAGTGTGAGGAGAGAAGGTAAGCAGGTACAGGGTTGCCAGGCAATATTCGGTGCCCACAGGAGATTTGTGGCCGTGAATTTGAAGGGAGGTCAGTCAGCCCATTTATGTTTTTTTTTAAATCCTCACCTGAGGACATTCTTTTCATTGCTTTTAGAGAGAGGGGAGGGGAGGGGAGAGAGGAAGTGAGAGAAACAGTGCAGGAGCCAAGCATGGATTGAGTGCCTCGTGTATGCACCCAGACCAGAGATCATATATGCCTGGATTGGGGATTAAACGCATAACCTATGTACGTGCCCAAAAGTTTGATCGAACCCGCAAACTTTTGGTTACGGGAAGCTGCTCCAACCAACTGAGCCCCACCAGCCAGGACTGTGTGTTTTTCTTCATCAGTGTTCAGCCACTTGGGTGCAGGCCTGGCTGGAGTACATGGGGAGTTGGGTTTAAACAGGATTAAGGCAGAGGAGTAGGGAATTATAGGTGTTTGCAGAGCAATGATGATATTGATGACCTTGATATCAAATGTGAGTGGAGGAACAATGAGGATGAGAGGGTGATGATGTTGAAAAAATGGGATGATAGGTGACCCAAGGTCAGAAACTAAACTGAAAGCTGAATATTCCAAGGCCTCAACTCCCAGTACTCCTATTTCTAGCTTTATATCTAGTCTACCTAAGAATTAAATTAACTTTCATTTATGGTAATAATATTTAGTAACTCCTTTTTTTTTGGAGGATTTACTAAATGTTGATTGCTGAAGCCAGCCTAGCCTTTGAGGTATGTAATACTGTTTCTGTTTTATAGATGAGGAAACTGAGGCTTAGTAAAGCCAAATAATGTGCCCGAGGTCATATAGTAAGTGACCAGGACTTGAGCCAGGACTTTAATCAGTTAGGTTCTCTTGCAAAGAGCAAGTTCTAAACCATTGTCCTGTGCTGCTGCGGTCTCCTCTAACTCATTGGAATGCTTAAGATACGGAGGACTTATCTATCCTGTAAGATACACCATGTTAAATTACATCTAAATTAATTTGATTTTTTTCCCTTGGAAATAGGGCTAGAAATTCAAATATTTTTGAAGCTTAAAGTTAAATAAAGTGAGTAAAAGCAAAGTAGGAACTTGGAAAACCAGAACATATCTGCCTTGTTTAATGGGGATAGGCAGTACTTGGTTTCAGTTCATTTTGTGGCCCCAGTTTGGGCCTAGAGATCTGGGTTTTTGTGGTAAGACTCTGAATATTAAATATAGGCAACTAATTTATATTTTTAAAAGCTTTGGGCAGGTCATACAAAACCAACCTGTAGGTCCCATTTGGCCCACTGGCAATCAGGACCTCTGCTTAAAATATAATTTGTTTGCAGGAATAGTGAGTAAGTAATTTTCATAACAAAAGTTTTAAGTAGGCCAGGTATAGAGGGTTGAGTATTTTGTTCAAATATGGGTAATGCAAGTGAAGCCAGATGTGGGATTAACAGTTGCACTAAATAAACAATATAAACTGAAAGTAATTAAAAACTGAGGGAGTTGGATACTATAGAAAAGTAGGTAAGAGTGACTCTCACAGTTAAAGGGAAGAAGCCCTTGCAGGTAAAAGCAGCCTCAGCCCAAGTCTCAAGAGAGGGTCTTTTTGACCATGCTGTGTCAGCCATGCTTTCTGTAAGTAGTTTTGGGGGGTTTCTAATCTCTAAATTTGTGTCTGGGTTTATCTCACAAAGGGGCGTTGTGAAAACATTGAGAAATACAGAAGGCTTTGAGAAAGAAAAGTACCTAGAAAAGTGAAATTATTTTTAGACCAGTTGGTAGTTTAAAAGCTAAACGTACCCTAGTAAAAGAATGAGGTTTGGGGGTAAGAAACAGAAGAGATTTTATTTATGTTTTATTAAAGTATAGTTGCTATTCTGGTATCGCTTCAAGATATCTACTCTGTACCTATCATGACGTTTATTTTAAAAAAAAACAACTTCTATTTTCAGTTGGATGGATTTATTGCTCGAAACTGGGCCAATCAAAAATCAGCTTTGGGAAGTGCTCTTGATCCACTTGCTGATAAAATACTTATCAGTATCTTATATGTTAGCTTGACCTATGCAGATCTTATTCCAGGTAAGAATGCTGTCATGGGTACTTTTTCTTTTTTTTTAAATCCTCACCTGAGGACATGCTTAGAGGGGAAGGGAGGGAGAGAGAGGGAGAGAAATGATTGGTTGATTCTCGTACACGCCCTGATTGGGGATAGAACCTGCAACCCCAGAAGGTGCTCTGACTGGGAAGTAAACCTAAGACCTTCTGGTTTAGGGGAAGCTGCTCCAACCAACTGAGCCACAAGGCCAGGGCTATGTGTACAGGGAAGAATAACATAAATCAGCTTAGGATTTCTCTTAGAATTTTTATTCCAAAAATGTATTTTTCAACATTAAACTGTTTTCGTAATTTAAAATTATTGAACTATTTGGTTTGTAAAGCTATTTGCTTTACTTTAGAATTTATGTCTTATTATACTAGTAGAATTTTAGTAAGATTGGTTTAGAGTTAAAGTTGAGCATATTATTTCACAGTGCCCATTCATATTACTCATGTTTTTGAAATGTTACATATTCTTAGTGACTAGCTTTTTGAAAGCAACTTAAAGTTTTCCTAAGTGAAATTTAACCATAATAAATGAGAACTCTGAAATCCCTGAAGATAGCTAATTTTTCATGTTATTATTACTTAGATACTATGGTGCATTTTCAAATCATGCATATTAGTTTGTACATTACATTATCTGAACACTTTCTAACAAAATTTTATGATTGTTTTGCATTTTGCATGCACTTTTCTGGTTGTTCATTTTTTACTTTGCTTGCATGTCTTAGTTTTTCTCCCTTGGTTCAGATTAAACTATTTCTCAGAGTTCCAAACAGAATCTGAGAACCAAGAAGCTGCTGCATGGTACCTCAATAAATAACATGTATTATCGACAGTTGAGAGGAAGAAGTTGCAGTCTACTGTAGAATCCTTGGTCTAGACATTTTTCTTCTCCTCTATCTTTAGGCTCTCAAATTCCCATACCAAATTAAAAGATGGATTGGACTAATGTTTATATTTTTGTGCTTCTTTGAAGGTCAGAATTGTGTTAGTATATGATTGGTGGTGTTGAAGGGGAAGTAGTAGTCTCATTTTAATCCAAACAGTTTGTGGGAGAAAAAGAACTAAGGACCATTCTGTTGACATTATTATTTTTTTTTAATGTTTTATTTATTTTTAGAGAGGGGAGGAGAGGGAGAAAGAGAGGGAGAAGAAACATGGGTTGGTTGCCCCTTGCCCATGTCCCAGCCGGGACAACCTAGGCATGTGCCTGACCCGGAATCAAACTGGTGACCTTTCAGTTTGCAGGACGTTGCCCAACCAACTAAACCACACTGATCAGGGCTGTTGATGTTATTCAAAATTGGAATGATCTTGTGTATTTTTGTGCCTCCCATATTGTCAGAGTTGTGCCCCCGCCCCCAAAGGTTAGCTACTCGTTTCCCTATTAAACAGTAATGTTTCCAGGTTTGGCATTATGGGTAATGTTGCAGTGAGCTTTACCTAAGTAATTGGTGTAGGTTGTTTTCCAAGCCGAGACTTCCACTTCCCTTCACTATGATTCTGGAAATTTTCATTTTCTCTCTTCTGTGTTGTCTGTTTTTCCTTGTCAAGGTCTTCTTTTCTTTGAAGGGCATCCACCAGTTTCCTGTGCAAGGATGTAGCATGGCAGCCACATTTTTAGAGCTCTAAAATGTTGTTATTCTAAGGCATCTGAAATGTTATTCTGCTTTTATTTGATTGAGTTTTGACTTGGGCATAATTTTCCATTGCAGGTTATTTTCACTCATTTTTTTTTGGTTGTTGTTACATGAAGTAACCCATTTATTATAGGCTAGCAAGATTTCAAATTATGGAGCTTCTACTGGTTTTTTAATCCCTTAAGTCTTCTGATTGCAGACCTTACTGTGATGACACAAGAGGTGGTGTAGGTCCAGGCACGACCAGCTGCTGTTTCCATGCAGGAACCACGGTGCCAGATTCCCACAGCTCATCTCCTCATCTTGATTTTGTCCCAGAAGGAGCAAGTGTATTTGGCGTGTTGGCTAATCTTAATTTTCTTTACGGTTTTCCTGACAAAGGGGTCATAACAGGTGCCGTATTTTACCAACAATTCTGACCTCCATGATGCCTTCAGCCATGGCACTGAAAACTGAAGTCGAAAACCCAGAGAGCTCACTAGGTTTTGAAGACCCTGTTCTGTACACATCCAGGTTCCATCTTGCTGTTGAGAAGTCTCATGCGTTCTTATTTCCTTTCCTTTACATGTATTTATGTTGTGTACTGGAAAGTCTTTATGGGCCTCTTTTACATTTTCCTAGTTGATGTTTTTAAAAAATTATCTCTTAAAATTAAATTAGTTTTGTTTTTATGGATACCAAATTATCCCAGGACCTTTTATTGAAAAGTGTGTACTTTCTCCAGATTCATTTCAATGTCCATATGTACATGGGTTCATATCTAGGTTGTCCAGGTTTTTCCCCATTGATGTGTCTATATTTGCACCAGTACCATTGTTAATTGTTGGTACTTTGCTAAAAGTCTTGATATCCCATAGAGCACGTCATTCTACTGTTGGTATTTTTACCCCTTTCTATTTGCGTGTAAGTTTTAGAATCAGTTTTCAAGTTCCTCAGAAAATCCTATTGGGCTTTTAATTGGGATTGTTTGAATATGTAGAAACATTTGGAAGAACTGATATCTTTACAGATTGAGTCTTCCAGTCCATAGACATATATCTGCTCTCTTGGGGTGTTTATTGCTTTACCTAGAGCTGACTTCAGTGATAGGTTTAGCAATTTACTGGCAGTTCTGAGAACTGAGGCCCTACTTCCTTAATAGGACCCTGACTCCATTTTAAGTGAATCTCTTAGCAATGTTTATTCTACTTCATTTATTTGTTATAATCATCATGTTGTACATTGTTAGATCTTACTCATCCTAAAACTGAAAGTTTGTCTCATTTCTACCCTCTTTCTATTTTCCACCCCCTCTGGTCTCTGACAACCACTCTGTTACTATCTCTGTGAGTTCATTTTTTTCCTTTCCACATATAAATGGTACCACATAATATTTGTCTTTTTCTGTCAGATGTTGCTTTTATTCTTGAAGGATGTTTTTGCTAAGTATCCAGTTCTGGCTTGCTATTTTCTTTCAGCACATTTAATGTACTCAGTTGTTTTCTCATTTCTGGTGTTAACACTGTCAAGCCATGTCTTTTTAAAAAAATCATTTTACTTTGAATACTTTTAAGATTTCTTCTTTGTTGTTGATTTTCTACAATTTCACAATAATATTTCTGAATATGAGTTTCTTTTTTATTTATCTTTCTTGGGATTAGTTGGGATTTTTAAAAATTATTTTTAACTTTTAATTTAATTTTATTGTTGTATTACATCCATCCCTTTTTTCCTCCCCTCTCTCCCCTTCACCACCCACCCACTCCCCTCTAAAGTCAATCCCACTTGTCCATGTCCATGGTTCTTCCATGTTGGGCCTTTTCATGTATGGGTTGAAACAGTAATCAGTTTCAAAAAATTCTTAGCCTTCCTCTTCAGATAATGCTGTTACCTATTTTCCTCTTCTTTTGGGTCTGCAGTATACCTATGTCAGATCTTTTCACAGTACCTTTGAAATGTCTTAGCCTCTTTTCTGTATCTTCCTCTGTTGTATCTTTCTGGGCTCCATTGTGGGTGCTTGCATTGATGCACTTGCTTGTTCAGTTTACCAGTTCTCTCTGCAGCTGTGCCAAGCTTCTTTTATTGTATTTTTCAGTTAGTTTCTATTTTATTCTTCAGACTTACTAATTGCCTTCTAGTTTTCAGGTCTCATATCCCTTTGAACAAAATAAATTTAGTTGCTTTATAGACCCTTATAATTCTAAACTCTTCTTTTGAGGAAGGGTCTCTTTCATTTGTTGTTTCTGTTAATCCTTACTTACGGTATCTTGTGTGCCTTTGGTTATTTTGACTGTTTATAGACATTGTATTAATGTTTGAAAAGTAATTTGAAGGAATATTTTTATGTCTAGGATGATGATATCACTTCAGAGAAGGTACTTTGTTCATTACTGCTAGGTGCTTAGGAAAACTAAGAAGCTGGGACCACCTAGATCATCAGATGATGAAATATTCTTATAAGAGCTTTCTTTGTACCATCTCCTCCCTAATCCTGTGGGCTAGACCTTCAGGTTCCAGTTTAAAGCTATGAGGTGGTTTATCAGATCCCAACCTTGAGGACTCTGGGCTCTGACTGCTGTCTCCCAGGCCCTGTGAGGCTACCGAAAATTCCATTCAGCTTTTACTTCCTAGGGGTAGGTGTGGTGTTTTTAGGCTTGTTGTTGTTGTTGTTTTATTTGTTTTTTTAGTTATCTTTAAAAGAGCCTGATGCTTTCTTAGCATCTTGCAAGCTTTTTGCTTTCAAGACTTTTCTTTTTAATGTTCTTTAGCTGTTTTAGCAGTAGGATTGTTTTGAGTGGTAATATGCTCTAGATCCTTCTTAAATTTGGTGGGAGCCTTTCATTGTGCTAGGTGTTAATTAAGTAATCCCCTTCAGTCTGAAAACTTATACTCCAGTTCTGGAAATTGTGTATTATGTTTTTGATAATTATGTCATTGACATTTTATTTTCCAAGAGCTCTTGTTCCATGTTCTTTTTAAAAACCTGTCATTCTTAAAATGTCCTAAGTATCATTCAGGATGTCTTCTACTTACCTGTCTATCCTGTCCATGTATTTATACAGTCTTGCTCCGCATAACAGTGTTTCTATCAGTCACTTGTAGGATAGTGGTTCCGTAAGATTATCATGGCCAAATATTTCTATCACCTAGCGATGTTGAAGCCATTGTTAGGCATAGAGCAATACACAGCTTGTGTGTTTGTGGTGATGCTGGTGTAAACATACTTACCGTGTTGCCTGTCAGAGGTGGAGCATGTAAAATTCTGTACAGTACATAATGCTTGATAAAAATGATTGTTACTGGTTTGTGTATTTACTGTTCTATATTTTTATCATTATTTTAGGGTATACTCTGTCTACTTATTAAAAAGAAAACTTTGGCCTTGGCCCGGTGGTTCAGCTGGTTGGAATGTCATCCTGTGCACCAAAAAGTTGCAGGTTCGCTCTCTGGTCAGGCAGGGCACGTAGCTATTTGCAGGTTCAGTCCCTGGTCGGGCACATGTGGGAGGCAATCCATCGATGTTTCTTTCACATTGATAATACTTTGTCCCTCTCCTCCTCATTCTTCTCCTACTCCCTTTCCCTCCTTCCCTTCCTTCGTGCCTTTCTCCCTCCCTCCCAGTCTCTCTAAAATCAGTAAAATATGACCTTGGGTGAGGATTTACAAAAAAAGTAGTTTTCTGTAAAACATTATGCCATGTAATGCTGGCAGGAACTTCATACATCTTGTGCTTGTTGCATCTCTTTCTCTTGTGCATAATTTAATCTTGTGTTGCTTTGTGGGATAGCATGCTGTACAGGTTTGTAGCCTAGGAGCAATAGGCTACACCATATAGCCAAGATGTGTAATTGGCTGTATCGTCTAGTTCTACGTAAGTATAGCTGACATTTGTACAACAATTATACCACCTAACAATGCATTTTCCAGAACCTCTCTGTCTTTAAGTGTGGCACATGTCTGTACCTTTATTTTTAAGGCTTTTAAAAAATTGACTCCCCTCCCTTATTGTATCTGTTTCTTTCAAATTGCATTTTTTGTCTCTTTGTTTTGGTCTTTCTTTTATGATGGAGACTTTCTGAACTGCCTGGTAATCCTTGGCTGCCTATTTACATTTTAGGGAGGCATAAAATGTTAATTGAGCTCTTTCTGGGCATTGATGGAACTTGTTGGGTAATGTGTTTTTCTCTAGGGTGAGAGGCAAGGGCCAGGCTTGGCCCTGAATTCTTAGTACCTTTAGGTCTATTCTGTAGAGAAAACCTCTTCTTGCCTCCAGTGTTTTAGAAGCTAAGCTGTAGGAGGAAGCTTGGGGTGGGAATCTCAGTTTTCAGTATGTTGATTTTCACTTAATCCCACTGTACCTCCAAGTAAGCCCTGTGTTCAGAGACAACATTTAAAACAAAGGTTGGAGAACTTTTTCTGTAAAGGGCCAGATAGTAATATTTGAGACTTTGTGGGCCATGGGAGTCTCAGTTTTCAGAATGTTGATCTTCACTTAATCCCACTGTACCACCAAATAAGCCCTATGTTCAGAGACAACATGTAAAACAAGGGTTGGAGAACTTTTTCTGTAAAGGGCCAGATAGTAACATTTGAGGTGTTGTGGGCCATGTCTTTGTTGCAACCATTAAACTCTATGGAAAATACATAAATGAATGTGTGTGGCAGTGTTTTGATAAAACTTTGCTTATGGACACTAGAATTTCATATGATTTTCATGTATCACAAAATAGTACTCTTTTGGGTTCCCCCAACCACCCAACCATTTAAAATGATAAAAACCACTCCTAGCTGCAGGGACTCATAGCTCTGGCATAGACACCTGGCAGAATGATGTTAGGTAGGACGCCAGAATAAGGGCTAAGTGCCTGCGTCTTGTGAGCGTCCATTTGTGGTAACTTCAGTTTCAGCTCTCCCCTCTCTAGTAAGGGAGTTACTACTACTAAACTTGATTAAAACTTGAAATTTGTCTCCCCTAACCATTCTCTTTGTGACTTTATATCCTTTCATTACTGTCATTTTAGATGGGTTTTGGAGAGAGAGATGCATATATGCAGTCTTCTATGTTTATACTTTTTATACTGTTTCCTTACTCTTCTTCAAGAGTAAGAAGTTGGCCCTGGCTGGTGTGGCTCAGTGGATTGAGTGCCTCCTGTGAACCCAAAGGTCTCCAGCTCGATTTCCAGTCAGGGCACATGCCTGGGTTGCGGGCCAGGGCCCCAGTTGAGGTTAGTTGATCAAGGTAGCTCACACATCGATGTTTCTCTCCCTCTTTTTCTCCCTTCCCTCCCTTCTCTCTAAAAGTAAAGAAATCATTTTTAAAAAGTGTTAAGAAATTTGCTTTCTTCCTCAGCTAGGATAATAAATAAATCTGCCCTTTTTTATGGAAGAGGAGAGAAGGATAAAAACAGATTCTTTGATTTGTTACATTTATGACAGTGTAGGATGTGAATCTAAGTCAATTTCTACTTGCTTATATGTATTATGCCACATTTGCCAAGTAGTAATTCCTTGTCATAGCATTATATTATTTCTGGTTTTACTCTGTAGCAGCTTCTCTTTGCTGGTTTAAATCAATTTCTAGAATAAGCTGTTGTTAAATTTATTTATGTTCAGTGCAATAACCTTTGATGTTGATAATGGCCACTAATAATACTTACAGGTAACTTGATTTTATTATTTCCCTTAAACGCTAATAAAATTTGTCCAGGATGCACTTGCTTGTTGCAGACATGAACTAGATTTCAGACAGAGTTAGCAGCTGGGGAGGAAAACGTTGGAGCAATTCCCTGACAGACTTAGCCACACTAACATGCTGTCACATGCTGACAGGCAGAATAAAAGCGGTTTTAGCAAACCTGGAAGGCAAGGAAAGGGGAAGGAAGGCTGGGAGAGAAAGCAGGATCACTTAGAAGACTTGACGGCCAGGGAATTGGACAAAATTGCCCAAAGAACTAAAGCAAGAGCTTATGTATCTGCTGTCAGATGGCAGAGGCCTTAGAGGTGGCCCAGTGCAGCAGGTCCCAGCCTGGCAGTGTGTGTGGGTCCCAGGGGGCTTTCATCTGGGCTTTTTATGAAGCTCCCCAGGGTGATTATATTATAGATGGTCAGCTTGAGGGACCCTTGATTTTGCTAACAGTCCTTTCCACCACCAGGCTGTTACAGGTGGTAAATTGGGTCCAGAGATGTTAATTGTTCATCTCACACTGCTGAGTTGGTACCTAATGCACTGCCCTGAGCGTAGGCTGTGAATTCCATAGTCCTGGGAGCCGGTCCTGGCTGTACTAACTGGTGGCCTTGGCCAGGTTATATGATCTGCCTGAGGCTTATCTCCATATTTGTAAAATGAGGATAATGCTCCCTATTTTCTCTTGTTATGGAGATTAATAACATGTACGGAATATTAAAACAATGCGCTCAATTAATGGTAATTTTTGTAGTTTAATAGAACTGGAACCTGAGTCTTTGCAGTGTATTTAATCATCTCATATCTTCTTTCTTACTTAGAAAGGTCTTACTTAGGATTAAGCCACATTCTTTTTTCTTTCCCTTGGTGATGAAATGCATTACAAGGTGTTAATTTTCTTCTGAAGTTACTAGGAGATGTACCATATGTAATTTGCATGAGTTTGCTGCATTTTAAAATCTGGTTTTTGTTAGGTGTTGTTAGCTAACAATTGCCATAAAAAGTCTGTTTTACTGGCACAAAAATGCCCCTAAAACTCTTGGCAGGTTGGCTTTTGTTACTTGGTTCATATAATTAAGTCTTCTGTATGCTGCAAATGTCATGACTTGCATGGATAACCATTTTCTCTTTGGAATAGTTTTTGGAGTGGGCCAAGGATAAACACTTAACATCATAGCTATGACCAGCAGAGATTTAAATTTTAAATCTGTAATTAGGGAAGTTTTTCTCAAGTTGAAGAATCAACAGAATATCAGAACTAGAAAAGACTGTACGTGTAGTCTCAGAAGTAATTCACCAAAGAGCTGTTTAAAAGTATCGTGGAAGGGGGAAGTACACGATCCTTTTTAGTAATTGAGACTTTTTTTTTTTTTTAAGATTTTATTCATTATTTGTAGATAGTGTGGAAGGGAGGGAGGAAGAAAGGGAGAGAAACATCAAGGTATGGTTGCCTTTCACTTGCCTCCAGTGGGGGACCTGACTGGACACCTGGCTTGCAACCTGGGTATGTGCCCTGACTGGGAATCGAACCAGCAACACTTGGGCTCGCAGACTGGTGCTCAATGCACTGAGCCACACCAGCCAGGGCAGTAATTGAAACATTTTGAACTGAGTTTTAGCCTTGGGATATTTTCCCCCTTTTTTCAAAAAAATTTTTTTTCTTATAAAAACAATGCATGTTCATGGTTAAGACTTCTTCCAGCACAGAAGAGTGTAAAGGGAAACAAGCCATCTACCCTCCCATTCTCATTCAACAGAGGAGTACTAGGGGTTCCCTGGGTATCCATCTAAAATATCCCTCTGCTGGCTCTGACTCTGGTCGTGCTGGAGAATCTTAGGAATAATGAGAAAGTCTTGACAAGTTAAATTCATGTTTAATTAGAATTCATTGAATGAAAATGGCAGGAGAAAAAAATTGAAATTGCCAGGGTAAGAACCAGCCAGACAAGAATGAACATTTTTGTTTCTCCACAGTGGTACATAGAGCAAATGTTACTGTTTGTAAAGTTGTCCAGAATGCTTGAAGCAAGCAAAGGTCCCTAAGATGCCAAGATGGTTTTAGAGCTGATATCCTTTTCAACTCTTTGCCATTTTATTCTATGTAATTATAGTGAGCATGGTGATCTTTTTTCCCCAAACTCACAAAGCTGAGAAATAACAAAAGAGATAATAGGGTAGAGCTGATACTGATAATTAATTAAAGCTTAAAACATGTGCAAGAAAAAAAATAGTCCTAGAAGATCAACATTATGGAAGGCAGGCATAGACTTTGAAAACCATAGCCTCTTCACTTTGTTTTGAGTGTAGTTAAAGAATATAAAAATCAGTGGTTCACTCTAAGGATCCTAAACCTTCAATAGGTGTTTATACAAAATGAAAATTTTTACTTATGAGAAGCACCAGTGTATGGTAAGGCTGAAGGAGACTTTATTGTATGTGTAATATCTTAGTAACTTTAAAAATCCTAATCAAAATTATGTTACATTTGATTTTCAGTTCCACTTACTTATATGATCATTTCAAGAGATGTAATGTTGATTGCTGCTGTTTTTTATGTCAGATATCGAACTCTTCCAACACCGGTGAGTTTATTTCAAAGAAAATATTGATTTATTGTTACTTAGAACTTAAGGCAGAAAAGAATCAGTTTATTGTGTACTGAGTTTTACTTTACGGGGATAATTTATGGCGTTTTTTTTTCCCCAAGAGTTTTTAAAAATTCATACATTAACTATCATCTTGCTACAGTAGTTGTTCAGTGAATACATGAGTAATCAGGTTAAAACAGGCATGTTTTTGTTGTAGGTCCAAATTCTTTCAGTTGATAGCACATAAAGCTCAGACCAGCTAGCCCCGTCCAAACTCTGTGAAGAGTTTTTTGCATAACTAAGTCCTTTTGCTCTCTAATGGAGCCACTACTATGGATTGTCTAGAAATGATTTTTTTTAAATCACAGCTGTATGAGCATGGAATGGCATATTTGTATATTTTTAACTGGTTTTACAAATATTTGAGCACATAAGCATACCACAATGACTCATCTTTTGGCTCCCAATCCAATTGTTTTTTAGTCTATAAAAGAAAAAGATATGGGAGATTGAGTTTATTTAGTAGGAAGAGGTATGAGGCAGACTTCATGATAGTTATTGTGTTAGAACTTTATAGGAAGTGGTAATTCTATGAGTTTTTAAAATCAATTTCAGTATCTTATGTATAATTTACAAAGAATGTAGATGATACTCATTTAGGAAAGTAGAAAGTGCAGATAAAGGGCTGATCTAATACATTGCCAGGCATGTGGTAATCACTTAGTAACTGTTACCTACATATAGTAACAAAATGTTTGTTTTAAATTGAATGCTAAATTGAGTAAATTTTGTCTTTTTTGTCCTCTGCTAGCGAACACTTTCTAAGTATTTCAATCCTTGCTATGCCACTGCTAGGTTGAAACCAACCTTCATTAGCAAGGTAAGAGACAAACAGCATCCTTTTAAGCTTACAAAATGAATACAGATCTAGCCTGGAGCAGCTGGAAACGAGACAAATGTACAGTAAATACACTGACTGTAGTCGGTAGAGAGTGGGGTCTTTAACCCAGTTTTCTTTGCCCTCAGAGCTTTTTCTTTTTCTTTTTGCTTGCTTGTTTCTTTAAGATTTTATTTATTTGTTTTTAGAGAGAGAGAGAGAGAGTGAGAAAAACATCTACTAGTTGCTTCTCACACACCCTGAACAGGACCAAACCTACAACCCAGGCTTGTGCCCTGACCAGAAATCAAACTGGTGACCTTTAGCTTTGTAGGATGACACCTACAGAGCCACCCTGGTCAGGGCCTGGGAGCTTTTGGGATCTTTAGTCTATGCATTGTGTTTTCAGTTGGTGGTCTGAGAATTTAACAAGGGGTAATAGTGCCATTGTAAGGAGGGTAGACACAGAGAGATTATGAAAGTTCCATTTTGCTTTCACTACCTCCCTCCCTATGGTGAAAACAACATAATAAGGCCCTTTCCTTTTCATGGTCAATTGTTACATGCAAAGGGTTAGGAAAAGGTTTTATTCAGAATTTAAATAAGCAACTGCTATTCTTAGTTGCCCATCCTGTTTTTCTTAGCCCACTTCACGATAAATAACCATGTGCTAATCCTTGCACAGAAAGGACACTATTATTGGTTCTCAACGCACTTTTTTTTTTTTCAGTTAGCCTTGATAAGTTTGCTCTAGTCATTTTTGTGTCCCACTCTTTGTAATGATGGTTGAACAGGTTAGAGAAGTCAAGTCATCTTTGGGACAGAGAGGTGATTACTTTTAAACTAGGGACTCCCTAAGGTGGGCCATTATCTAGATATATCTTGTTGTTGTTTGAATTCTGGTGACCTATATTTATATCATATACAGCAATTTGATACAGATAGCAAGTGGCTTAAAGAAATGGAGGGAGAGATCCCTCAACTTGCCTTGGTCTTGCAAGAAGGTGTCCAGGTTTATTTTTTAAGTTAAAAAATATTATTTATTTTAAAAATGAAGTGGAATTCTTGTAATTCTGCTACAGAAAGGGTGATAGAACATAAGTGTTTCTCTAGGTACCTCACCCATTGATTCACATTCACCCTGCTCCCCTCTCCAGCACACATCTGGAGGTGAATAGAGGTTGTTGCCAGTATCTTTCTGGTTGTTTTCTTCCTTTGTTCTCCATGCTCCTTTTAGGGTGGGGAAGCCTCATTTCCTCCAGAGAGCCTCTCATGGAAATGAAAGCATTTTGTATTTGATAGGTAGGCAGGCAATAGCATTTAGTCAAGTGCCAGGTGATCTGGATTCTAGGTTTGGGCCTGTAACCTGCCGTGACTACAGGCAAGTCACTTAACTGATTTCATCACTTTTTGTCTGGGAAATTATTTCCATGTTCACAAGGATGTTTTAAAGGGCAAAAAACTTTGCAACATAGTGAATTGCTATGGAAATTCAAGATAGTGGTGGTTTCTGACAGTTGCCCTTCTCTTCACTGTAAAAAGAAGCTGTGAGGACAGATGGACCAGTTAGTGAAAGTTCACCCTTTTGTGTGAATGCCAGCTTCTTTGGCAGGAATATTAAAACATCAAATATGGTGTGAGTATGTTGTGTTAATGCTGTCCTGTGAGCTTGAAACAGGATCTGGTTGACACTGTTCATTTATGACATGTTTTTTTAAGGTCAACACAGCAGTCCAGTTAATCTTGGTGGCAGCTTCTTTGGCAGCTCCGGTTTTCAATTATGCTGACAGCATTTATCTTCAGATACTGTGGTAAGCTAAATTTAGAATTTATTGTGAGAATGTAAACAAAATGGCTTATTATCCTAGAATGGCAGTCCTAGAATTGTTATGTTCTTGGTAGTGTTCATTGTGCACCAGCTGGGTAAAGCTATAGGCTTTATTTTATGATTGATACCATTCTTAAGTTTACTATCAGTATGAGTTGTAGAAGTTCTATTATAGGAGCCTTCATGCAACTTAGAAGGGATGAGAGAGGGGTACAGATAACATGTTGGGGTTTGGGAGGAAGGAAAGATATTTCCAGGTAGGAAGAAGAGGGTCAGCTTCAAGGACTAAGTGGCATTTGAACCATGAGGTCCAGGTGGATTTTGTAAGGGACAGGCTGAGGGGGGGCCATGTAGATGAAGGACGGACTCTGAGCACAGTTCGAGGTGTAGGAGGGTAGGCAAGGAAAGTGCGTCCAGCATTGTGAAAGGACCATAATGGGAGGGAAGCTTGGAAAAGAAGTTTGAATTTTATTTTATTGAGCTTATTTATAGCCTTGAAAATGTGTCAGATTCAGACTTTCAGAGTCCATATGTGTGTCACTGATGATTAAAGCACTGTATCTTAGCATGCTTTTTAAAAATATTTTATTTATTAATTTTGAAGAGAGAGGAAGGGAGAGAGGCAGAGAGGGAGAGAGACATCAATGTATGGTTGCCTTTCACCAGCTTCCAGCTATGGACCTGGCTGGGGACCTGGCTTGCAACCTGGTTATGTGCCCTGGCTGGGAATCAACCCATGACCTTTGGGTTTGCAGGCCCGTGCCTTATCCACTGTGCCACCAGCCAGGGTGCATACTTTTAACTCTATAAGTAAAACCTTTTGCTTGGTGCAGCCTGAGTCAGAAAATGGTTGGTTAATCAAAGTCCATTAAGCTAAAGAAGCTTTAAAAATTATACATGTGCTAAACATTTTCTAAAACACATATAATTGCATTTATTCTGATTTATCCTCCATATTTTTTTTTAAAGAAAAGGACCAATACCTTTTCTTTAAAACAAAAATTATTTTTAAACCCTCACCTGACAATGTGTTTATTGATTTTATTTTTTTAAGCGAGAAAAAGAGAGAAAGGCAGGGAGAACTGAAAGGAGGGAGGGAGAGGTAGAGACAGACAGAAACATCAATATAAGAAACATCAATTGATTGTCTACTGTGCATGCCCTGACCTGGGATCAAAACAGTGACTAATATGGGATGGTGTTCAAACCAGCTGAACCACACCCAGCCAGGGCCAATGCATATTCTCTGAATATCGGTTCATCAAGGGGAGGTTTGTTTTTCTCCTTGAATAAACTACATCCATATAGCCTCTCTGATGTTCATGTTCTGCTCATTTTAAAGTGACGTAAGACTTAAGACACTTACAAAGCTATCTGAATATAGAAACTTTCTAGATTTTATAACATTTTCTGTAGTACTTTAACAATCATATTGCGCACTTACTTTGACAGTTTCTTTAGCAGCTTGCCTTTTTTATTAAGTCTTTCCAGAGCATCCAACTACTTCTCAGAAATAGCAACTTTTCCTGTGTGGATGTTTCATTGGTTTATGTGTGAATTCAGAATATTACACTGGCACAAATAGCTTTGGAATCAGATTTTGAAAAAGAGTCTTGATGCTCCTGTGCTTCACCTGGTGGGTGCAGAAGTGCACAGTGCGCCAAAAGGTAGCCTGTCAGCGGCAAGCATTAGCCGGCCATGAGCACCACTGATCTAATTTCAAAGAAAGAGTCTGGTTAATCTGACAGTTCACTAAAAGAAAAATCAGAAAAGAAAGCAGACTGACTCAGATATTTAGGAAATAGAGTCTAATATTCTAAGCAGCATGGAACAGTAGAATGGACACGTGGCTGTCGAGGTGAAGCCCATCCAGGCTCTGATGCAGTTCTGGGGCTCCGTTCTTCTGGGGAAGATGAGGTGGTTGTGAAAACAAAATGAGAATATAAGACACCTACTGTAATATCTGGGTAAAAATGACAATTGCTGGTATTATTATTTTCTTGGGCTTTAGAACTAGATTAATTGTGTGACATTATTAACTCAATGTTGTAAGGAAAAGCAGTTTACTTAAATTTTTGCAGTTAAAAAAATTTACACAGCCTTTTTTACTTTTTAAATATCTCTTTTAAAGGTATTTTTATGATTCTCACAGTTACTGATTTTTTGACTGATAACTAAATTTTCTTTCTTTCCATTAAAGGTATTTTACGGCTTTCACTACAACTGCGTCAGCTTACAGTTACTATCATTATGGTCGGAAAACTGTGCAGGTGATAAAAGACAGTTGAAGGTCATCCATCATTGTTAGCAAGGAAGCAATATACATTATCAGTGGCAGGGCCAGTAGAAATCTACAGGAGTTTCCCTCCTTGGTGTTCAGTTTGAAAAAGGACTTGTCAGAACAAACCATGTCATCAGTATTTAAGTAATGGTATTGAAAATAAGCTTGATCATGGGCATATACAGAATTTCCAGTGTATTTTTAAATGCAAATAAAGCTATCATTTAGAATTTTTTAATCTTAAGTTTCTTGATTAACTTAAAAGGAAACAATTCAATTATTGTCAGTCATTTTTTAAGTGTTTTTTAAAAAAATAATCCAAAGCATGGAAACTTCCCTTTAATAGAATTTAGATTGCTCACAAAGCACTAGGGAATTTCCTAGGTTTAAATAAATAGGTGATACAACTTGATCAGTGTACATATTAACAGTTGATGTGGTTGATATTTGGTCATTTAGGATAATGACAATAAAGGTAGCTTAATTGTGGGTGGAGTAAACTGGTAAAGAGATTATAAAGATCAAAATATAGGATGTTGAAGTTCATGTTAAATAGTCTTCCAGCCTCTCAGGTGCCTAATAACTTATATATCAGGATAACAAGTAACAGAGGTAGTTGGAATATGAAGACATACCCATGAGCCTACACCATCTCAGAGGCAGTGAATTTTATCAGGCCTTCTCGCTGTATTTCTAACATGGCAATGTTTGTATGATATTGGAACCTGTATGCAGATGTTATGTAAATAATATAAAACTGTATTTTTTCAAGTTTTTTAAACTTCGGGGAAAATTCTTTTGTTAAGATGTTAAAAGAATTAAAAAACAGCTGGAAAATGTACTTTCATCTTGGGTTGTTTGTATAGCGTCCTCTATTGTGTAAGTTTTCTCATTCATAAAGTTTATTCAGATACGTCACTTGCACTTACATTGTAAAAATAATTGGTTTGGGACCATCTTATTTAAAGATGCTTATTTAAAGCCCTTATTCTCACTATGGCAGCATAGGCGGGAGAATGGGAGATACAGGGAGAAGGAAGAGGGGCAGGGCGGGTGCTGGTGCCTCCTCTAATCAGTGGAGAGCAGTTGTCGTCTGTTGTCCCAGGTTCTAACCCAAGTGTAATGGGAAATTGTTTAGATAATGCTAACAAGGACGGCAGCATCCTTGGATCAGTGTGCCCCCTCTGTTGCCTGTTGGTCCTGGCTTCCTTGTTCCCAAACTAGGTGCTCAGCAGCCCCCACCCCTTCCCTGCATGGAACACATCGAAGCCGGCAGGCAGGGACGTCGCCACTGAGTCAAATGGAGGGTAGTGAGAGGGAAAAGAAAGGTGGTGTGTGGCTGGTTCTTCCTTCTGGAATATTCTGTATAGTCTTAGCTTGGGAGGCAGTGAGGCCAAGGGTAGAAGTCTGAACCACCCAGCAGGCACATTGAGCACGGCTCAGCCCTAGCAAAGTGCAAACACAAAAATGGTGTTCCAAGAAGAGAGAACTTGAAATTAGGGGAAAGACTAGGATTTTACACTTCACTATAATTTTTTACAGTTTGGTGTTGATGTAATTTGGAGTGACTTAAGGGTTGGACCCATAGTCTCTTTAGAATTAAGGTCTTCCATTTGGCCACCTCAACCTTTAGAAGAATGGTCCAAGTCTCCTTAGGTTTTTTGATACTGAGTTGTTATAAAATGTAAATTCTGATTGACTTTGGGGGGAATGGGTGGGTGGGGTGGGGGGACAGAGGGGAGCAAAAAGGGGATGGATGTAATACAACAACAATAAAATTTTTTAAAAAATGTAAATTCTGTGAGTTTATAAAACACGGGAGTTGTATTAGGCATGTTTGAGTATATGCATGAATACAGACGCAGTGCAAGGCAGAAATTTCACTTTGGTTCCTCCACGTAACAGATTTAATAGTAGACTTTATGCTGATTAGGTACATTTTTGGATTTTGCTATGCCATTTTTTTTTAACTTCTTAACTTTTAATCAGGAACTGGTAGATATCTTTTAAATTAGTTCAGATCTCTTGGTTACATATGGGATGAATCTAGTGATGCACTTTAGAATTTGGGTGAGCTTTTTCAAAGCCAAACATCTAGAAATACATAATAGGGTTCAGTTATTCAGCCCTAACCTGAACATGCTCAGTTTCTGTAGCAGGGTTTTTATGCTACAGCACATTTTGGAAACAAGAGAATCAAACATGATTTTTTTTTCTTTTTCACACACACACAAAAAATTGTGTCTCCCTCACAAATACATTCCACTTCTAACCCCTGGCTCCTGTCAATGTGACCTTATTTGGAAATAAGGTCTTGCAGATGTAGTCAAGTTAGGTAGGATAATGTCGTAACTGAATTTAGCCTTAATCCAAAGCCTTATAAGAAGGAAATTTGACTTCTGGGTATTTATCTGAAAGAAATGAAATTACTGTCTTGAAGAGATATGTGAGCCCCCATGTTTGTTACAGCATTATTTACAAATGACAGAACAACCTAAGTTGTCTGTCAGTGGCTGAGTGGTTGAAGAAAACATAGTATACATCTATGCAATGGAATTCAGCCACAGAAAGGAAATCCTTTTTGCAATGACATGGAACTTGAGGGCATTATACTAAGGAAGTCAGGGAATTTCTGTATGACCTCACTTACTCATATATGTGAAATCTTAAAAAACTATCATAGAAACAGGTTGGTGGTTCCCAGCAGTGAGGGTGGGAGGGAATAGGTGAAGCTGGTTAAAGTATACAAACTTCCAGTTAGAAGATGAGTAAGTTCTGGGGATCATTTACACAGCTTGATGACTAGTGAACAATACTATATTGTATACTTGAAAGTTGCTAAGAGAGTAGATCTTAGGAAGTAACGGTCAGATGATGGATGTGTTCACTAACCTTATGGTAATAATCATTTCCTAATATATATCAAATCACGTTATATACCTCAAACTTAGTGTTTTATATCACGTATCTCCATAAAGCAAGGGGAAAATAATAGAAAAGAGGGAAATTTGGCTACACACACACACACAGAATGTCATCTGACAACAGAGGCAGGCATACATAGATTAAAGTGATAGCTTTTTCAAGGCAAGGGACCCTAAGGATTGCTGGCAACCACCAGAAGTTAGGAGGGACGTGAAACAATTTCTCCAAGTTTCCAGAAGGAACCAATCCTGCTGAACCCTTGATTATGGATTTCTGAACTGTAAGATAAGACATTTTTGTTATTTTAAGGCACCTAGTTTGAGGTGTTAGGATAGCCACAGAAAATAACCAATGCTAATGTAGAAAATTAAAATCTGGAAATATGAACCCCATTATAATTTTATAAAATCACTTTGTCCCTAAGATTGTCTAAAAGGAATAGTGTAGTAAGGCATATTGTACACATATGTACAAATCATGAAGGCATTGTTTAATGCAGAGAAAAGCTTTGACCTCTAGCTAGAGCCTCAAGGTTCTCTTTGGCTCATTTCTTCTCCCTACAAAAAGTTCCTGGCAGTGAGCACATTATGCTTCCTTAAAAATAAATAAAACATAAAAGGGGCTCACAGTTCCTTTGTTCACTTAGATGAAATGCAATAAACATTTATTTTCAAAGAGAAGGGAAGGGAGGGAGAAAGTGAGGGAAACATCAGTGTGCAGGAAAAAGATCAATTGGTTGCCTTGGACCAGGCCCACAACCTGTGCATGTACCCTGACACGTAATCAAACCAGCAACATTTCAGTTCACAGGGCTGCACTTAACCTACTGAGCCACACCAGCCAGGAAAAACATTGAGTTTAGGAGAGCCTTTCCTGTGTTTCACGAATGTTCCCAGAAGACTGCAGGTCTTCCTTTTTTTTAATCAAATTTATTGGAGTGACATTGGTTAATAAAATTATATAGGTTTCAGGTGGATGGATCTATAATACATCAACTGTATATTGTGTGTTCACCCCCAAGTCAAATCTTTTATCACAATTTATCCCCACTTTACCCTCTTCTACCTTCCATGCTGTTATCTATGAGTTTTTGTTTTTGCTTAATCTTCATCTTTTTCACCCAGCTTCACAACACCCCTCGCCTGACAGCTGTCAGTCTGCTCTCTGCCTTCCTCTGTTACTGTTTTGTTTGTTAGTTTATTTTGTTCATTAGGTTTCACATATGAGTAAAATCATATGGTACTTATCTTTTCTCTGACTGACTTCACACAGCACAATGCTCTCCAGGTTCATACATACTGTTGCAAAGGATAACATTTTCTTCATTTTTATGGTCAAGTGTATTCCATTGTGTAAATGTACCACAGCTTTTTTTATCTACTCATCGACTGATGAGCGCTTGTGCTGCTTCCAAATCTTGGCTATTATAAATAACTGCAATGAATATAGGGTGCACACCACAAAAGATCTCTAATAACCATAGCAATCCACCTTTGTTGGAGAAATGCTGCCTGATACCAAACTACACTGCAAGGTCATAGTAATCAAAACAGCATGGTACTGGCATAAAAACAGACACTTAGATCAATGGAACAGAATAGACAGCCCAGAAATAACACACATCTTTATAGTCAATACTTGGCAAAGGGTGGAAGAATATACAATGGGATAGTCTATTCAAAAAATGGTGTTGGAGAAATTGGACAGATATGCACAAAAAAAATGAAACTAGGCCACCTTCCTACATTATATATAGAAATAAACACAAAAGGGAAAAAAGTCATCTAAACAAAAATTCTAGAAGAAAAGAAAGGTAGTAAAATCTCAGACATTCTAGCAATATTTTTTCCTGACATATTTCCTTGGTCAAGGGAAACAAACAAAAAATAAGCAGTTAGGACTACATCAAAATAAAGTTTTTGCACAGCAAAGAAAACTATCAACAAAACAAAAAAATATCCCAGAGAATGGATGAACATACTCACTGGATACATCTGCTGACGGGTTAATAATCCAGAATTTATAAAGAATTTATAAAACTCAACACCAAAGAAAACAAGCCAATTAAAAAATGGGCAAAGGCCCTGAAAAGACTGCAGTGTTAACTGTAAAGCTAGACGCACATTTTTGCTATATCCTGAAAAGCAACTGAGGAACTCCGAAGGCCTCCAGAAATAGCCAGTGCCGTTTTCCCTCACCCCCAGCTCTCAGATTAAGAATCCACTGGAGTTGATTCCTTTAATAACAAACATGTGCCTTGCCAGAGCTTTGACCATAAGAGAACTTACTTCACTTCTTAAAAGGACTTGAGAGTGTCACTTTTAATATAGCAGAAGAGGCTGGATTATAGACTTTATCTCTTCCTACTTGCACGCACAATTCTGTCCACTGAGGAGCACTGATCACTATTAATAAGAATGCTCTGTCCCACTAGGAGTGGTTTGATGTGGGCCACCAGGTTTCCGGAAACAGACACAATAAAGTAGAAGGACGGGAAGTGTGTGCCCGAGCAGTGCTTGGCTTCTCGTGAGTTAGAGACGGTCAGAGCTGACCGGGCAGTGTGGGACCCTGCTATCCTCCCTGCACCCAGGCAGCTAGCTCCTCACGCCCAGTTCGAATGGCGGAGGGGAAGCTGGGCTAACTGAAGGTCTGGAGTTTCAGCGGGTCGTCAAACGCTGGGTTCTTGCAGGCCACCAGGGGTGTGTCGTAGCACTGCCTGTGTGGCCTCGGGCCCCGCCGGCAGAGACACAGGGTCAGCAGCAGGGTGCAGGTGAGCAGCAGCCCGCTGGCGGCGCACAGGCCCGCGAAGATGAGCACGAAGCTGGGCTTGGTGGTGAAGGTGGCGCACGGTCCCCTGGGGCCCGAGGCCTGCGGCTGGCTCAGCCCCGCCCTGTTGGTCGCCAGGACGCACACGCGGTACGTGGTGCCCGGCGAGAGCCCGTACAGCGGGTGCTGCCGGGCGGTGGCGTAGATGTCCCCTACCACCGACCGGTTCTCCCGCGAGCCCTCCGGAGAGTAGCGGATCTGGTAGCCGCGCACCACCGAGTTAGGGGCGCACCAGCGGACAAGCGCGGACGTGTCGGTGGTCTCTGACACCCCCTGCAACTTGGGAGGGTCTGGGACAGTGTCTTCCCCGCTCAGGCCCGGGCACCGGCACCACAAGCGCCTCTGCAGGTCCGCGCACGGGGTCTGGAGGTGCTTACAGGGGTGGTAATCACAGGGGACATCCTGGGGAGGCGCTCCCACCAGCTGCTCCTCCTCCTCCTCCTCCTCCTCCTCCTCCTCCTCCTCCTCCTCCTCCTCGCTGGAGTCGTACACAATTGAAATGCCGCCCTCGGAAGGACTTGGGGGCAGAGCCTGCGGGGTGGCTGTTTCCTTCCAGTTGAGCCCGCGTGTGCTCGGTGGGCTCCAGGAGGCAGGGAGAACGCCAAGTGGTTTGCTGGCAGGTGGGGTGGAGGCGGCTGAGATATTAGGGTCAAGGACAAACCGGAGAGCAGGTCCTCCGCGCTCTGTCTCAGCTGTGGAGTTTCTGGGACCTGGTGTAGAGATGGGGGCGGAGGCCGTGACCCCCTCTCCCACACTGCTACGCGACCATGCAGCTGGGGAGGTGAGACCCACGGTGTGGGAGGGGGCCTTGGTGACACTCTGTTGGCCTCCCACAGCTTGAGTGGCGGGGGCTGTACTAGGCGGGGTGAAGGGACCCTGTGTGGATGGTGCCTGGGCGCAGGGGATGGAGGAGGGTGGGATGGAATCGAGGAGTGTGGTGCTTTGCTCCTGGTGGCACACATTGGGCAGCTGGGACAGGACGAGAGGGGCTGAGAAGGCCACCTGGGTTTCTGCAGCTGGTGTGCACAGAGTGTCGGCTGCCCTGGAAGGGAAGTTAACCAATTAGAAGCTACTTTTGGCATCAAAACCGCCTCAGCGCAGGCCTTTGCCTACGCATTGCAGACAATCCCTTTGGCTAAGGCTTATCAACACATCCACCAGGTATGTACCAGCTCACTGACCTGAAAAGCCACCCTTGGGGGAGGCTCCCTGGAGGCAGAGGAGGAAACGGGAGCTCAGAAGGAGGAATTACCTGCCCAAGATGACATGGTCAGCAAATGGCAGCCTGACCCTGGGCAGTCTGAAGTCTCCAGGTGATCTCACCTGTCTGCTTCCTGGCCGTGAGTACAGACTCACGCCACTCACACGCATTACCGTTTTCTGAGTGCTTGCCACGTGTGGAGGACCGCCGTTAGCACTTTACTGTATTGGCGAACTTCATCTGCACTACCTTATGAGGTAGGCGATCTTATTATTATCCCCACTTTGGAGATGAGGTGGTAGAGGCTCATAGAGGTTGAGTCATGCAGCCAAGATGAAGGACCTGCACGCTCAACCTCTTCATTAATACAAAGGGAGACCCTTCCCTGCAATGAGCCTGGGTGCTTGTCTTTGGAATCAACATGAAGGGGAGAAAGGGCCAGACCAAGCCTCACTTGTTTCCAGGCTTGGGTAGGAGGTGAGAAAAGAACCCCAAGAATATGGGGGATGTCTCCCAAAGGTCGCTAGTGGAACTGGTTTGAGGGTGCCCAAGACCAGAGGTGTTCCTAGCCCTCGTCCTTTTCTGGTGGCCAACCCCGGCATGGCTCCCCTGCAAAAATAGCTCTTTCACGTAAGCTCCAACTCGAAGTTTCCATAGGACTTCTCTCTGTGCCACAATAGTTCTGTAAGCCCTCTGGCCTTGGACTGAATAATGCAGGAGGCCAGGCTCCATGTGAGGGACACTCTGGGGAGCCCAGTTCTTAGGAGCACAGCTTTGGAGGAGGAGATTCTATCTCTTCCAACCAGCAGTTGCATGAATCTAAGCAAGTACCTCTTCTCCTTGGGTCCCAGTCTATTCATCTGTAGAATAGGGCAATGATAACAGTGCTTTAGCAGAGATGAGCTAACTGTTCACTTAGCCCATTTGTTGTTCCTGCTTAGAATGCAGCTAGACTACATATCCCAGCCTTCCTTGCAGTTAAGTGTGAATGTTAGTGGGAATGATGAGCCCCCACCTCCTGAGCTGGCTCATTAAAAACTTCCATGTCTGTTCCTTCATGGTCTCTGTCTCACCGGAAGAGAGGCAGCGCTTCCATTAGCTGGGTCCCTAAATGTGACTACAGGAGAGATGGCCACCCTGCCCAGCCTGGTTATGTGAGCAAGACATGAGCTGGGAGAATTTCAGCTCCAAGAGGCCGACCCTCACCCCTTAGTCACCTCCCCTGTAAATGTGTTACCTGCTTAGGACAATCTTTGCATCCATGAGGAGCCATGACAAAGCACAGCTGCAAGTGAGGGGGTTGCCAAAGAGGTTGATGGATAGGACCTGGGAGGAATGCAGGGTCCAAGGAGGGAAGAAACTCAGGTTGCAGCTGAAATACGCAGAAAATCAATTAAGCCAGGCTTTTGCAATCAGATCAAAACTATTCCCAGAGTGTCATGGTGGTGTATGGGAAAACCATCCTGATAGGGCTTAGATGATGTTACTTTGGGCAAAACTCTAAATGACCTCGGACTTCCTTTTTGTCATCATTTTTCAGATGAGGAAACTGAGCTATAGAAGCGCTAAGTCACTTGCTCCAACTTGCACAGCTACTAAGTGGTGGAGTTCAGGTTTGAGCCCAGGCATTTTGGCCCCACACCCGATGCCTTACACACAATGTGGCATCAGTCTAAAGCTCAAAAGAGGAGTCTGAGCCAGAGATGTCACTCTCATCAGTCATCATTATTATCACCATCACTGCCACTATCGCCAATACAACATATTGCCAACATCATCACAATCACTCTTAGCACCATCACCATCACTTTCATCATTACTATCACCGTCATCACAGCCACCATCCTCTGCCCTAATGTTATTGTGCACACACCATCTGACAGGTGCTGAGCTAAGTGCTCTGTACCTTCTGTTGCCTTTCCCTGGTGACAACTCCTAAAGTGAAGCATGCTGGTTGGGGCTGGAGCCCCAGAGAGAAGGGAGAAGTGGCTACGTCCTAGGGCCCAGGTGTGGGTTCTTGGGAAAGGAGGTGGCCAGGATCATCTTCAAAGGGACAGACACTGCCTTTCTTGTCAGAAGTCAGGAAGGACGGTGGATATAGTGACACATTGGACATCACCAGGACAGAAGGCAGCAAACCTGGGTGCTGACTGCAAGCAAGGCCTTTCTACTCTCTCATCTTTCCTCCCTAGGGCTATGGCTAACTTCCCATGTGGGGAAGCAAATAGTTGGAGAAATAAAGAACCTAATGCCCTCATCCTCTCTTCCCACTACAGGTTTCTCATCCTGGGCTTAAAGGAAGTGTTACATGCATGAGAGTTTGGGGTCTTAATATCACTCTGGACAGAATTGAGGGGGCATGGTTTTCTGGTTGGATGGACTATCTAGGACATGCCCAAAGATACCAGCCAAAGGATGAGGAAGAATAAGACCCCAGCGAGGACTTGAAGGAACCATTAGAGGAAAAATTAAGGTCTGATATGCTGTATAAAATAGTTATACCTATTCAATATAGTGTAACAGGCAAAATGGACTCATTTGTTTCAGAAGCACTTACTTCTGGAGCAGAAGGAGCTGCAGGCCAGGTGTATCTTGAAAGATGTGTGTCTGGACAGAAGTAAGTGCTGGGGAATCTTGACAATCCAGCCGTTGCAGGTCAGGGGTCATCTTGAAAATGTCCCCTTCAAGGCCCTTCAGCTTTGGCATGTTCCTTAGGTAGAGGGATGTGAGCTTGGGCAGGTCTTTGATCCACCCTGACTGAACTGAAACACAGAGGGGAAACTGCCCACTACCCAGGAAGACACTAACTGAGGAGGCTGAGGGCATTACAGAAGCACCGAGAGTGACAAGGCGACCTGTGAAGGTCATTGCTGAGCAGGGGCACCGTTGGCAACTGTAGGGATGTCAGAGGCATGGGCCATTTCAGCTGAAAGGCTGATCCTTTCTTCCAGCCAGAGGTGGCTGGGGCCAGAGGAGAAAGACAAGCCCAACGCCATACAGCTGGGATAGGACAGAGCCAGGACTTGAACCCAGGACACTGTCTTCAACTCCGCTGCTGCCCTACCCTCTTTGTCTAAACTCAACAAGGAAATATTCCAAACTTCACTCTAATGGCTACCAGGAGTGCAGAAATTTTTGAGGAAGGTAAGGAAGGGGGAGAATAGGGGAAGGCTGAAGGAGGCCCAGAACTTTTGTGGCTCTCCAGATACATGGATACTGTGTCACTCTGCTGCTGTTTCTAGTTCTTGCTCTTTCTTTGTCTACAGTGGGGCAGGTGATTATAGACACATGAAGTCTTTTTTTTTTTTTTTTTTTTTTTTTTTTTTAATAATGAAACCAACTTGTGAACCGGTCAAAATACACCTAGTACAGGAGAACTGGTATTCTCACCTTCCTCTTGTGTTTTGTGTGAAGGAATCAACATTTGCAGACACAAGTTAGCCAACCAAGTAGGGAAGTCTGTGAATTCATCCTCAGAGCATCATTGGCTTCACATGAACCGCCTGTTTGATGCTAGTCAGCTCCCAAACATTGCATCCACTTTCCCATTCTACCACCATTCTCCCCCTCTGGGGGTCGCAGTAGCTCTGGGAGGCTAAACTTTGAGTTCTGGACCCAGACAGCTCAGGGGTTTGGATTTGGAGACCCCATTGAATGAGCTGTGGGACCTTCCTTGGGCCATTCGCCTTTCTGGGCTTTGGTTTCCTCATGGAAAAACCGAGAAAAGAGTTCCTATCTCTTGGGATTCAAAGAATTAACAACCCCTATAGGGCGTTTCCAACAGGGTGCCTGTGACTCCGGAAACTAGACCAGGTTATTTTTGAGCGATTCTGTGAGCCAGGAACCTTGGTCACCACCCCTCGCAGAAGTCGGCCGCGGGAGCGCATGTCCAGCCCGCCCTGTGAAAACCCGGGGCACCCAGGGCTCACCCTGCTTGAGGAGCGTGCCGCTGAGGTCCAGGAGCTCGAGGGTGGCCAGCTGCGCGAAGGTGCCGTCGGCGATGGCCCCCTGGGCGCTGCTGCCCAGCGCGGTGCGGGAGAGGTTGAGCAGACGCAAGGCAGGGAAGCAGGCGAAGGCGGCGGGCTGCAGGTCCTGCAGGGGGTTCCCGGAGAGATCCAGCGTGCGGAGGCTGCTCAGAGCCGTCCCAGTGCACGGTGGCAGGGCGGCCAGCTTGTTGTCGCTGAGGTCCAGCGAGCGCAGCCCCGCGGGCCAGCCGGGGTCCCAGCGCAGCGCGCCAATGAGGTTGTGGTGCAGCATCAGCACCTGCAGCTGCGGCAGGTGGCGGAGCTCCGACGCGCCCAGGGCGCGCAGCTGGTTGTGGCTGCCGTCCAGGCTGCGCACCGAGCCGGGCAGGCAGCTGGGCAGGTGCGCCAGGCTGCGGTTCACCAGGGCCAAGGTCGTAGTCCCCGCGGGGAAGAGCCCCTCGCAGGGGGAGTGGGTGGCGTTACTGGTCCCGGTTCCAGAGGGGCCCTGACGAATGAGCCGGAAAAGAGGGGCCTGATCCTGGTAAGGCCCTGCCAGACTCCCGCGCAGCGCAGTGGGCAGCAACAGCAGCAGCGGGGCCAGCCACATGACGGTGTCTGGGAAGGGAAGGACATGACCGCCCATTAAATCCTGCAGAAACACCCTTGAACGAAGTGTAAATGTGCCCCCTTCCACCAGGCTTTGAGGGGCAGCGCAAGTCCCTGACCTTCCCCAGCTCCCCAGTGCTCCTGGGTGTGCAATGACTTGGCCCCTCCCAGCCTTTCCCCACCATGTCCCCCACATGCATAGAGGTACCACCTGCTCTTCCTTCTCCCAGCGTGCCCTTCCCTCTAATTCTGAGCACACCAACCCACGGGCAACCTCCTGGGGAAGGCCTCCTGCATCTGTTTCTTCTGGGCCTTAATCTCCTGGTACCTGCCCTCAGTTTACTTGTTCCCATTTTAGGAGCTTCTGGAAGGAAGAGAACTTGCCTTTTATCACTGCAAACTCCTCAGGCCTGCGGGTGCTGCTGCATAAACATCTATTGATAACAAGCCAATGAATGATTTCAGGTAAGTGGCTCTGCTGAAACACAAAGGTGGGACATGAGGACGATTTTGTCAATCCCAGTGAAACTGGCTTGCCAGTCACCTGGTTTGGAGGTCACATTTGAAAATAACTGCCGGAATCTGTTTCTTGGGAGGGCCCGCAGGGCTGCCCTCAGGGAAGAAAGGAGCCCCCAGATGGGCTTGGGAACCTAGAGTCAAGACTTGCCGGGTCCAGCGTTGTTCCCAACAAAAGCCAAGGCTCCTGAGGTTCCCTATGACCGGTGCGATGGCTGAGTCATCACCACCAGATGTGGTATTTCTGGGGTACCCAGGCGCACAGGGCAGCTGGGAGATCAAGCTTTGAGCTGGATTGGGAGTGGCTCCCTCCAACCAAGCCTTGGCCTTGATAGTTCCCCATTTCTGTGGGTGGGTGTTCCTGCCCCAGCTCCCTCTGCTGACCACTCGTCTCTGAGCAACCACTCACTCTTCTCTCCTGCTATTTTGGGGTCCGGGCAATGAGAAAGAGCCTGGAAACTGAAGCCCAGAATCCATGCGTCCAGCTGTGCGTCACACTCACCTGAATCGGTCCTTGTGGATTGGAGTGTGGCACTTCTGGATGCTCTTTTGTAGCCTTCACTCTTGTCTCATAGATCCAGGAGCCAGTGGTTTACACAGCAGCTCAACTCTGAATTCCAGAGGGAGGCTTGCTTTGCAGATGCCCCAGCCCCCAGCTCCACCCACTGAGGGGCCTGAGATGCCCCAGGCCCTGCTTCCCTTCCTTACAGTGTGGTCTTTAGCCGACACCCTTACTGCCGGTCTCCTCCTCCCACTCTGGGCCTGGCCCGGCCCCCTTCAGGCCTGAGGAAGGAGGGAGTCAGGGAGTCAGCTCTCCTGGCCAAGGAGAAGGCTGGTGGATGAGTGAGGTAGATGCGATACTTTCACTTCCCAGGAATCTGATCCTCCTGCCAGGTAGTTTCCATTTCTTGGGCTGCTTGAAGAATGAATGGTGAGTTGGAATGAGGAGGAAGCCCCATACCCCAAAGGGGGAAGATACCCCAGTCCATAGGAAAGCCTGCAGAGATTTACAGGGGAAAGTGGGCAGGGAGGGGTCTTCAGAGGAGTCTGGGAGCAGGGGCAGGTGCACCCCGGATCCAGAAGTCCTCAGCAGTATTGGTTTGGTTTCTCTGAGACCCAGTTCAGTGACAAAGTGGAGGTTTGTCTCTATAAATGGTGAAAACAAACAAAGGATCCAAATGCATGGAGAACATTCCCACTTCTTTGATCCTGGCTAACCAAGAGCCCCAGATCTCCTTGAAGCCCTAGTGATGCTATTTGAGCTTTGTTTGGAGCAGACCATGCCTCTGAGTCCCAAGATGGGCCTCAGGGCTTTTGATCTCCACATTCCCTCCTGCCAGACCCAGGGTTAATCACCTCAGTGCTGTGCACACAGACCCTGAGATGAGGGACATGGACCCTTCCTCCTGTCAGCCCTTGTCTGAGCAGCCCTGAGGAAATGCAGGATACCTCTGAACTGGCCTGTTGAGTTAATGGGATAATTGCACATCCCAGGGGATCTCCTTTTCTGACCTTCTTCACCCCAAACCTCAAAACTACCCTTTTAGCCTCAGTGCCAGTAGGGGTCTCGCTGCTCCGAAGTATTCCTTTATTGAACCTGGGTGGGGGCAGGGAGAGGCCTGTTCTGGGGGGCAGCCCAGTCATCACCGAGGGAACCCAGGCCCCAGAGGTAGAAACTGTGCTCTAAAAAACACAGGAGGCCAAGAGGGAGGGAGAAGTGGAGGCCAGTGAGTGGCCTCAGGTGAGGTCCTTACCTCTGCCTTTGCTTGGTTCGCTGGGCACAGATTCACCCAGCAGGTCAATTAGAATATCAGTGTTTCTTAACCAGGTTACCCTGGAGATGAGGGACCACCTGAGGCCAGCACGGGTTTGGGGAGTTCAGGCAGGGCTGCCCAGGTGAGAGGGAGGCAATCCACCTGTGTGGAGGAAGTCAGTTGGCCCCCCCGTGGAGGGCTATAAAAGAGAAACCTAGCCCTGACAGGTGTGGCTCAGTTGGTTGAAGCATCCTCGCATAGATGGAAAGGATGCAGGTTCAGTTCTCCATCAGGGCACGTACCCAGGTTATGTGTTCAATACCCGGACAGGGTACACTCATGAAGGCAACCAATCTCTCTCCCTCTCTCCCCCAGGAAGCCATGTTGGGGTGCTCCTCTGTATACCAGTGGGGCAAGGGTTGTGGAGAGGCCCTGGTTGCAGAGCTCCCCTGAGGCCATTGCCCTGCCCTTGCTCAGAGCCCCAGACCCTCTGAGCCAACTTCTTGTCCCTGCTGCTTGCTGCCTGGCTCATCAATGGTTGTCAAGGGCCTGGACTGCACAGGCTGACCTGACATCTGAGCTCAGCCCTCTGGACTAGGCTGTTGTTCTGGATGTGCGCACACCAAGCCCAGACTCGCCCTAGGCAGGCTGCCCCGTTGGGCATTTGAGCTGGGGAGCCTGGTGGCAGAGACTGACTGTACGGCAGGCAGACTTGGCTTAGCAGTCCCACCCCGTCACTGCCGTCCCCCGTTTTATTTTTGTTGTCTTTCTTATTCTTAGTTTTATGTCTTCTTGATCTCACAGTCACCTAGCCTGAGTTAACCCAGTCATTGTTGAGCAATGTTATTTAGCTGCCATGTCTTCATGTGCTTTCCAGTTTTCTTGTTGATTTCTAATTTCATACCATTGGGGTCAGAGAAGATGCTTGATATGATTTCAAGGTTCTTTTTTTTTTTTTTTTTTGATATTTTATTTATTATTTTTAGAGAGAGAGGGGAAGGGAGAGAGGCAGAGAGGGAGAGAGATATCAATGTATGGTTGCCTTTCACCTGCCTCCAGCTACGGACCTGGCTGGAGACCTGGCTTGCAACCTCATTATATGCCTGGCTGGGAACCAAACCAGTGACCTTTGGGTTCACAGGCCAGTGCCTTATCCACTGTGTCACCAGCCAGGGCTCAATGTTCTTAAATGTATTAAGACTTGTTTTGTGTCCTATCATGTGGTCCCTCCTACAAAATATTCCATGAGCCTTCTGTATGTACATTCTGCCGCTTTGGGATAGAATGCTGTAAGGATTTCAATTAAGTCTATGTGATGCAGTGTGTCATTTAAGGCCATGTTTCTTTGCTTTCCCATTTTGGCTGCCTCTCTCTATTTGTTTCTATGTGTTAGGTTGATCTGCTGTGACTCCCAGTCTTGGTAGGGTGTCCTATGGGGTCCAGTGGCACAGTCTCCTTGGCCACCTGAGCTGGGTGCTCTAGGAATGTCCCTTTTATGGGTTACATGGGCCCTCTTGTTGCAATTAAGTCTTGATTGCTACCCATCCATTTATGCATGGAATAGACCTTCAGGCTAGGTGGCTGTGAGGCCCAACCCTGACCACAGTTTGTGAGCTGCTGTGCAGGTGCTGACCACACAATGCAGAATTCACGTCAGCAGTGCCTGGTACCTGCAGAGATCTCCCTTTGGATATGCCACTAGTGAAAGTAATTGGATCCTACTCTGATGTTGTTTGAGCACTGGGTATGTTGGTTCTGGGCCTCTTGGAGGGACTCTGGTGCAGACCAATGTTGGGTGCTGCCTGTGACTGGCCCTAGACAACCTGCTTGGAACTACAAAGCGATCCACAGTTTGTGGCTGCCTCTGCTGTGCTTGCGTGTGCGCAGGAAGAGCCAAGCTGCATACCAAGGCTGGCTATTAGCAGCGCTGTGCCTGGGCTAGGTCAGCAAAAGTCCCAAGGCACCCCAAGATCTGCCTCTGGCTGCCTCTGTCCTCTGGCTGGCTAATCCACTGAAAGAGCCTCTGTTGGTACTTGAGTTGAGTGAGATATCTTCTCAGTGAGTCACCCGGTAGGGGAGAGTGATGTTCACCAGATAGATACAGATTCAAACTCAGTGTCAATGCTGGGTCTGAGGCCACTAAGCAGAAGTTCCTAGGTATACTAAGTCTAGCTGCCACCTGATGGGTGCTCACATATCTTTTTGGTGGGATGGGGTCTTAGGGAGTCATCGCTATGAGGCCAACAGAATTTATTAGTCCCTAACAGACTAAGATTGAACTGTGTGAAGGGGGAGCTCTACCCTGCTCAGGCATGTGAGGAAAAAATGGTCCCTATTCTAGGGCCACATGGTTCAGTCTGTCCAAGTTTATTCCGGGAAGAGCCCGGGCTCAGCAGGGTGGGGCCTCCAGGAGTTGGGAGGATGGGACCAGTGGATCTCTAGTGAGGGGGAGTGCTGATCAGGGTTTGGGGAAGGAGGGGGTGTATGGCCCCACCCCAGAGCCACACAACTCAGTTTGTCCATTTTGCCCAGTTTCCACAGGGTGGAGCTGCCAGGAGTCAGGTGGGTGGGGCTGCTGACCATCCCCATGTTTAAACTGAGCACTTAACATAATCAGAGCCTAATGCCATATGCGTTATCATGTCATGTTGAATCGTCACCAGGTCCTGCCTATCATTCCCATGCTTTAGATAAAGAAACTGAGGCGTACAGAGACTGACTAGGCTCTGGAGCACATAACTAGTTAGTCTGTCTGGCTTAACCACTGCTTTTCCATTGCCTTCCATAGGCTTCAGCCTTCCACACTGTAATATTACCTATTAAACCAGAGACCTAAATCAAGTGAGAAGTCAGGACGTTGGGCAAGTTTCTTTCATAGCTGAGCAGCTCATTCTCAGAAGAAGCAAAGCCAATTTCCTTGGTCCCTGCAGGCCCAGGGCTGAGGTGGTCACCTAGGCAGAGCCACTGGGCACCTCTTGAGAAGGCGCTACTGTCTTTTCTGGCCTCTCCTCTTCTTCTAGCACCGTTTGGAGGTCAAGTGTGTCCCCTCTGGACAAGGATGCTGAAGTCCCATAACCAAGTCCTAGACCAAAACCTATGTGCCCTCCAAATGCCTTGCCACACCAAATGCTTTGCTGCCTTCTGCCCACCATCACTTTACCCGAGCAGCAACCTCTGCTCTGTGCACCCCTTGACCACCCGACACCCCATTGCAGCTCGCTCCGCTGTACCTACGGTGGGGTCCCTTGGCAGGTGACCGCTGACCCTGAGATAAGGACATGAGTGCAGGTGGTTTATTTTGGAGATGATCTTAAGAAGCGTGGAGGAGGAAGAAAGAAGGGAGACAGGGAAGGGAAGGCACGACAAATGTGTTAATGATCAGGTCACTCAATCCTGGAGGGATCCTCTAAAAAACTGTGGAGCATCCCTAAGGATTGTTTCATCAAGTGGTGAGGAAGTAGGGTGAATATTCATCAGCTTCTGTCTCTTGTTGGCTTGAGGATTCTTCTTGTGGGTGTAACGCCCTGGCGTACCTGACTTGCTCTGAGCATGGATCAAGCCACTCCCTCCCAGGAGGGCTAAGGGGTTGGGTACCCAGAACATCTGCTTTTATACCCTTCAAGATTTTGACCAAGCAGGTCCTTCTTTGGTGTTCTTTCCCAGGTGACTCAGACTAACTGCCCTTAGGCGGATTGACATGGGCCCCTCATTTAGGACTACACTTCTTGAGAAATGGGCCTCATTATTATTCTTGGTAGCCCAGGTGCCCATGGTGGAGTCTGGCACTCAGAAACAAATGTTCAAAAATGAATGGGAAGAGTACATGGTGAGCCAGAGGCCCTCCATGGTGCCTTGGAGTGGATGGAGCAGGACTCACAACAGTGAACATGCAGTTCAAATGCCTGAGCTCACAGTACACATATCCTAAACACCCCAGCCTTGAGAAGGGCTCGGGTGAGAGTTGAGCCGGGGCGTGGGTGGGGGGCATGGTGCATGGGAGGAGGGACAGAGGTGGAAGGAAAGATGTTTCCAATCCAGACTCCAAGGCTCTCAGGGACCTTTGGGGAAAAGATCTCATGGAAGAAGATTATGAGGTTAGAGTTAGTGAAACCTATAGCCTGTGTGTGTGTGTGTTGCGGGGGGTGGGGGTGGGGATGACAAAAGAGCCAGTGATCGCATACTTGACCACATTTCATTTTTAGACTTAGATTTTAAAAAATCAGTCAGGAATCCCTGGCCTTAGAGGTGATTTTAGCATTTGTCTGGTCTCACTCCTCCCTGTCCATTTAGAGAGAGGAAACTGAGCCCCTGAGAGGGAAATTGGCTCCTCTGAGGTCACAGAGGCAAGTCCTAATTCTCCAGTGAGAAGAAAGGGCAGCCTAATTAATGCTCACTGTTCTATTCTGGGCTCCGGGCTTATTTGCTCAGCCAACCAGGTCTCACTTGACATTATTAGCACTGTGAGCACTTTCCCACAGGCATGCCTAAACAAACACACCTAGTGAGTGTCATCAGGTCCCTGGGCAGAGTTTCTAGGGATTCCGATCCTAACCCATTCCCAGAACTCCAGAAATAAATATCCACCCCATGCAGGTTGAAGCCAGAGATCTGAAATTGGTGCTTTCCAAGGCAATTCTGTCTGGCTCTGTTCATAGCTCTGGCAGCCTGGGGAGGGTGAGGGGCTGGCCTAGATGACAGGAGACAGCTCCGCCAGTTGCCCCTGCCCTGCCCCAGACACCAGCTGGCTCTTCCGAGGCGTCTTCCCCCAAGTGCTAGGGTTGGAATGTACAAACCCAAAGACTACATTCTTCTCTGACACCAGCGATAAGCTGGGAGAAAGGGAGGGTGCCTTTGGGTGGAGACAGTACCAGGTTTTCAAGTCTCCGGGCAGCCAGCTCTGACAGAATGGTATGCAGAAAAGAGGCATCCAGGCAGTGGAAATCAAGATATCTGAGTAGGCTCTGCTGACGTGGCCAACCTGCTGTGAGGAAATGATGTTGAGGGAATAAAATAGTCATGCATTGAGTTATTTTCCCATTGAGACATCACTTAATAGCAGTAAGGTTTCAGCAGGAGAATTTGTAGAACACTTCGAATGAAAAAGCATGTATAACATTTGAGATCTTTTTAACATCTGTCATGGAAAAGATTAAACTGAAGTGAGAGGTCAGTCAGACTCTTCCCAGCTACTTTATTTTGTAAGTGGGATGAGATAGTACATGCATGGGTTGTTTTTAGAAAGCACATTTAAAAAAAAAATCATAGAGGCAGCACATGTGTTAAAGGTCCTTAAATTGAGACAGGAAACTGGGTTCGCATCCGAACACTGTTACTGTTTTTATTTGATCCAATGTCTCTATTCTTAAGCTTCTGTCTGTCCCATTTTTATCATTTGTAAAGTAAATGAATTGATTCAGGTTTAGTAATTCAGCGCACATAGCCTGAGAACATGCCAGGACTTGCCCCAGTGCTCAATTCATAAAATCGGGACTCAGAGATGAGCAGGACCTGGGTCTGTCTCCGAGGGGCAGATGATGAAACCATCACCAACAGTATGAGCTCTATGATGTCACAAAGGGCTCACTTTAGAGTCCTGTTAGCCCAGGAATGTGTCCAGATTGTTCCTACTGTATTCCAGGGTCTGGCAGCACTTGTACACAATACAAACTTAAGAAATATTTGCTCAGTGAATCAATGTTTATTAACTGTGACCTCTGCTGTGTCTGTTTCTGTTTCTGTTCCTTATTTGGGATTTTCCACAGGTGAACAGTCAGAGTTTCCCTGTATATTGATTTAGAGTTTTAATAATGTTCAAGAAAACTCTTACAAAAGCAAAAGTGATTGAGTTGCACAAACAAGGCAATAATTTGGAATCTTATGAAGCTTGAGTGTTATTTATGCCCCATGGCTACAGCAACTTGCCATGTGGATACTCAATAGCATTTTGTTGGATGAAGAAATGCATGCGATCCAGTATGCCGATAAGTATGTGCTTAACATCATTACCCACCATGGAAATGCAAATTTAAACCACAATGAGATGCTACTCTGCATCATCAGAATGCCCAAAATTAAAAAGATTGACCATATCAAGTTTGGAGAAAATGTGGAGCAACTAGGACTGCTAATGGGAATGCCAGATGGTGCAACTACTTTGGGAAATTGTTTTGAAGTGTCTATGAATGCTAAGTAGACGAGGTCTATCCAGAAATAGTCCATTATTAATATAATGAGGAAGGTTTGTATGACATTGATGTAATCTGACCACCAAGGCGAGTGGACTGGAATGCGCATGCGTGAACAATGATGACTTCACTGTACTAGTCAGTGGGGGCAGTAAATGCCTTTGAGTGAGCATGTGTGCTGTGTGACCATCACATTAAAAATGACTGAGCAAGTAGAGCAATGAATCTGCATCAAATTTTTCAGTAAGCTAGAACATTCCTCTGCAGAAACTACTTGGATGATTCAGAAGGCCACAGCTAAGGGCAACTGGTAATTGGCAGCTTCTTCAGGACAACACGTCTGCTCATGCATCACATCTTGTGCAGAGTTTTTCCCGAAACATCAAATCACCCAGGTGACTCAGCCACCCTACAGCCCAGATTTGGCACCTTAAAGGGAAAAGATTCAGAAAAATATGATGAGAATGCTGATGGTGATTGGGAAAACTGTGTGAGGTCCCAAGGTGCCTGCTTTGAAGGGAACTGAGGCATCATTGTCCTGTGTACAATGTTCCTTATATCTTGTATCTTCTTCAACAAATGTCTCTTTTTTGTAGTACGTGGCTGGATACCTTCTGGACAGACCTTAGGTAGCTACCTAATGACTCATCAATTGCACTCCCCAATTTATACTCAAGAGAAATGAATGCATATATCTGCTAAATAACTGTTTATAGAAACTTTATGTATAAAAGCCCCAAACTAGAAATAGCCCACAAGGCTATAAAAAGGAAAATAGATACATACATTTTGGTTTATCCACACAATGAACTACTGTAAAGCCACAAAAAAGGAGCTATGGCATGCTCAACAACGCAGATGGATTTCATGGACATTGCATCAAACAACAAAACCAGGCACATGAGTACATACTGAACACAGTTCCATTTATACCAAGTTCAAGAACAGGCAAAATGAATCAATGGTCAGAAGAGTGGCTACATTTGAGTGCAAATGAGTGGAGGTGTGACAGGCATGGGTGTTGAGGGAATGGGCAGTTGCGTGGCAGGAGGACAGCAGGGGCCACACAGGAGGAGTGAGTGCAGGAAGAAGAGGTTAGGAAGGGATTATTTGGGTCATTTGGTAAAAGGCCCAGTGGTCGTCATTAGTGCTGTTTGCTATATGGTTCTGTTTCCTCCTTTTGCACCACTTTAAAATTGTACTTCCTAGCCCTTTGTGGTTGAGCAGGGCCATGTTTCATGTTTTGTTCTGGCCAGTGAGTTGTAATTTATTAATTACATTAATGTAATTTAATTGCTGGTGTGAGACCCTCCAGGCTCTCTCTTTCCCTCTTGCAGTGGGTGCTGCTTGGGATGGTGGCTGCTTCATTAACCTGGATCTTGGAAGACCAGAGCTCCCCTGAGGCTGACCATGTTGATCTATAGTGTGAGAAATAAACTTGGTGACCTTAGGCTGCTTGTTACTGCCGCATAGCCCCACCTGTTTGGATTGACAGGCCTTGACACCATTGTCAGGTTCATTTGTTCATTCATTCATTCATTCATTCATTCATTCATCCAGTGTCTACTGTGCACCAGTCACTGCTGTAAATGCTGATGCAGGTCCTCCTCTGTAGGAGTTTTCATTCCTTTGGGGAACACAGGCAAGAAGCAAATCAGTGATTAAGGTACTTAAAATTTTCTGTAAGAGTAATGAAGGAAATAAACAGGCTGACATGACATGAAGAAACTGGTCATCGAGAGGATTGCTTCATTAGAACCGAGACCCAAGGATGAAATGAAGCTGCCACAGGTAGAAACATGAAAATAATGTTCCAGGGAAGGTTGTGCAAAGATTTGGAGGCAGGAAAGAGCCTGCTATGTTTGAGCCGCAGAAAGCCCGGCTCTGTGGCTGGAGGGCAATGGGTGAGAGGAGAGGTAGGTGAAGACACTATCACATGAGTAAACTGTACATGGCCTTGTTTGTGTGGCAAAAGGTCAGTCTTGTTGCTATGCTCATTGTAGGCAAGAGGTAAGCTAGAGAGTTACATGGGGAGAAAGTGTCCAAGGGAGAAGCAGTGATGCCAGTGGCTTGAGAGTCATGACAGTACAAGGGGAGACAATTGTACACATTTGAAATATGTTTTAAAGTGGAACCCACAGGATTTGGTAATGGATAGAAAGTGAGGTATGGCAGGCTAAATAATGGGACCTGAGCTAACTGTGTCTTCATCCCTGGCACCTGTAAATGCTATTTTATCTAGCAAAAGGGACTCTGCATATGTGATTAAGGTAAAGTTTTTGGGATAGGGACCTGGATTATCCTGGATTATCCAGATGAGCCCTGAATGGAATCACAGAGGCAGAGGGAGATTTTACTACAGAGAAGATGGTGTTATGGAGATGGGAGGAGGAGGCTTTGAAGATAGAGAACTGGGACAAGGAATGTGGCTTTAGAAAATGAAAGAGGCAAGGAAATGCATTGCCCTCTAAACTCTATTGGAATTTGGCTCTGTTGACACTGATTTTGGCTTAGTAACACTGATTTCAAAATTCTCACTTCAAGAACTCTAAGAGAATAAATGTGGTAAAACATACATAACATAATCTTTATCATTTTAACCATTCATTAAGTTGACAATTCATTGGCATTACATACATTCACAATGTTGTGTAACTATCACCACTATCTATGCCTAAAACATTTTCAGCATCTGCGACAAAAACTCTGTCTCCATGACATAGTAACACCTCTATCCACCTCTCACCCTCAGTTCCTGGTAACCTCTGTTCTACTTTCTGTCTCTATAGCTGCCTATTTTAAATATTTTTTTAGAAGATTTTATTATTTTTAGAGAGAGGGGAAGGGAGAGAGGGAGCGAGGCAGAGAGGGAGAGAAACATCTATGTATGGTTGCCTTTCCCCTGCCTCCAGCCCCGGACCTGGCTTGCAGCCTGGTTCCCTGGCTGGGAATTGAACCAGCAACCTTTGGGTTTGCAGGCCAGCACCTTATCCACTGTGCCACCAGCCAGGGCCTATTTTAAATACTTTTAAACAGTGGAATCATGCAAGATTTGTCCATCTGTGTCTGGCTTATTTTGCGAAACACAATGTATTCAAGATCTATCATGTTGTAGCATATGTCAAAGTTTCATTCCTTTTTATGGCTGAGTAAATACTGCATGTTGTTTTGCCACTAAGCTCATGGTATTTTGTTACAGCAACCACAGGAAACTAATATATAGGGGGAAGAGAGAGATGGCAATATCAAGATTATCACTAAGGTTTTGGGCCTGAGGGCTGCGTGGATTGAGATGTCATTTACTGGTATAGAGAAGTCTAGGAAACATCACAGGCTCTGCTTTGGCCATAGTATGTATGAGGTGTCTGTTAAACCTCCTAAGGAGATTTTGAGGAGATAACTGGACATCTGAGTCTCAGATTCTGGGAAGAGGTCTGAGCTGGAGAGAGCTACATTTGGAGGCATCACCATGGAGATGGTGTTTAATTAAAGCCAGTTGATTGGCTTTAATTCTACCCTTAGGCGTAGAATCTAAACAAACCAAATCCATAGAGATAGATGACAAACCATGCTAGTCAGAAATGAGGGTGGCAGATGGGGGAAATGGATGAAGGTGGGAAAAACAAGAAAAAAAAGAGAAAATATTTAAAAAGATGTAGCACCATATTCTACATTAGACACTTGTCAGCTGATGGCCCCTAATCAAATTACTGCTTCACCTCAATTTCTTCATCCATAAAACGGGAATGATAGTACATCATAGGAATGCTGTGAAGGTTAAACAAAAAATTTTAAAAAAGTTTTATTGATTATTTTCAGAGAGGAGGGCAGGGAGGGAGGAAGAAAGGGAGAGAAGCGTCAATGTATGGTTGCCTTTCACCTGCCTCCAGCTACGGACCTGGCTGGAGACTTGGTTTGCAACTTGGTTATGTGTCCTGACTGGGATTGAACCAGAGACCCTTAGGTTCACAGGCTGGTGCTAATCCACTGAGCCACACCAGCCAGGGCCCACCCTTAATGCTTTAACATAAAAATCTATTTCTTAAGAGACATTGCAGGTTTGGTTCCAGATCACTGCAGTAAGGTGGATATCATGATAAAGTGAGTCACAATCTTTTTGCTGGTGAAGGGTCTTGCTTTTAGTTTTCAAAACCCAAAACACCTGTGAAGTGCAATAAAGTGAAGCACAATAAAATGAGGGATGCCTGGATAAGAATGCTCCCTGGCTGGGGGAGGAGGCATCTGGGGCTGGAGAGCCCATTTTTAAAGATGTGAAAATTCTGGCTGCATTATTTTCCTAATACTGCCCTAACAAATGACCACAAGCCTGGTAGCTTCAAACAAATTAATTTTCTCACAATTCGGGAATCTAGAAGTAAAGATGTAAGTAGGACCATGGTTTCTCTGAAGGCTCTTGGGAAGAAGCTCTCCTGGCCCCTTTCTAGTTTCTGGTGGTTGCCAGCATTCCTTGGTTTGCAGCTGCATCACTCTAATCTCTTCCTCCATTATCACATGATCTTGTTTCTCCTTCTCTGTGTGTCTCCTCTCCTCTCTTATAAGGACACCAGTCATATTGGATTTAGGGCTCACCCCAATTTGTATGACCTCATCTTAACTTGATTACATCTCTGAAAATCTTATTTCCAAGTAAGGTTCTGGATGGACATGAAGTTTTGGGGGACACTAGTCAACTCAGAACACTGGCTTACAGTTTCTGGCATTTACAATTTTTAAAAAATTAATTAATTAAAAATATTTTATTCATTATTTTCAGAGAGAAGGGCAGGGAAGGAAGAAGAAAGGGAGAGAAGCATCAATGTATGGTTGCCTTTCACCCACCTCCAGCTATGGACCTGGCTGGAGACCTGGCTTGCAACCTGGCCATGTGCCCTGGCTGGAAACTGAACCAGTGATCCTTGGGTTCGCAGGCCTGCGCCTTATCCACTGTGCTACCAGCCAGAGCTGGCATTTACTCTTTTACTTAACCATTCCTCCCAGTCAAATCCATGCCACATGTTTTTGTCTAGAGTTTCTCAAACTTTACTCTGTACTAGAATGAGGAAAAGAGGCACCTTGAGTGGCATTGCATAGCCTTTATGTTCATGCAAGCTCCTTAAGTGTTGTGCCCTGGTGCCTAGCTTGCTTTGTCCTAGTCCTGGTCCTTTTAAGATTCTGCATTGCTGACAAGTGCTGCTGGTCCAAGGGTCACAGAATAGCAAGGCTTCCAGCTGCTGTCTATGTGGGTTTAATTTCAGTATCCAACTCCCCCTAGCAACAAGGGTGCTCTCCATTTTGAAGCTGGGTGTGTGGGTTTTGTAACTCTTAAAAAGAAGCACTGGTTCCACTACATTTGTTAAGATGACACTGGGTCATATGGGATGGTCCGGCTCTTTGGGAACATTTTAGAAAGGCTGTAACACAGAGATCCAGGGCCCCTTTCTAAACACCTCCATCCCCAACTCTACCCAGTCCTGGAATACCCCACTACTGCAGCACTGGCTCCCTGGCCTCCATGTTTTGCTTGCAGTCCTTGCTCTCTCCTGATCACCATAGTGGGCACAACAGGGAATTTCTTTACTGGCCCAAAGCAGGTACTAGGCCTAAACCATCCACCCCATCACCAGCACTTGCATCTATGTGGTGAGTTCTGGGTCCAGGCCCTGTCCACCCCTTACTCTTACTCTTTTCTCAAATACATATAATTTCTTAACAAATGAAGAGGATTTTTGTTTGTTTTTTAAAAGCTTTTATTATTTTTAGAGAGAGGGGAAGGGAGAGAGGCAGAGAGGGAGAGAAGCATCAATGTGTGGTTGCCTTTCACTTGTCTCCAGCTACAGACCTGGCTGGAGATGTGGCTTGCAAACTGGTTATGTGCCCTGGCTGGGAATCGAACCAGCGACTTTGGGTTTGCAGGCTGGTGCCTTATCCACTGTGCTACCAGCCAGGTCCAGAGAATTTTTTTTTTTTTTTTTTTGGTAACCTCACTTGCCTTTCTGTCATGGGCCCTGTTTGGGACCACTAAGACCGCTGAATCAAATATAGGCTTGGGGCTTTGAACTCTTCTCAAATGGTTCTGCCTCCTCTCCAGGCCTCATTTTGCATCCCAGGGATCTCAGAGAGCAGCAAAGGCCTCACCTCTCAGCTTCCATGGCAGAATATGGGGTTGCTCAAGACATGGTCCCTTCACCTCAGAGAACAGATGGCTGCCTGGCCATCAGCCAGGCAGAAATGAGGAAAAGAGCCTCTCAAGGCCCCTGGCTTACCACAAACCTGTAGCACTTTCACAGGCCACCATGGCTCCTTTCCTGCTGCCAACTCCCCCTCCCTGACCCTAAAATAGCACCAAGACTACAGGAGGCATGGTTGCTTTCCCACCGACCTACCACCACTGGTCACTATCCTGTAAAATGACTAACCAGTGGCATGTCCACGTCTGCTGGTCCTACGGGTGATTTTTTCAGAATCTTATGAACACTTAAGGAGCTTCCCAGCTTGGAGCTCTTGCATGACACAGAATAATAGAAATAATATCCTAAATTTCCAGACAACATTCATTATTTGGAGGTCTCCCGAGGGGAGGTGGCTATCAGATTTTTCTTTTAGAACAGCTGAAGAAACTGAGGCACCCAGGGGAATTGTGGGTGTGCAAGATCACACAGTGAGTCAGAGGGAAAAGTAAATCTGTTCAGTCAGAAGCATCTTTTCCATAGTTATTATTGGGAGCATTTGTGAGTCTGGAGAGAAATCTCTTAGTTGCCATCCTATTTATGTATTTTAATTCACAGGGGCTCATCTGAGATAATGGAGTCTTGAGGCACCATGGGATGTGTGGGCAAATGTTGGGGGTGCTTTTTCTAAGTCATCTAATCTGATGTTCCCCAAAGTGGCTTCTTGGGATCTCTGGGCTCAAGGGTAGCTCACTAGAAGCCTATCCTCGATTCTCTAAAGAGTCAGAGAAGCTGTCATCCCAGTGACAGTGGGAGTTCAGGGCCAGTGCAGGTATTGTGAGGACAGGGAATGGGAACAGGCTGATGTGCTGTTCTCCTTGGATGGCGCTCAGTATTTCCACACAGCGTGTGTGAGGTGGTAGCTGTGAGCAAGGTGATGGGGAAACTTGAACACCACAAAGAGCCAGGTGCTGACCTTTGATATTTCCATCCATGATTTCCAGGACCCAAGGGCCCCTGGAGGTAGGAGGCATAAGGGGGAAAAGGGGTCAAAATATGGGAAGAGAAATGCTCCCTCCCACTATCACCCTTCCCCAGAGATCCTGGTATGAAAGAGGGGAGAGGGTAGGAGGCAGGAAGATCACATTTGTGTGGGAAAAGAATAAAATAAATGAGATGGTAAATGTACTGCAGTGAAAAAGGAATAATAATTAAAAAGTGTTTAGTGACTTTAGGATGTAAATATTGCAAGATGTTTTGGTGTTTAGTGTCTACAAATCAAAGATGGGTTTTCAAATGAAAGACTAATTTATTATGTTTTTGAATCTTCACCTGAGGATATGTTTATTGATCTTACAGAGAGAGAGAGAAAGAGAGAAAAGCACTGATCGGTCGTCTCTAGTACCTGACCCAATCGCTCCAACCCACAACCTAGGTAAGTGCCGTGACCAGGAATTGAACCTGTGACCTTTTGGTTTGGTTTATGGGATGGGACTCCAACTGAGCCACATAAGCAAGGGCACATTTGCTTACTTTTTTTGACTTGGGACTAAAAACTAAACTTTCCCAGACTCATAAATAAAACACTTTGCCGGCAACTGATTACTTTGGCTCCCAGAACTTTCTGATCCTCCTGCAACCCCCAAAAAGCTAATGTTGGGGCAGGTACTCCCCAACACTCCTCCCCCTCTCCTACCTGTGTGGGGAACATGGGGACCGGACTCAGGGAAGCCTGCATTGGAGCTGGGGGTAAGTGCAGGCATTTCAAGGCTGAGCAGTGCTGGAAATGGAAAGGTGGGGTTTTTGAGTTTCAGTTTAGTGGTCTTTGGTGGAGCTCAGATGAACCTGGTTTTGAATCTTGTTCCTCTGCTTACTGGTGGTGTTACCCTGGGCAAGGTTATGTCACTTTTTTTTTTTTTTCTCCTAATTTTGCTTTTCAACTATAGTTGACAATAAATTCTATATTAGTTTCAGGTATACAGCATAGAGGTTAGACATTTATATAACTTACGAAGTACCTCCCATAATCTAGCATCCCCCAGATATCACATGGTTGTTACATTATTATTGACTCTATTCCTTATGCTGTACTTTACCTCCTTGTGACTATTTTGAACTGCCAATTTGCACTTCTTAATCTCTTCACCTATTTTCCCCAATCCACCAACCCCACTCCCACCCAGCTGAGCCTGTTTTCTCCTTTGTGAAATGAGAAGGCAAACTGTTCCTGCCCACTATGGGTTGATGTGAGAACTGCATAAAGAGGTACATCACCGCCCATATGGATGATCTATCAATAAATCAAAGAAATGCTCTTGACATTTAACTATTAAATTAGAGACCCTCTGATGCTCCTTTACCTCTGGATACTTCCTCAGTCTCTTTTATGTTTAGCAAAAGGTAGACCTGGAACAAAAAAAGAGCTCACGCTATGCCAGGTAATCTAGTGGAGGCCAATCTGAAAGGAGTTGAAACCAACAGGTTTCAAGTCAACCTCACTGGGGAGAATAAGCTCAAGTCTCGGAAAATCACATATTAATCCTGAAAGTTGCACTCCTTTTTCATAATAGGGAAAAATGTACACTTTGTTAGAGACAGTGGACTGGAGAGAACACAGATGACCATATTAAAATCCATATAAACCATTTAATTTAAAAAGTCTTGTAAAATAATAAAAAAAGGCAGATTCCCTAATGTAGATAAGATAGCAAATGGGATTGAAAGGGACACATTAATTTAAAATTTCATCATTAACCAGAAGATCTTTTGCACCCAAGGTAAAAAAAAAAAAAAGTCCTTATTTTGCCCTTTGGAATGGCAGCAGCATTTAAGGTTCCTGTGTCACACTTCTTTATTCCTTTGGCATGTGTCTGTGGAGACACAGAGAAATTTTCCCTGAAAGTTAGGTTAAAACCAGTCAACCCCTTTGAGCATTTTCATGGAAATGTCAGACAGCCCTGAAATGTCAGACAGTCCAACAAAGAGGACTGCACTGACGGCCTGGCTTTGGTAAGTTATGCACAGCTGTACTCAACAGCAGACAGGTGAAATGTCACATCAAGGGGTATTATTTTAATGCGGGACCCAACATAATCTTACAGTTAGGTTCTAAGACAACAGAGCCTAGGACTCTACAGAAACGACCAACACCGAGTTTGACACAGTAGGCTCAGCACTAATTTCTACATGAAACATTTCAAATGAAGTTCTTTATGACATGGACCAGACTGTCCAAGTGCTTAAGTCACCTCTGAGCTTTAAAGGCAGGTCTTAGAAGTTCAGCTGGCACCAGGGGAGTGACCATTAATTAACACTGACCTCTAAGGAGACACTGAAAGAGAAATTTCCAGTGACGGCATCTGACTCAGGGCCCTGGGTCCTGATCCGAGATGGTCTCGTTGTGGCTCCAGGAATTCTGGAGATCCGTTTTCTTAGAAACAGATTGTTGGGAAATAAAGAACAGCTAATTGATGTTTTCTGGCATCTGAGCTCCGGCCAGGCCCCCTGAAGTTTGCATCTTACAAAACTTAAAAATGGAAACAGAGCCTCTGTCTTCCACCAGCAACACAAGTCCTTTGTGTGACCAGAGAATGTTATAAAACATATTAAAATACTATCTGATATTACTCTCTACTGGTGGTATTGCTTTTTACCTTTTCAAAACCCACCCCTCCCAATACTGACAAATCAAAACAGAAAATGACAGCTGAGGCAGCTGCTAATGGGCCCATACTTAATGACAAAAAAGAAGTGTATGATTGGATTTTGATTTACAAAAGCCAAGGTCTTTAAGGGGAAAGGCCAGAAGTTATATAAACAGACACCAAATCCAGAACACTGAGGAAGGCTGTCTTGCCGCTCAGACCAGCTGGGAAAGCTGTCAGCCTTTGAACCTGATGGTCTTTGAGAATGGGCGTGGCCTGGGTCCTGTCCTTCTCTGTGACCAGTGGGACAGAGACCTTATCAGAAACCTGGATGTAGAGTTGGTTCTATGAACAGAGAGAATTGGGCCCATCTCCCTGAGCCCCAATCCAGGGTAGAAGCAGGGGAGACATGGGGCTGAGTTGAGGAATAGGTTTCCTGTATCTGTGTCACCCATGTCATCAAGAAGGACATAAAAAGGTGGGTGAGGAATCCCCAGAATGGAATGGGACCTGTGGGAGGCAGCAGTCACCTGAGAGGACCAATGTCCGCACCAGATGTGTCAGTGGTCACCTTGGCAGAAGTTCCTGTGGACTGATGACATTGAGGGCCACTGCTTTGATCTCTTGTCACCAATTGGTACCAGGAAATCCCACCTCTCCTCACTCCATCCCCAGAACTTGACCTTCATGGGAAATGCCTACGTGGGGCTTCCCTCTGCCATTTTCACACAATGGGAGCTAAAAGCAGTTCTGGTAAAGAACGACTTACTTCTTTTCATACCTGAGTTTGTGGAATAAAATTTGTGCTTGCTCCATGGGCAATTTCTATGTCGACTTAGCAACAGAGCAGATGAGCACAGGAACAACTTCCGGCCACACACCTGCAGGTTCTGTAAGTCACCAAACTGAAGCTACATGCTGGGCCTTAGAATAATCTTAGAGTATTATCCTTTCTCACGCCTCCCACTTTACTGAAAAGCTGAGGCTCCTTCCACTGCTGGTAGCACAAGACAAACTGAGGAAAGGGGTGAGTGAGGCCATGTCTGAAAGGAGGCAGGGGTCTGGGTGACTGGTGGGGAATATACGTGGCCCGTCAGCCCGAAACCTACACACGTGCAAGCCATGGATCCCACCATCCCGAGAGGACAGCCTCCAGCTCGCCCACTGTCTGCAGGCCCAGCAGGCCTGCTTTGCTTCATTCCTGACCGCCTGTGAGCTTGTGGAACAGGTCCTCATCGAGTGTTTCATTCTGGTCCTTGGAGCGGGTGGACAGAAAAATGTAGCCGCCGATGTATTCGTGCACAACCTTGCAATCTGCACTCTGGCAGGTGAACGCGATGGAGACGTTCTGGTCAAACTCGATGGCCACCTGGAAGAGAAGGCGCAGGGAAGCGTCACCTCTGACAAGGGAAGGTGAGAAAGAAGGTGCTTCGCTGGAGATGGCCCAGACCTGAGGACTGCTGGGGCGGCTGACAGATGGACTCCCCTCCCACAGCTCACAACACCACACCACTTCCACTGATTACTTATGGGAAACATGTCTGTGCTCTCTGCGCCCTCCTGTGGTGTCAGCTTTGCTGGGAACCTGGCAAAACATTCCAACTCCGAACACGCAGATACTTTCTGTCCGTTGTGCCAAAGTATAACGTCCTAAACACTCCCTGTGTGAAAGGGCAGGGTACTAGACAGACTTTTTAATGCAGTATAAAAGACCTGCCTGAAATTGCCTCCAGCCACTCCCACCTGAAAGTCATGAACTCTTAAGCCCTTAAAAAAAGAGACACAAAGGGTCTCAACCTTGGCTGCCCACTGCAGTCAATCCCTTGAGGGACCAGCTACCAACCCTAGAGCATCTCACTCGGCTTTAATTGATCTTGGGAGTGCCTGGGCAGGGGTACTTTAAAGCTCCCCCAGCGATCCTAGTATGTAACAAGGTTTTAGAGCCACTCCCTTGGAAGTCATCTGATCTCAGATCTTCATTCTAGAAATGAGCACCCAGATGGTTCACAGCCCTGCCGAGGGAAATCCACGGGCCTTTATCAAAGTGAGTCTCTCAGAATGCCACTACCTTGATGGTTTACTGCTGGAAAAATGACATGAAAGAAGAGAGATTCCACACCAGCAGGATACTAAGGTGCTCTGACTTCACCTAGAATGCTCCATGATGCGGTCTTGGCTTGAATGAAGTTCCCTGGGTGCAAACTCTCAAGTTTGAGGATTCCTAGACTCAAGAGGTGAAGCTTTCCTCAGTCACCCCTGGGCACCTCACTTGATTTTCCAGCAGTTTTTCCCTGCTGGGGCTGGAATGCTTTCCACACAGGCAAGGGAACACCTGGGTCCTCAATCAGGGAGACCTTTTGGTCGCCAGTCAGGAGAGGCCTTATTTTGGATTTTCTTTGGGTGACAGTTACATCTCATGCAGTTTCTGCTAAGTATCAGTCTAAGTTTTACACAATCCTACGATGAGTGGAAGGAACGTAATCAAACTGCTGCGCAATTTTGGAATCTGTAGGGAGACCAGCCAACTGGTGGGGTCGATTGAAAAGCATTCTTGGTATGTACTTGTTAGGAAACTGCCCAAAATTGCATGTGATTATTTTCGTGAACAGCTGCCACGTGTTGTGTTGTGGCTTCTGAGTTCTAAATAGAAAAACAGCTCTTTAAATGAGAATAATCTGCCATTTTGAGGGCACACCGAGGCTCAGCACCAAATAGGCCCTAAATTTCCACTTTACCTGACGGATTTCCCAGTTTACATTCCACTGTTTCATATTGGCGAATCTCCACGTGGTAGTTGGAATCCCAGTCGCTGCATCGATTCTGATCAACCTATTATATGAAACTCCCAGAATGTCATCTTTCTTGCTTCCTTTAAATCTGAAAAAAAAAAAAAAAAATTAAAAGAATTAATTAAAAGAATTCCTATAGTATGATGTTTCCTCATGTACAACTTAAAGATAAATAATACCAACATTTCTAAGTCATTTACAAACAGTGGACAATGAGGGATCCGCTTTCTGTAGAAGGGCACTTTTATTGTGAGATCAAGAACATGAAGAATGGAGGGAATTAAGGCTGTCCCGAAGACATTCTTTAAGTGAAACTGATATCAGGGGACAGCAAAATAAGAAGAGGGCTCAAATGAATCAATTCAAAATTAGCACCAGCTGTGTATGACAGGCACCCTTCTAGACACTGAGACTACGGTAGTGACCTAAATGTAGAGATAATTCTTGACTTTATGGAGCTTTTAATCTAATGTATGGGGAGGGGGCATGAGACATGAAACATGAAAGGAGGTCAAACTTCATAAAAATCAATAGGTGATTTCCCTCTTTGGTTTTGCAAATGTTGCTATCCTAGAAGAACCAAATTTCTTTCCCACCTTTAGCTAGGATTCACGGGTATTGGCACTTTGGACAGAGGTATGGAAGATCTTTATGAACAGCCAAAAGTTTTGGGGTATTTGTGAAAGGGCAGTATTCAAAAATAAAGAGTTTTACATTCTAGACTAAGTGAGAAGAAACTGGGTTCCCAGAAAGCCACTTAAATCGAATGGAAAGTGATAGAGGCAACTGAACATTGTAATAACCTGACAAGGTAATAGGTAAGTCCGAATTCAGGTAGAGATTGCCACGCCTGAATGAATCGCAGCTTGGCTTCAATCAGGGACATCTGGGCTACGTTCTGGTGGGCTTCCATAATCCGGGCCGCCAGCTGAACAGAAAAAGACACACCGGACTCGCCTTAGCATGCACTGACTGCTCTATAATTGACCCCCTGGAACTCCAGATCCCCTGTGAGAAAAGTAAACGCAAGGCCCAACTGCGGCTCTACAAAGACAATTCATTCTCTTTCAGATTCTGCCCCCACCCCTTCTCACCTACAAATCACCAGGGTGACTGCAGGAATAAGATCAACCAAAAGAAAAGTATCTAAGGCTCATGCACATGGAGTGTTCTGGGTCCCCCTTTCTGCAGTAGTGGTGTGTCCACGGACAAGTGGGTCTACTTGAATCAGTTTACCTGTTTAACTTTTAACTCATGTTTATGGAAGCATACTTTAAAATTTTAATTTGTAGCGACCAAATAATTTTATTTTTAATTAAATTATATCAGGGAATATTGCTATATTCAGTTAGCAGCACAGTTACCCCTAACATAATTAAAAATAATTTTTAAAAAAGACTTTATTATTTTCAGAGAGGGGGGAAGGGAGAGAGGCAGAGAGGGAGAGAGAAACATTAATGTATGGTCACCTTTCACCTGCCTCCAGCTACAGACCTGGCTTTGCAACCTGGTTATATGCCCTGGCTGGGAATTGAACCAGTGACCTTTGGATTCATAGGCCGGTGCCTTACTCACTGTACTACCAGCCAGGGCTTAAAAGTAATTTCTTAATATCATCTAAGACCCAGCTTAATAGTCAAATTTGCCCATCAACTGATTCTTCCTAATGATGGCCGCAATCATTTTATTTCAGAAAATACAGAATTCGCTGCAAACAAGCACCCTGACAAAATCAGCAGTACCTGTTTAGACTTGTGTTTTTTTGCACACCGAGGCGACACGAAACATTCCGGATTCATGTCCATGTTTTCGAGACCAGGCACCACGGGAGAGGTTGAGTTCCGGTTTTTCATCCGCAGAAATGAAAGGATATTGAGGACCTCGGGCTGGTAGGAACTATCTGCCATGGTTTTGCCCTTTGATGCCAAGATGCAGGCAGCCATCCACTGGGCGTACTGATTCTCCTGCAGCAAACACAGAGGGGCTGAGAAGCAAGTTCAAGTGCAAAGCCATCCTGCTGGGAACAGGGCTTTCATCTTTATAATATAAAACGGTCACCTTCAAAGCATGGGAAGATTAAAGTGGCATATGTTCTGAGTGGCTAGTAATCACCTAATTTAACACCCAACACGGACTTTTGATTCCTGTACTGCATTTCTAGATGATAAGGGGCTAGAGAACAGCAATGTCAGTCTTGATAAAGTCCATGAATTTAAAGATGAACCAAAAACACGTGCCATGGAGTGGAGACATCTGAAAACTTCAGTACCAGACAGCCTTCCTTGAGAGATATTTCCATTTTCAGATCACATCTGATCTCTCTGATTTCCCGTATGATTTCTACCCTGGCCTATCATTATTAAAGACTCTAATCCCATGGTACGAATCAGGCCTATTAATAAGACCTGAAGCAGAGAGTGGTGTCTTCTATCTTTAATGTCTGTGATAATTAAAAAAAAAAATAAATAACTTTAGGGAGCAAAGAGGAATGGTCTCAGAAGCAGAGGGAATGCAGCTGAGGGGTAAAATTCTTCACAGCAACGGTAGGTGTGGTACATTGAATTACTGGTCTCAGTCTCCACACCTCTTGCTATGTAATTTTGTAGCCAGACAGTAATTCTCACCGCTTGATTTTGGGCACAGCCACGAGGCTGCTTTGGCCAATGGCGTATGAGTGGAAATGACACGGTACCTGTCATTGCAAGCCTAAGTGCTAGCTGTCCTCTATTGCATTTCTGCCATCACTCTATGAAGAGCCTCCCCGGGCAGCCTGGGACCCAGAGTAGATGAACCCAACCTGCAGTGAGGAGCCAGGCTTAGCCAGACCTACAGCTTAAAGCAGATTTGCCCAGCTGACGCGAGCCTGGATTATCCTCCCTAGCTTCCCTGAAGATGTTTCAGAAATAAGTATTTATTCATATATGTCACTGTGATTTTGTGGTTGTTACACGGCAATGGCTGACTGATACAACTCTGTTCTCATTCAAGAAAACACCTCAGATAGCTTGTCCTTAGGTTTAATAAACGTGAAGTGACTGAACATTTGTATGGTTTTACTTACATGGTCACATCTCAGATACACTTCATTCATACCATCAGCAACAGGGATTAGGAGCTTTATTCCAAATTTTCTTCCCGCTACATTCACATCTGGCACAACTTCACAGCCTGAATGATAAAAGCCAGGGTCACAATTGGGTTCTGAAGAATGTGTTATATAAATATCAGGTGTGCATCTAAAATAAAAATTTTGAACATAAGCTCCTCAGATTTGGTTATTTTCTGATAAATGGTGGAGCAAGCTGATAACGTTAATTAAAGGATAACTAGACTTATAAACAACATGGGTAGGGAAAAATATTTTCTCTTATGATTTAAAAAAATGTATCATCAATTGAATTCATCTTTAAGATTGATTTGGCTATCCTAACCCATAGGAATGATTATGAATATGAACTTTAAAATAAATCAAAGCATAGGAAATTCTGTCACAATGATAAGGGAATTGAGTGTACTGGTTATATTTCAACTAATAGAGTCACCAGTATACTCACAGTCACTTTCAGAAATTAGAATAGGCACTAAAGTGACATTGAATTGAATATAACTGTTCTGGAATTCAGAAAGCTTTTCAGGATCCTCCAATATATTATACTTATGATGACAATGACCACCCCGTTATAGACTTGGACACACCAGGAAAGAAGAAGTAGCATAATAGAAATAATCATGTTCACTAAATCACATTTCAGGTCCATGCGCCATGGGGAGTGGGAGCTGCTGGCTGGCCACCATTATGAACACAGTGCCACATTGGAAGGCAGTCTTGCTTCTGTGACAGGACCCTTGGTTTTCATCTGCTTGCTGGCTTGTGACAAACCACCGCAAAATGTAGCATCCTCTTACCTCTAAGATTTAATTTTTCTATCGGTTCTCCTTGTTCAAGTTCCTCATTTTTAAAGTAGGCTATAGACGTGTCTTTAAAGACAAACCAATACTGTTTGAAAGCTTTTAATATTAGCTTCTTAGGCCTGCAAAGGAAAGAATGATAAACATTTAAATAGCCATCCAGAAATGTCAGAGAGAAACATCACAAATTTCAAGCCGATCAAGATGCTCTTTCAAACTACACATGCTTTATTTTTAAAAACGATTTGCAAGCTGCCAACTCATTTCTAGAAACTGGAAATAGGGTTTTGCTAGGAGATGTAGACATTATGGCAAAAGCCCAAGAGTTTGGCCACCTGGGGCCACATGCTGGCTCTGCCACTGTCTAGACGTGTGACCCTGGACAAGACACGCCATCTACCTGGGCCACATGCACTGTCTCTGTGTGATGGGAACAGTAATAATCTCCCACCATGGGGCTTTTGTGAGGAGGGAGAGAGGTAATCTCTGTAAAGTGCTTACCACAGCACCTGGAACAACAGAAGTGCTAAACAAAAAATAAATGAACAATTATTATTATTATTATTATTTATTGTATGTAAGAAACACCCATGAACCTGTGACATCTGAAGAAGCTGTCCATGTGGACAGCATAACCCTCAAGTTCTCAGACATAAAAGTGGGCAACCTTTTCTGTAGTTTCTCTTGACCCTTGGGAGAAACCACCAGAGAATTCCCAGTGAGCCATGAAATCACCAGGATCTACAACTAATATATATAAGCTCTATTGTTATTAAAAAATATTTTGGGGGAAGATCTCTAACAGCAATATCATTTGGGGCCAGAAAACCTTGATCTCTGGGTTATACAATGCTGACAGTGCCCAAGGCAGGACTCAGTTGAGCCTCTAAAATAGAAAATGTGAGACCTATGGAGTAAAGAAATTGGTACAGATAGGCTTAGAAAAGATATTTTGAAAGCATGTGATTAAATGGAACAATCCTGGCTTTAGGGGCGAATCAGGGTATCTCATGGCAGAGGACCAGATTTCTACATTCAAGAATGGAGGAAAGACAGAAAGTTTGGTGTTAATACCACTCATATATAATTTTGGGCAAGTCTTTTAACACATCAGTACTCATTTTTCCTTAGCAGAAGAAAAATGTGTATCCTTAACACAAGGATAAGGGGAGAAGATGTTCAGTAAAAGACAGTGTATAACAGAAGCATATTACCTAACAATTAGAAAATAAAATGGAAAAACATCATATAAAGTTAACATTTCCTGGATTTAGAAAACCACTCCATTAAAATGTTGAGAGTTGCGGTTAATATAATTCTAAATAATATATTTAAAAGATCAATTGTCTAAGAATCAGGTTCCCCAACATTAACAGTTTTTCAGAATAAAATCTAAAGACTCAGCCTATAACCAAAAGTCACAAGGTATCAGTTTAGTCCCAGGTATCTAAATATTTCTACATAGAATGAAGAATGAAACCCTGCTTCTCCATTTTATTTTTTTTTAATTAAAAAAATTAAAATATATTTATTATTTTTAGAGAGGGAGAGAGGGAGAGAGACATCAATGCACAGTTGCCTTTCACCGGCTTCCAGCTACAGAGTTGGCTGGAGACCTGGCTTGCAACCTGGTTATGTGCCCTGGCTGGGAATCGAACCAGTGACCTTTGGGTTTGCAGGCTGGCGCCTTATCCACTGTGCTGCCAACCAGGGCCGTGCTTCTCCATTTTAACTAGACTCTGGAAATACCAACAGATCTCAAATTTCCCCTCTTTTAGTTTGGTTCATTTTCCAGGCTGTTTCCATTCATTCCCAAAGCTAACACTGCTCCTCTTCCATGTTCTAGAGGCTGGGGCAGGCTGGGTAGGGGAAGGAGGAGTGGGTGAGGAATGATGTAAGAATAAGAATGCTCATGAAGCTTATAGTTTAAAGAGGGTAGTGCACAAAATAAATAAATACAATAAAATATGCTAAATCATATAACAAGAGTGCAGGGGGTTACAGAGGGACACACCATTGAATCATAGAATGAAGGATGGACAAGAACTTGATTGGAGGAACAGGGAAAAGAAATGTCAGAAGGTGGCAACAGCACATGTGAAATGCAGAGGTGCAGAGTGGGCACCTTGTTGATAAGAGACAGGTGGAACCTTCCTTGAACATGGTCCTCATGGTGGGCACTGTGCTTAGCAATGGAAATGGTGAGTGAGGAGTAGCCTCTGTGGCTCAAGCCCGTTCATGTGCAGGGATGGTGCAGACAGGAACAGCAAGGCAGGCTGGGGCCAGGGTGGAACTCTGAATGTCCTGCTAAGAAGCTGGACTTCATTTTCAAGACGAATGGTTCTTAAACCCTGGTCCTCGTCAGAACTGGAAGGAAGTTGTTAGAGGCCCCAGTTCCCAAGGTGAAGATTCGTAGGTCCAGGTCATGGCCCAGAACCTGCCTTTTAAGTAAGTTTTCCTGATGTGGTTTGAGAGGCACTAGTTTAGACTAGTCATCTCCCAATGAAAACTGGGCACACTCCATTGTTAAAGTATTTTGAGTACCTATCCCGTAAGATAGTGATTTTCAAGCTTTTCATCTCATAATTACCAAAATTCTGTGGCACACCAAAAAATACAGCTTTTGTTGATTCTCTCTCTCTCTCTCTCTCACACACACACACACACACACACACACACACACAGGAATAGTTTTGATTCATTCATACTGGATGGCTATTGTTGTGATGGCTTATGTCCCCTTTTTTTTAGACAATCTCAGGGAAAAGAGATCCGTGACCCTGACTAAATAATCAGGTATTGCATGTTTTAAAAATTCTTGTGGAACATTGGTTGAAAATCGCTGCTTTAACATATTTACAATTGCTTGTTTGTGATATTTTGTATACAGGGGTGGGCAAAAGTAGGCTTACAGTTGTAATACTAATAAATAGTACATTAATAAATAATAAAAAAAGAATAAACTGTTTCATGTTCTCACAGCTATAAACCTATTTTTGCCCAACCTGTATTTACAACATAATACCTTGTATTTATAATATATCATAAATGATTTATAACATATCATAAATTGTATAAATAAATATAACTATATATATAATTTATATAAAGTATAAATTTTATATAAATTATATACAGTATAAAACCACAAACATATAAATTAAAAAATGAATGACTATAAAAGTTTAGTTTGTTTTAAGAAGGAAGGCTATTATTCAAGTACATAAATCCCTGCTGAGAAAGTAATCTGTTGGCTGTGATTACTCAATTATATTGTTCCTATTTTAATGCCATCCACCTGTCTGTGAAGGTTTTTGTTGGAACAAAGTCACTGATTTCCACCTTCTTTCATCTTCTCTGATGTTAATCACTCATGCATATTAATCAGAATGTTTTAAATAAGTGCATTTAAAACACACTATACCTCTTCATTTGGATGATATTTAACACAGACAAATTGTTTGCAAATTTTAAAGGTGTCCAGGTAAAATTGTTTTCATAGGTAGTGTCATTACTGGTAACACTGACAATGAAAACATTTCTAAATAGCTGTTGCCAAAATGTGCTCTTCAAGATTAAGTGTGTTTATTATCTTGAAAGCACCTGGAAGCTTACTGTTCATGGCCACTCACCGTCACAGAAAGGTCGTAGATTTGGAAGACATTTTTTGAAAAACAAAAATGTATATATAACTCCAGGTACTCTTCCATCTGATAACCAGTAAGTGTTGATATGGGACCAAAAGATTTTTATGGTCACTCTCCATGTTACCATGAATTGTAAATATTGTGAAGATTCTACTGTATTTTAAGAGTTTTGTACTTGTAAAATGAATCTCACCAATAACCTCCTGTAGCACAAGTAGTAACTTGCCTACTTGTCTATAGGAACTTGACCAATGAATAATACAATGAATAAGTATTGTGTGGCATCTCTCTAAAATGCTGTTGTGGAGTCATTTTATTTCTTCCAAACTGGTTCCTGCAATGGTGGTTACACCTTCCAGTTGGGCATAAATCATTGTTTTGAATTAAATATGTAAATTACTAGTAGCATTATATCTTGCCTGCTTTATATTTAGGGGGGTTGCAAAAAAGTAAAATCTTAAAGAATTGGTTGGGTAGAAATTTCTAGGTGGACTGTTATCTCCTCTTAGCACTTTCACAATTATTTCCCCACCAATGAGAAGTCTGCTGTCAATCCAGTTTTCTTTGTAGGAAATCTCTTTTCTCTATGATTTTAAAGACTTTCTCTAATCAATGTTTGACTGTATCAAGATGTACATTTATACTGATTGATTCTGTTGGGATCTGTAATTCCTGAATTCAGGGATTTTTGTCTTTAACAATTATATAAAATTCTCAAGCATTCTCTTTTAAATGTTTCCTTTTCCCTGATATTTTCTTCTGGAACTTGCAGTTGAACCATCTCATTCTATTTATATCCTATTTCCCATTTCTACCTGAGTTCTCGCTTCAACTATGTTTTTAAATTTGATGTTTAACGTACCTATTCAATTTTAAATCTCTATGACTATGCTTTATTTTCATTTCTGGAATTTTTATTTGGTTCCTTTTCAATATTGTCTTTTCTCTTTCATTATAATTTTTATCTTTTAATTTACTTAATTATTTAAAAGACTCACTTTATAGTTTCTTGAAATAGTGATGTTATCTAAAACTATTGAAACTACTAATCCTTTCGTTCCTTCATTGGGTCTGCTGTTTTTCCTTTATAGTGGTTCATTAACTCAAATGGTTAGTAATTTTTACTAGAAACTTTTTTTTTTAAGGGGGTTTACTGTTTTCCATAGAAGGCCCATGTGTGCCAGATTGTGGATATTTCCAAGGATATTTAAAATTACATTTGCTAGGGCTTCATGGATTTTGTGATCCTAATCCAGTTTCCTTTTAATTTTTTCGGGGTTCTTTCAATCATATAATATTTAAATTAGATCTACATCTGTGTGTGGCAGAGACTTTGGCTCTGAGTGTTCCAGGGAGACTTTAAATTGCCCCACACAAAACCTCAGGCTAGCATGAACTTCCTTACTGCTTCCTTTGGTTGAAGGGTAGTTTTTCTACCCCAGTGAAATAGAGAAGGCAGCTTTGTGAGTTTCTGCCCTCAGGCAGGGGCTTCAGTCCTGGCTCTCTGCCTTATAAGGAAACACAGCCCACCTTGAAGCTGTACCTCCATCCCTGCATGTGGATTAAAATTGCAGCCCCAAGCCAGGAGAATCTACATCCATGGCCCAGCTCCCTCTGTGCAGCTGATGCTTCATTTGTAGAACTAGGTCTCCTTTTATTTCCTGCAAATTGGGATTTTTCAGTCTCACTTTAAGGTTGACTTTATCGTTAAAAATTCTTTTCTTTTTATTTTTCCCAGCATTCATGCATATTTATGGTAACATTGGAATTTGCATTAGATTAGATGCTGCTGAACTTCGAAGTTCTATTCATGTAGTGGATTCAATAGATTTTTAGGAAAGAAAGAGCTTCAGTGTTTAAAAACACACTGAAAATCACCGGCTTAGTTCAGCATATTTCTACTGATAAGGAGAGGGGCCCAGGGACAAGAAGGGCCTATTCACAGTCACATACTGCGAAAAGCTCCATTCTCCTCTCTCCTTCCTCCCTTTTCTTTTTCCTTTTTCCTTCGCTTCCTCCCTCTTTCCTTTCCTTCTTCACCTCTTTCTTCTATGATCTTTATTGTATTAAAGTCAGTGTCATGAGACCTTTAATAGCTAACATGCCCACTTGACCGAATGAGAACACTTTTGTGAGTCTGACCATATCAGTCCCACTAAAGCGATGTGGATCTGGGGCCTTACTCCAGAATATATTTTGCACCTAAAACACCTACAGGAAGAAAACGGTCACTATTTGGTGTATAAAGAGCTGCAATTGCTCCAGACAGAGAATAGGACAACTTCCTTTCTTTGTAGTACAATTATTCATAATTTGTGATGTGTATTTGTGGATTCAAATTATTCCTGTTTTTCTGTAGCTCTGACTCTAACAATATGTATGGTTGCAACCATTTATGCCACAGAGGTTAAATTAATGACCCTATTGTTTGAGACCATATCTTAAGGTCACATTTAAAAAAAGAGAACAAACCCATAGAAACTCAATGACAAATATTGTTACCTTTGGACTCCTGTTTCTCATTTATAACTGATTCATTGTCCATTCTAAGTCATTCTTTGTTTTGCATCATGTATTATCAAAAGCCACTTGTTTCTTTTCAAGCCAACTGACTCAGTGACATGTCAGTTTGTTAAATCAATACACCATAAAGTGACATAAATAACTGATAGGACTTCAAAGGGTCCTTATTCCTTTCATCCTAATTACACCTTGGCACCATCTCAAACTTGGCAGTCCTTGTTTCCCATGAAATAAAAAAAACACTTCTCTGCCTTTTCAAGTTTCAGATTAACCTGAGGTGACTGGGGAGTTGGTCAGAAATACTTGAGCAGGCAAAGGTGGATTACTACGGTTATCTCTCTATAAACCCAGGATCCAAGTTCTAGTGACAATTGATCTCCAAACTGTGACAGAACCCTGAAAGGGTGCCAGAGTCCTTAACCTCCCAGATGGGCCATGATCTGTCACTTGGGTCTGGCACACGTGTTCACTCTTGATGACGCTGGCCATCTTTACACCTGGGCCACGTGTTGAGCACGCTCTGTGAACCAGGCACCATGCTCCATGCTTCATATGTGGTATTTAATCTTCTCAACAAACCTAAGTGGAGGTATATCCCCATTTTATAGATCAGGAAACTAAGGCCCAGAGGTGTGAGGACAGTATCCAGGGTCCCCTAGCTAGCGTGCGCTGTGGAGCTAGGATTTGGTCCATTGTCTGTCTGATGCCAAAGCTCATGCTCTTAGGTTTGAACCATGAATCTACTTAATGGATGTTCAATTGAAACGCCTGGACCCTGTACTTATAAGGCTTTTAAGAGTAATCCCTTTTTCCTTTAATGGTGACTTACCTAAATAACTTGAGATAATCTGCAAGTTTAGGGATATCAGTAATGTCCTCCTAAGGAAAAACAGAGAACATTTCATAAGCGGTGGTTCTAGTACACTGTGGCCACGCACCACATGTAGCCATTTAAACTGGAATTAATTGCAGTTCAATAAAATGAAAAACTCAGTTCCTCCGTCATTGTACTAGCCTTGGTGCGGGTGGAGAAGAGCTGAGATTGGGGTGGGGCCCATGAAGGGGCTTCTGTGGTGGCTGGCAAGATTCAGCTTCTTGCCTTGGGTGTTCACTTGGGCAGTAATTCAATACTCATTTGTTAGGTTGTACATGAAAAACATTTTTTTCATTTTTTTTTTTTCCATCATGATTTATCTCTTTTTATACCGTCTTCTGCCTCCACCCACACATCTCACCCCCACAATCAGCATGTTGTTGCCCATGTCCGTGGGTCGTTTTGCTTTTTTTTTGGCTCGATCCTTCTGTCCCCCAACCTCCCTCCACCAGCTGTCAGCTGCTCTCTACGAGTCTGTCTCTACTTTGTTTGTTAGTTCAGTTTGTTCATTAGATTGCACATGTGAGTACAATCATTTTTGTTTTTTTCACTTTTCTGTACATGTCCTATGTCCTCAAAATAAGAGATGAAAAATTTGACCAAGTGCTACCATTCAAGTTAAACATTTGAGTTAGAAACAGCTACTTCTATGCACAAACAAGATTATTTTACAACTTGTACACCAAAGTGAGTGACTCTAGGTGTACCTAGTTTACTGATTAAACTCTCAAAAGGTATGTGGTACAAAGTTCATCCTGCAGTGCAGGTTGGTGTTTATTTTCACACTAAAGTCTATTGTTAGACATCACAAAGCCTTGACATAAAAATATTGAGGGTGGGAGAAGGGAAATTTTCCTTTATGCTAGATAAGTATTTAGTGGTGGAATAAAGAACTCCAATTTCATGGGTGGGTGCTGCCTATAAATGTGAGAAAGGACACTGAATCCCTACACAATCTTGGCATTTAGTTTCTTTCAGGGACTTGGTTTTGCAAGATACCAATTTCCTATTTAAAGGAATTTAATCCATGTTAAATACATAACAATACTGTGACTCATTTTTATCTCTTAGTTTTTAAAATTTAATTACAGTGGATCCACCTGTCTGAATCAGTGTGATTAAACTATTCCCATGATTAAAGAAGTTAAACAAAAGAGAGGCACCCAACAAATGAATCAAACAGGAGGGACATTCCAATTCTAAAGCTGACATTCAGCCACATTTCATGGATAAGGAGCCAAAGATGATAACACTGCACTATTTCTTTATGTGTTATTTGCGGGGTGGGGTTGGTGTCTATTTCCTGAAGTCAAAAGGGTTCAGGAAATTTTATAATGTCCTAGAAAAAGGCCTTCACTTCTGTCTACCTTACCCAGTGGGAAGGTCTGGCTAGGTAAATAGATAATAAAGCTTTGGTACCTGTGAAGTGTATCTTTCTGTTCCCACATCTACCCCATACAATAGACTAAGGGTTCTTTCTAGACTTAAGTAACCAATTCCATGCTCCACGTAATGAAATGGACCTCTCAGCAGTCTTTCTCTCATACCAAGCCAACCCATCCTCAAAATGAAACATGATACAAAAGTATTGTCACACATAGTAATGAAAGTATCTCAGAGTCCCTTCCAGAGCTGACCTGACACAAGCTAGTCAATTCTGGCTAGGTTTGAGCTTGTTCAATGATGAGCATGTTTTCCTTTTTTCAAATTCAGACAAAATGTTCTCATTTTTCTACTAAAAACACTTCTCCTCCATCTGTGGGTCAGAACAATGCCACAATACAGAGTTATCAAAAAAGTTCCTACCAAAGTACTGTCTGCTTTTCCACCTTCTAGGATCACTTCCAAATTCGAAAGTGCAGCTTCTACTTCATCGACCTCCGACTCATTTGTAAAATCCTGTATTTCGGCTGACGACGACAGTTTGCTGATGTGATACTATAAAGAAAGCAGGTTTTAGAAATATTATAAGCACACGTGAACCCATCAGCCAGTTCTTTTTTGGGACAACTCCCCTGGAAAACCAAACACCTACTCCATGGAGATCTCCCTCCTATGCAGAGGAAATGACATTTTAATCTGAATCATCTAAGGTTTACAGTTAGTCATGTTCTAACTTGGTTTTGTTCCATCACCGGTTGAGTCTGTAGTGAGGAAGAAATGAGAATTGCAAGGCCAATGCTTTACATAAGATAGACATGTGTATGTATGAGGAGCATTTAAAATTTTAATTCACTCCTCTCATTTTCAGTGCTTTCTTCAAAAGAAAACAACAGTATGAATGGCATAACACTTCAGCAGAACAAACCTGCTTTGTCTCCCAGAGAAAAGCTACTGAAGCTGCCGTACCTGCAGTGCTGCAAAGATCAACATTTCTTCCTCTGTGCAGTCAATTTCTTCCAAGACAATGGCCCACCTGGCTTGTTCATAGAGTTGGTTTATTCGGACAGCATCGTACTAGAGAAGAAAATAGGTATGTATTTTGGGGGTTAGGGGGACATATTTATATCCCACAATACAAAATTTGGGATGAGTGAAGCCATTCCCTAATCAGATGCACTCACCTTCAGTTCAGGTAACTGAAAGGAATACCCCTCACTTCTGAATTTAGAACTTTCTCAAAATTATTTCCCAGGCTTTCTTTAAAGAGGCTAACCTAACCAATCCTAGATTCCATTATTTTCTCTCTTTTATTATATTCCTATTGGTATGAAAAATAGATAGTAAAAGTGGTTTATGAGTTAAGTAATATAAAGGAGAAGGGATTCCCCAGGCTGACCTGAAAATTCAGTGTAATCCTAATCAGAAGCTGACAGGGATTTTTAAATAAAACTTTATACAAACTAATTTTCAAGTTAAGCTGGAAGAAACAATGTTCAAATATTATTAAGAGCATTTTGAAAAAGAACAATATTGGGAAGACATCTGTCCTAGACATTAGAACATATTATAAAGCTGTAGCAACTAAAATGGTGTAGTACTGGTATAGCAATAGATAAAATGTCAAGCAGATTATCTAGAAACAGACATATATATGTATATACTTTTTATATAAAATAAAAATGGCGTTTTATACCAGTAGGGGAAGAAAGAATGGAACACTGTAGTATTAAAAATGCCTTGCCATTTGGAAAACAAAAATTAAAAAAGAAAAATCTCTCACCATCCAAAATATATTAATTACAGATAAAGAATCTAAACATACAAAACCACAATGTCATACCATTTCATGCCCACTAGGATGGCTCTGATCTAAAAGATAGATAATAACATGTTACTGAGGATATGGAGAAATTACTGGTGGAAATATAAAATGGTGCTGCCTCTGTGGGAAACAGCTTTGCAGTTCCTCAAAAACAGTTAACGTTGAACATGACCCAGCAATCCCTGTTACAAGTGTGCGAAGTATTGGCTGCTCAAACTTTTAATGATATTGACATTTGCTCAATACTTTCAGGACAGACCTCATATTTAAACAAAGTGAAAAAGAGGGACTCAAACAGATACTTGTACACTGATGTTCATTGCAGCATCATTCACAATAGCCAAAAGGTACAAATAACCTTAATGCCCATAAATGAATAAATGAACAAAATGTAGTACATGCATGCAATGGACTATGCAAAAATGTAGTATATGCATGCAATGTGATATACAAAAATGTAGTATATGCATGCAATGTGATATACAAAAATGTAGTATATGCATGCAATGGGATATTAGCCTCAAGAAGGAATGAAACTCTCATGCATGTTACAACATATTAGACATTCTGCTTAGTGAAGTAAGCCAGACACAAAAGGACAAATATTGTACAATTCCACTTATGTGAAGTACCTAGAATAGGCAAAGTCATAGGGACAGGAAGTAGAAAAGAGGTTGCAAGGGGCTGGAGGAAGGGGTTAAATGCAGAGTTATTGTTTAATGGGTATAGGGTTTCTGTGTAGGATGATAAAAAATGTTCTAAAAATGGGCAATGGTGTAATAGTTGCATAACACTGTGAACGTACTTAATGCTATTGAATTGTAAACCTAAAAATGGCTAAAATGCAAATGTGGTGTATGTTTTTACTACAATGAATGGATGGACCTTGAAAATATTATGCTAAGCGAAAGAAACTAATCACAAAGTACCACATATTGTATAACTCCATTTATACAAAATGTCCAGGGCAGGAAATCATTGGAGACAGAAAGTAGACTGATGGTTGCCTAGGGCTGGAAGAGCTGGTGGGGATGAGGAGCAATTCCTAATGGATAATGGGTTTTTGTTGGGATGATGAAGATATTTTATAATTAGACAGTGATGAATATACTGTGAATACACTAAAAACTTTTCACTTCTACATAGTAAATGGGTGATATGCATGGAATATAAATTATACCTAAAAAAACTTATAAAAATCTAGCCCTGGCTGGTGTGGCTCAGTAGATAAGGCACCGGCCTGCAAACCCAAAGGTCACTGGTTTGATTCCCAGTCAGGGCACATAACCAGGTTGCCAGCCGGGTCTCTAGCCAGGTCTGTAGCTGGAGGCAGGTGAAAGGCTACCATACATTGATGCTTCTCTCCCTTTCTTCCTCCCTCCCTGCCCTTCTTCCTGAAAATAATGAATAAAAAAAACAAAACATACAAATCTCAACCTAACAACCAAAACTATTAGAAGGAAACATAAAGAGAACACTTTCTGTAATCTCTGCATGAGGAAGGCTTTTCTAAGCAAGCTAGGAAGTGCAGAAGTTATGTATGACTCTTCTTCAAGTGTAGAAAATTAAACATTTTTAAAGGTGAAAAATACCCTAAAGGAAATTAATGCTTTTTTTATAAGACCAGATACAGACTAGAAGAAAATATTTGCAAAAAATATGAAAGATAATACCGAGTAATACAAAGTGCTCCTATAAATCAATATGAAAACTATAATTCAATAAAAAATAGGGTTGATACATAAACAGGCAATTCACAGAAGAAACCAAAATGCCTAGATAAACATTAAAAAGATGCTAAACCTCACCAATAATCAGAGAATTCAAATGAAGAAAGAAAAGATGATAGAGTTTCTATTTTCTATCAGATTCACCTGAAACTGTCAGGATGGATCATGTCTGGCGTTGGTGAGGATGTGGGGCAACTGGCACTTCCACAAATGAGGTTAGTAGGAAGGCCGTTAGGTTGTATCTTCTAATGTCCTTTTGCCCTTAGATGAGCAATCTATGGCTACTAGTCTAAGAAATGCAAGCACTCATCAAAGGTACTGGCATAAGTATGTTCACCACATTTTTTTGAGAGAGCAAAAGTTTGGAGGAACCCAGGGTCCTGGTTTAACCTTTCCTTTGATTATTCTGTAGCAAGTCAGACATACATATACTGACATGAAAAGATGGCCATGACATATTATGAAGTAAAAGGAAGCCAGCTACAGAGCAAGTACATGATCTCATTAATGTAGGGGGAAAAGATCCTGAAAATCTGTTCACAATTTTATAAAACTTTAGTTGAAGAAAATCTGCAAGTATTGCTAGTCATCAAGCTGTTAACTATGGCTGCCTCTCGGGAGAAAGGTCATGGGAAGGGACTATTTTCCATTTTTTCTCTAAATAATTCTTTTTTATGTTTGATTTAAAACTTTTTACAAGGCTCTGACTGGTGTGGCTCAGTGGATTGGTGCTGGCCTGCGAACCCAAAGGTCGCTGGTTCAATTCCCAGCCAGGGCACATAACCAGGTTGCAAGCCAGGTCTCCAGCCAGGTCTGTAGCTGGAGGCAGGTGAAAGGCAACCATACATTGATGTCTCTCTCCCTCTTTGCCTCCCTCCCTTCCTCTCTCTCTAAAAATAATGAATAAAACCTTAAAGAAAGCTTGTTACAAATATTGTGATGAAATACATGTAAAATTTACCATGATAGCTATTTTTAAGTGTACAATTCAGTGGCATTCTACAGAACTCTTCCTCTTGCAAAAGTGAAACTCTGTATTTGTTGAACAAGGACCCCCGCATTTGGTTTTCTTTTTTATTTATTTTTTGACACTGAGTATACATTTTACTTTAAAATATATACATATTCCTTAAAAAATAAAAATGTTAAAAGAAAACATGGAAGAGGAACAGAAAGATGGAGTACCTAAACAGATTTATCACAGGTGGATTAGCATTAATTTTTCCTTTTGCAAGAACCTCATGCAGACTAAGAAAAACGTTGGCAGGGAACGTAAAACTCCAAAGGAAGACTAAACCAGCAAATAGCCTTGCTAGTAGGTAAGTGGCAAGTGGGTGGGACCTGTTTCAGAGACACACTTCTTCTCAGACAAGGAGATGATGAAAATCCAAGTGTGGTGTCCAGCAGTTTAGGATAAGAATCTTAACTAAAATGCTTCTGCTCAGCTAAAGAAAACATCAGCAAAATAAAAAGGGAAACATCCACATGGAAAAACATTTGTCAATGTCAGACAACGGTTTGGTCTCCAAAATATATAAAGAACTTACACAACTCAACACCAGGAAGACAGACAACCCAATTAAAACATGGGCAAAGGACCTGAATAGACACTTCTCTGAGGAGGACACACAAAGGGCCCATAGACATATGACAGAATGTTCAGTATCATAGCCATCAGAGAGATGCAAATTAAAACCACAATGAGATACCACCTCACACCTGTCAGAATGGCCATTATTAACAAAAACAAACGACAAGTGCTGGTGAGTATGTGGGGAAAAGGGAGCCCCAGCGCACTGCTTGTGGGAATGCAGACGAGTACAGCCAATATGGAAAACAGTATGGAGTTTCCTCAAAAAACTAAAAATGGAACTGCCTTTTGACCCGGTGATTCCATTGCTAGGACTATACCCGAAGAACCTATGTACCCCTATGTTCATAGCAGCACTATTTACAATAGCCAAGTGCTGGAAACAGCCTAAGTACCCATCAGTGGATGAATGGATCAAAAAACTGCAGTACATTTATACAACCGAATACTATGTAGCAGAAGGAAAGAAGGAGCTCCTCCCTTTTCTGATAGCATGGTTAGAACTGGAGAGTATTATGATTAGTGCAATAAGCCAGGTGGCAAAAGACAAATGCCATATGATCTCACCCAATACCGGAAACTAATGAACAAAACAAACAGACAAGCAGAATGGAATCAAGAGATATGGAAACAAGGAGCAGAATGATGGTAACCAGAGGGATGGGGGGAGGGGATAAGGGGGGGAAAGAAGGGGAAGGGTTTAGCCAAGGAGCTAGCATGAATGACCCATGGACATGGACAATGAGGGGAGGACTGAATGTAGGAGACGGGATAGGGTAGTTGGGGCAGGGGGAGCAATGGGGGAAAATGAAACAATTGTAATTCAACGAGAAATTAATAAAATTAAAATAAATAAAAAAGGAACACGTTTCTTCGTTTTGTGAACTTTGCTGGGTATCATGGACACCTTAGGAGTTAGGCACACAATCCTCTCCAAATAAGTCAAAACACAACACAAGTGAGAACATTCATAGCAGCATTATTCACAACAACCCCAAACTGCAAACAAGCCAATGTCCCTCAATGGGCTAATGGATAAAGAAAACGTGGTCCATCCACACAATGGAACACCACTCCGCAGCAGAAAGGTACACACTGCTGATACACACAGCATGGGAGATAAACCTAAAAAAAACCCATAATGCCAAGTAAAAGAATCCAGACACCAAAGATCACGTGCTGTATAATTCCACTTCTAGAAAAGATAACACTCAGACAGAAAGCAGACCTGTTGTGGGTAGGGCTGAGGCGGGGGCCAAAGACTGACCACAAATGGGTATAAGAAAATGTTTTGGTTGATGCCAAGGGTTTTAGAACTGGATTGAGGGGATAGTTGCACAAATATGTAAACTTACTAAAAATCATACTGTACACTTTCAGTGGGTGAATTTATCACGTAAACTATACCGTGATCAATAGATTGGACAACTGAAAAAACCACACAGACAACGCGTACCAAAAAACCACCAAGCGACCAATCTCTGCCTCCTGCTCCAAAACAAGGCTGCTCCTTTAATCCACAGTTGAAAGACAAAGATCTAAATAGTATGTGCAGCTGCTGAACAATACAATGGAACTACTGTGTGCACTCAGAGAAGCAGTGACCCGTGGATATTTTCATTTGGCCTTTTATCTGCTGACTCACACCTGTACGAAAGGGCAAATCAGGGGCAGGGAGAGGGGAGTTCAGGCGATTTTACTACTTCACCACCCAGCCTTCCCAGCAACCTTCAGGTGGGAGATGTGCACGTCAAATGTGACCTGGCTCGCTGGGTCTTTATTTATCCAGATGATCCCTTTTTCTCATTGCCAGACTTTTCAGCACTGCTGTGGGGATCTGCTGTGTGTCACCAGGGGGTCCTGGTTCATTCCTAAGAACCAGCTTTTAACCTGGGTCCAATGCCTTCCTTCCTGAGCACTAAGGACTCCGGCTCCATGAGCCACTCTCCTCGTGCCTTCATTCCCTGTGAACAGACTGGAATGGCAGGCACCTTGCTGGTCATGAAGACCCCCTAGAGATGGTTGCTCACTTACGGGTGGCTTACCATGCTTGCTAGAACCCAAAAGATGAAAATCAGAGACCAAAATACACTGACTTAAATCTGCAGAGCTAAACAGAAGATTACATAAGTTAATTCTAATTCTGATGATTAATTGACTCATCTGTATACTTCCATAGATTCACATTTTATAAAAGAAAGACCTGGCTGGTAGCACAGTGGATAAGGTGCTAGCCTTATCCCAAAGGTTGCTGGTTCGATTCCCAGCCAGGGCACATAACCAGGTTGCAAGCCAGGTCTCCAGCCAGGTCTGTGGCTGGAGGCAGGTGAAAGGCAACCATACATTGATGCTTCTCTCCCTTTCTTCCTCCCTCCCTGCCCTTCTCTCTGAAAATAATGAATAAAATCTTAAAAAAAAAAAAAAAAGAGAGAGAATAGAGAAGGAATATCTTACTTTGGGATTTAAGTCAAAGAAAGTGTAGTATTTAAATCGTAGCAGCAGCTGCTCATCCTCCTGAATTCCTTGTTCCATGAGGGACCGAGAGGAGTCTAGCCAGCTAGAAAACAGTAGGATGAGTTATAAAAGCCAGTAAGTTTTATACATATATATTACAGTATCACATAATATCTTTACATGTTATGTTTTATAATAAAATGTACGTTATATATGTCATATATGTTTATATTATACACACACATACGTACATACATATATCCTTGAACAAAGTCTAAGTGATATGACCAAAAGCCAGTAAAGGAGAGGATTTGAGAATAGCTTATACATGTATTTTATCATACAGGTTTCCCAGTGTCATATATATATATATATATATATATATATATATATATATATATATATTTTTTTTTTTTTTTTTTTCTCTCTTTTCTTTCAGGTTATCCAGTGAAGGAGCCAGAGCAGTTTTTATTTTCTCAGTTTTATGGGTGGTAAGACAGTCTCAGTGACAATAAGTGATATGGTTAAGGTCATGTGCCTCGCAGGGGAGCCACATAAGAATTGCTCACACAGCCTCACCTCTACACCAGGTGGTCTAGCCCAAAGCTGGCCCTATCTTATTGTTTAGAACTTTCTGTAATTACAACAATATTCTACATGACCTTGTCCAATAGAGTAGCCTAGCCACATGTAGCTACTGAAGATTTAAGTGTGGCTAAGTGTGACATATTCATTTTAATTAAATTCAAATTTAGAGGCAAATACCCACTTGTGGCTAGTGGCTCCTACACTGGAGAGTATAGTCTCAGGATTGAAAAATAAAAACCCTGGGTAATGGTGAGAGGTGAAGGGGTGGAGATTAAAAGTTAACAGCAAAACCAGGTGGGAATGAATGTCGTCCAGTACTAGTGAATGAAAATGGCTTGAACTTCTAGTATATTAACCTCAAGATGCAATCTCCACCTTAAAGGACTTGACAGTCCAGTGGGGGAGACCAAGCCTTATAATAAAGGAACAAAGTGACATCGGAGCAAGCAAAGTATGAGAACAGAACTATAGAGAAGTGACGATCTTGAATGGTGACATCTGCAAAGGAGAGAGTATGTGGCTGGGTGTTTAGGGACAAGGAGGCACTGATCTGTAGAGCAGGAGGAAAGAAGAGAAAACCTGGAGGCCAGGCAGTGACAGAAAGAATCGGTGTGCCCCATTGGGGGATGGATGGGGTACATGAGAACACAGTAGGACAGATATCACAGGGAGTAGAATGCTGTTCACAAATCTGGATGTATTTGGTGAACAATGGGGAGTTAAGAGAACTGGTGATTTGATAAATAGTTTGAGTGTATTTTCTGAGCCCACTTGAAGAAAGCTGAAGGACTTGCTCGTTAGAATGCCTACAGAGAGAGGCGATGTTCTACAAGATGGTGAGAACCAGGTGGGCCACCTGGGGTCTCCCCTCCTGACCTACAGGGTCTGATTCACTTATAAACTTCTCTGCATCCCATAAAATACACTGCATACCTGCAGGGGCAAAGAATTGGTTTTCATATATAGCGAATCACTGGGTTACCCAAACACATAAACGTTGTCACACTTCATGTGTATTGAAATGACCAAAGGCCACATTTTCCCCCTTTTTTGCTAAAATTAGCACTGACTTTTGCTAACAGTGTACAAGCCCTAGGCACCCTGACTTAAAAATTAAACAACCCCTCCCCCATCTCTGCAGCAGGTCCCTTACTAGCTCAGTATCAGTTCACAGAGAAGCAAAATGAGCCACGTCCTTACCCTGCATTAAGCTTGGCTTTATCGACCAGGGACAGAGATTGATACATATCAGCCAGGACATCTGGCGGCTGGGGTGGCTGGCTGCATGCAAGGATGCTGCAGTTTTGTTCGGTCAAAGGGCTGTCACTGAACCAAGTCATGGTCGATGACGCCAGCGATCCATTGATGGCGTCATATGTGGGAGCCATAGTTTTACTGTACAAGCCAGGACTTACTGCAAGGCAAAGGGGAGCATACACTAGGAAATGAGATTCAGGGATAGGGACCTTTGGAAAACAAGTATGAACACTGTTGACACTAAAATACACTTTGAATTTAAATGTTTATACCATTTAAAATAATCAGACATGTCATGACTAATGGGTAGAGAAGTTATACGTGGGTTAAGTTCTCGCCTGAATATTCAGCTACTGAAAACTTGCAAACTGATAGGCTGTAAAAGATTCCACAATCAACGCAGACAAATTTGGGGACTACCTTGTTCTCAGCAATTCAAAATTCTTCTATTTTAGTACCGAGTTTTTATACTGTTAGAGAACTGGAAATCTCACAGAATGTATGTACACACTATATTTTGGGCAAATTCTTTAAAGAAATAGTAGTCTTTGACAATTTTAAGAACCCAGCTATTTGATGGTTCATATATCACCTGGCTTTAATTTTCATAGGGTGCAAATTAATTCCTTTTATTCTTTGCATTGCAATACATGGTGTAGGAAAACACTCAAATGTTGCAAGCAAGCTAGCTTTTTATATTTTTATATAAAAAGAAAAAGGTAATGCCTGTTTAGAATTTTTACCTGTTCACCTGTTACATGCCCAGTGCAAAATTTAAATTAAACTCATAAGAGTCACATGAAGATAGAAACAGAAGAACAGAAGTATATTTGAGTGATCCAAATAATCTGTTTCCTCCTTCAAATTTGTGGCCAGTTATACTAAGGTTTTTAATTCATTATGAGCATAATACATGCAATTAAAATAATGAGCTATATAGCCCCGGCTGGTGGTTCAGTGGATAGGCACCAGCCTGCGAACCCAAAGGTCACTGGTTCAATTCCCAGCCAGGGCACATAACCAGGTAGCAAGTGAGGTCTCCAGCCAGGTCTGTAGCTGGAGGCAGGTGAAAGGCAACCATACATTGATGTTTCTTTCCCTTTCTTCCTCCCTCCCTTCCCTTCTCTCTGAATATAATAAGTAAAATCTTTAAAAAAAATGAGCTACAAAACATACCTTGTCAAAAAAATTCTGTTAGTTCTGAAATTAATTGGATACCCTTTTCTGGTCATAGGAGTCCTGCAGTTTTAATCCCCATCTTTGTTTGGGGCAGAGAGGAGGTGGGAGGGGAAAAGAAGAAAGATAGCAGAAGGGAGGAGAGTTCTTGGGGTTTAAAAATTTAAGAAACTCTCGGCGTTAAGAATGAATTAAAACAAAAAAGTACCTGTGACCAACCTTACCTGATGGTGCTGAAATTGTTGGAGAACTCTCCAGGTTTAAAATGTCTTCAATTACAGGCTCTTTATTATTCTTGTCTTTTTTTTTCTTCTTTTTAAAATAGTCACCAGGAGGCTTTAATAAGGAGAGTTCTTCTGATCTTCTAATATCTAATAAATAAATAAACAAACAAATAAAAAAAAGAAAGAAGGAAAGTAAAAAACAGAAAGAAAATTCCATCTAAGTTAACTCAGAATCATGTTGGGCATTTGAAACCATTTCTTAAGAAATTCCTGAGAAGTAAGTGGTGCTAAATTGCATCTCCTTTTTTGGAGAAATATAGGGGAACAGAGACACCCCCAAATGGAGGTGTGTGTGGGTCAAATAGTGGAGGGAGATTCAGCCTAGTAAAATTCTAGTTTGTTTTTTTTTTTTATTTATTGTGAAAATGCTTCAAACATACCCAAAGCAAAAGGAACAGGGAACAATATAATGGCCCCTCCACAGGCTCATCACCCAGCCTCAACCACTACCAGAATTTTGCTATTCTTGCATCATCTGCTTGCTACCCATTTCCCCTCCCTCCTTTCTTTCTCCCTTATTTCCTCCCTCTCTTTTTCCCTTCTGCCCTCCCTAGTTCTCCCTATTTTATTTTACTTTTTATCTTTTAGTTTTTTAAACAACAGCCAAGGACCCCACCTTTTTTCTTTATGAACTACGCATTCTGAGTTTTTCTTACACATGCCTAGTAAGTAGCTACTTTGCTCCCGGTGGCAGCCATGATTAGCACCCCGTCCCACTTCTCCTGACCCTCACCAGGTCAGTGCACTTTGACTCAGTGACCAATGGCAGCTAAGACATCAATCTGTCTGCCTGAGGGCTTGCTCCAATCGTCAGGGTCTGTACCACTTAGGTGCAGAAGCAACAGGCCACATAAGTTCAGAGGATCAATGGTTTCTAAGAGAAGCCCTCAATGACTGATGATTGGTGTATGAACACCCCAGTTTCCTTGCCCTTTGGGTGGGATGGCTCAGAGGTGTGTCTACGCTGTTTCGCAAGGGTCCTCAGGTGCCCGAAGTGTGATCTGATTGGTGAACAGGATCACCAATCTCTTATTGGTGGCTTTCTCTGCTCAATCTCACATCTCCATCCTTAACCAGTGTTTCCCCACATTGTCTCCCAAATTAGATTTGTACCTGAATCCTTATCTCAGGGTCTGCTTCTGGACAATGCTAAGAAAAGAATCTCCATTTTCATCCATGAGTCAAATACATTTATCATTGCCAAACCATTAACGGCACTGAGCTGCTATAAGCCCAGGTAAAAGCCAAGGAATGTGGATGGTAGAGTCTCCAGGCAGCTGTCCCTGAGGTCAGTGCGCTGGTTCCAAAGGTCCTGCCATTCCCAGTTCAAACATTGCTTTGTGCTGAGACTGAGGCTGGCAGCTCAGCTTGAGTCTCTGCTCAATAATCAAGGTGTCTGATTGTCAGGTTGCAGCCTGCCCCTGCAATGGCGTAATTTATAGGCAAAACCTAGAGAGGAATCATAATGTCCAGTGGGAAGCATCAGAAACCAAAGAAAACACTGAGACAACAACACAAAACCCCTGCCTCCAAGCCTAATGCTTGTCTTTTTCTTGAGGGGAAAAAACCCATTGTATTGCTAAATTTGATCTCCTTCCTATGGATCAGATGAAAAGATGAATTAGTAGAAATGCCAGGCTGAGCCTTTTAGAGCTACCATGAAGATAAAAACTTGGAAAAGAGAAGAACATCTGACTGCGTCTGTTTATTTCTGTACCTCAAGTTTTTGGTCCCAGCAATGATGCGTGCTCCCAGTCCACTGTGGTGTGTACCGTATATGATGTTATTTAATCATTTATTAAGTCCCCCCAAAAAGAAATGGTGTTCAAATCCTTATTACAACATTATTTGAAAGTAAGTTGCCTAGTGCTCTCCATTTGCTCACCATGCATCAGGGACACGATGGAACTTATATTCCATAATGGAAGGTTCTAGTCATTTGTCACTCAGTTATTAAACAGTTAATGTGTGCCAGGCATTGGGTTGGGCATGCTCAAGAAACAGTTTCTGTCTGTGCCCTATTTAATACCATACCATACCAGCCTCCAATGTCCAATACTGGCGCTCCTTTTAACACGTTATTGTTTATATTTATTATTTATTTTCTGTGTCTGTATTCTAGAATGTAAGCTCAAGGACAGACAAGGTATTGGGCTATTTAAAAAAATATATTTTATTTATTATTTTTAGAGAGGGAGTGAGAGAGAGAGGCAGAAAGGGAGAAAGACATCCATGTATGGTTGCCTTTCACCTGCCTCCAGCTATTCACATGACTGGAGACCTGGCTTGCAACCTGGTTATGTGCCCAGGCTGGGGAATCGAACCAGCGACCTTTGGGTTTCGCAGGCTGGCACCTTAACCACTGTGCCACCAGCCAGGGCTTGGGCTATTTTTTATTACTAGCATATGCCTAGTATTCACCACAGTGGTTGCCTAATCAATACATATTTGCTGAAGGAGTGAATGAGCAGTTTATAGCTTCATGAGGAAGATAGATCACTCCCTTACCTCAAATGCTGGAACCAAAAAAATATACCTACACATTTTTTAAAAATGTAAAATAAGAACACCTTCACAATGCAGGGTTTGCTCCCACTATGGAAGTCTCACAAGAAAGAAATGGTTTTTTGGGCGATGCTGTCCTTAATGGCTGTTAAACTCCTGGGCACCAGCCCATTAGAATTAGTTTCAATCCACTATTTAGTGTACTTTTCGGCTTAAAATAAACTCCACAAAGAATTTCTGTGGATAGGGCTATGTATTACTGCAGCCAATGGTTAGATAAGCAATTAAGACATTACTATACCAGTTTCTCAAAAATAATAAAGACACATTAGCTCTGTGGTGATAATAATTTAATGGAACTCTTCATTTGTTTGGCTTAAATATAATGATAATTTACAATGGTTTAGAGAACTGAATTTGGGGGATCACAATGGATTTGGTTCTTCTGTTTACAAATCTCTTTTGAAATACTAAAAAAAATATTTTCTTATTTATTTTTAGAGAGGGGGGAGGGAGGAAGAGAGGGAGAGAAACATGGATGTGAGAGAAAAACATTGATCAGCCGTCTCTTCTAATACCTCAACTGGGAACTGAATCACAAACTAGTCATGTCCTCTGACCTGGAATCGAACCAGTGATGCTTTGCTTTGCAGGATGATGCCCAACCTTTTGAGCCACACGGATGAGGGCTGAAATAATTTTAAGCTTTGTGGAAATAAATCTGATGTCTCTTAATAATACCCCATTTGATGTAACTGTACTTAAATGGCTCAGGTCCCCAGCACTGGGCTTGAAAAGTGTGCTTCCTAATCAGGGCAGTATTCTGTACATTCAACCACTGGAAGTAGGCAGAAAACATTCGTTTTCTTGCCCTCCTTTGCTAAAAGTCCAAAGGGCAGAGGGGCCCCTTCAGGGTACTCACTCAGCGTTTTGCAGACATCACTGACAGCTTTAAAAACCACGTCTGAGAAGCTGATTCGCAATCTCACTGTCTTCGTGCTGGGCAGGCGGAGGCGCAGCATTTTATGCTGAGGGGTGAAGAGGAGCGTTGCGTCTGCCTGGACTCCACATTTGTCCAGGGTCCAGTGGGTTTTCAGGAGCCAGCAATGCTTCTGTTCCCACCAGAGAGCAAAGTCTGACCAGTCTTGGACTATACCTGCAAAAACAGAAAACACTGGGAAATAAAATGAGAGAGACAGCACCCCAGTCAATTCCACCGTGTGCAAAAACTGAAACAAGTGATGGATCTTCAGTGCACCGTCTCCTCTTACCACCCAGGGCTCAACAATTTTTGGCTTCTCTTCAAGTGTCTAAGGCAGAACAGGTAGAAAACAGACTGAATCTTACCCATAGGTGGAAGGAACAGAAACATACACATTTTGTTCATGTGGAAGCATTGAAGTTCTCTTCTTTTAGTGCCATGGTCCTTTCTGGGAAGGCCAGGAGCTTTTGGCTTTGTTTAATCAAGATTATTTCTCTAAAGAAATGTATCCTTGCCCTACTGAATCACCAGGGAATATCTATAGCTCCCAACCTGAGTCCACACAGAAGTACAGTAAAGCCAACATTTCACCCTCCTTGGTAAGGCTCAACTCTTTTATCAGAACCACCATATTCCCAGTTTCCAAAATGTCAACAATGAAATCTGAGCCAAATATTTTCTCCAAGTGTTAGCATTATATGGAAACTTCCCCACTTCGATGTTGGCATCCAGGTTGAATCTTTTCCCTTCATCAACGTTGGAGTCAATAGCCAGTTTTTTACTTTGTGACATTAAGAGTCATTGGTGCTTTTATTTGCTTTAAAAAAAAAAATGGTTTCTCTCTTTCCCTCTCTCTTAACTTAAAACAACTTTTCTTTTTCTTTTCTTTTTTTTGCAATGCTGTTAGTATAAGTGCTATCACTATTTTGGAAAGTCCTATTATTCAATAGCTCCTCTCTGAAGTACATACCCAACAGAAATGCCTATATAGTACTCACCAAAGACATGAACTATGCATCAGCCCTGTCTATAGTGGCCTGAAAATTGTATCAACCTGAATGGTCCAACCACAGGTAAATGGATAAACTGGGACATAATCATACAGCAGGATGTTATACATCAATGAGAATAAATGAGCCCAAACTATATGCAACAATATGGACAAATCTCCACTTATATGAGTATATAATTTCAAACAAGTAAGATTATTCCTGCGGTATTAATCTTGGGGCAGGGGCAGTGACAGGGAGGGGTCAGGTGTGGGACTGGGGTGGGGAAGAGGTAATGTTCTATTTCTTGATCTGGGTGGTGGGGACATGACCTTGAAAATTCATTGACTTACTGTAAACTTATGATAAGTACACATTTCTGTATGTATATTATACTTCAGTGAAGGCTTGCTTCAAAAAAGTTTTATTTCACTAGTGTAAATGGAAAGCCAATACCCATGACCTTAGGAGAGAAAAATAAATACAAAACAAAAAGAACATTATTAAATTCTAGGGTGATTGTGTTGATTCCTAATGTGAAACTCTTATCTTTTAGATTTCTCTTTCTTTGTTTAAATAAGGAGCAGAGAAAATGGTGGATAAGTGTTAAAGACACATTAGCACCAAGCTGGTTTGTTCGCTGAGCAAAAAAGCATTAAAAGAGAATTGACACAGCAGTGTAACTCCTTAGAAACAGTCTAAGGTCACCCTAGAGGTCACCAGTGCAATGAGCCGATTCTTGTGGAAATCTGACATTGTACCTACTAGGAAGCAGTTTTAGTTTGTCACCAACGACTCAAGTTAATGAAGGCTGTTGGGGATCAGTTTGAGGCCCCCTACTTTTCTTCTTCTTGGTCGCAGGGTGCTCTCTAGACCATGATAACATAAATGATCAGAAAAACTTAGGACTTAGGTGATCAGATAACTTAGATCAGTGGTGATGCAACAGGAAGGGTTTCAAATACAGACACCATAACAAAACAAACTTACCGCTCTTTTCTACCAACATGAGCATCAGTCCCCCGATATGCAGGTCTCCAGACACTCGCAGAGAAATTTCTTTTGAATTCCCTGTCTTTGGATGGTCCACTAGGACCACAAGCCCCCAAGAAGCAGATGCAATGTCATTGGATGAGAGCATTGTGGCAAATGCAGGTGTCTGCTGCACAAAAAGGCAGATAGAGATCAGAACATGAGAAGGAGATGCGGCAGAGCAAAACACTTAAAAAAAAATTTAGCCTCCTCTTAAAAACATCTGCAGCGTTCTCAGATCCTCAGATGTTAAATTCAGCATCTTAAAGACAAAAAGTCTTATACATATGGTCACAAGTCTTCTAAAATCTTTTTCACTTGACTAGACAGCTTATGAGAAATCCATGTTTTCATAAGGCCCATTTTTAAGAAACAATGCATTCAAATTCCTAGGAAAGGGCTGATAAAACTGAAAGTGCAAATGAATCCCCTCAGGATCTTCTTAACATTCAGGTTCTATTTTCAGCAGCTCTCCCTGGAGCTGGAAACCCAGCATTCATAACAAGCTCCAGGTGGTGCATGCCTGTGACTCACACTCTGGAGTTGAAACATTAGCTCCAGGGCTCAATTCCTCCCTCCACTTACCTGAGTCTAGATTAAAACACGGACTGTAGTGACACCTGAGAAACGCTATTTTTAATAACAAGCCAATGATTAATTTACCAGGATCATACCAGCTTTGTGTTCACTTGAAACTGTTCCTAAGTGTAAACCTCAGGGTGGCTCGAAAAACACAAAATAGACAAACATACAAACCTGAATAGGCAGTGGACAGATTTTGTCTGAATCAATTCAAAGGTTCAGAAGGATACTGGGGATTTAATGCTTGTTCCTTCCCACGCACATATATGCACACGGAGACCCCCTGCTCCCGCAGTGCCATGAAATGAGTATGTCGGGCTTAACTACTCGCACAATTATCATCAGCCTCAAGTATCATTTATTCTGTACTTACTGGGTGACGTACTCTGTGTTAACTACTATTCTTGTGTTGTCTCCATCCTCTCGGCAGTTCCATTTGAAAATGAGGAAACTCAGGCTTAGAGAGATGGACTACTTGCCGGAAATCATAGCAAGTTAGATGGTAGAGCCCAGGCAGAAATCCAGGTCTAACTTTAAACTCTTAAGCACCACACTGCGAGGCAACCTTGATACTGTTGCAACACCAATATAAAATAAAACTCTTCAAATCGCATAAGCTTAAACTCTCCATAACCTTTTACTAAGCATTTCTACTCATGTATATCTTTCCCAATGAGGAGGCAAAAAAGATATCATCACCTTCACAGTCAAACACAGTCAAACACCTAACACGTCACTGAGCTATTTGACTTAAGATCTTTTCAATTTCTAAAACGCTATGATTTGCGGTTTAGTTATTTAAAACGTTTTGCACATCAAGAAAATAACATGGAGAATCCTTACTGCCTGTTTCATGAGCAATCAGACAGAAGGTCTTTTCTTTCCCTAACCTGAGCAATTACGAAAGTTTTCCTTGAGGCAACAGATGGTGACTCCCTTACAAGGAAATCCAGGCTAAATTTTAGACAATCTGGTTTCCCCACATTCCTACCCTATCTTTCTGCACCTCCGTTTTTGATGGAAATGTTCATTTAGCAGCAAGCTGTTACTTGTTGAGTACAGCTGCAAACTTCAACCATGAAAGGACATCTTAAAGACCAGAACAAGAAGCAAACCCACCAGCAGGTTTGTCTTCCTTGAGCCAAGCCACCCCCCACCCCCACCTCCCGGCCCTGTTATAGAAAATGCACGCAAGTCCGGCAGACCGCGAGACAGAGAGGCAGGGTGGGAAAACAAAAGGAAGACAGGCAGAAAAATGAGACCAAAAGGATGAGTTGGATGACAGACTGACAGAGGGTAGGGGAAAACAGCCTCCTCCGCTGCCCCTGGAGGTCAGAGCGCGCGTTTCTGAAGGCCCATCTTTCGCCAGCTCCGCAGAGTCCCGCGGTCCCCCGGGAATACGGTGGGTGGCTGTAAACCTGCCCCCCACTCTCAAGAAGGCAGCACGCGCGGCCGGACGGTTTACTTTGCGCGGCGGGACGCACAGGGCTGGAGGCTGTCACACGCCAAGGACATAATTCAACAGCGATTTAAGAGCAAGCGGCTGCAGAAAGAAAGGGGGAAGGTGTCTCTGGAATCGGAGTGCACACCACAGCGTCCCCTCCCTGCCGATCTTCCGCCCCCTCTAGCTCTAGTCCCAGGGTACCTACCTCTTTTTTCGGAGCCCCTGAGCGGCCTCGCTGAGCTGCACGTGGATGGCTGCGCCCCTAGAGGCCAGGACAGAGGCCACCCAGGTCAAGTCGCGGAGCGGGTGCCGCGGGCGCACGGTGGCTGCAGCGGCTGCGCTCGGTGCTGCGGGGACGGGCGGCGCGCGGACGCCAGGGCGAGGTGGCCCCGGGACCTGCGGCAGGGCGTCGCGGTGCCCAGCCAGACGGGGTGCGCGGGGTACACTACCAGCCTGCGCTGCCCGCAGAGGCGAGGCTGAGACCAGTGCACACGGCGAGGCAAGCGAGGGCACGCCCAGCGCCGGGCCTGCCGGGTCTAGCTCCTGCGGAGGAGGCTGGCTCCGCAGCCTGGTGAAGGTCAAAGGGTGGTCCAAGCGCTGCCACGAGGCGGGAGGGCGGTGGGAACCTGGGGCACCCTCCGCGCACCCTTCTGGCGACCTCTCTTCCGGCTCCCTTAAGCCACCTTCCGTTCCCCCGGGTCCCCGAGGCCCTCTCCAGACGATCCCGGTGATTCAGTCCTGCGTCTTTCCCATGCCTGCAGGCAGCCATCGCCACACCCCGCGGAGCCCCCGGCCCGGAGACTCCCGGCTCCGGGCTAAAATGACCGCCTCCCTTTGAAGAGCCTGTGGTCGTCAAGTGGAAGAAACAAAAGCGGCTCATCTCTTGAGTCAGAGGGTGAGGTAAACCCTCGAGGAGGGTGAGGCACCCAAAATACGCACAAAGGAAGACCCCGGGCACCCCAAGAGCGCGCCCCTTGCGGAAGTCTGGAGTGGCTCAGATCAGATTCACCACCCAGCCCTGTCCGTCACCTTCCTGTCGGCTTCACAAACGTCAAAGACGGCGGGAAGGGTGGGTGAACTTGGGGAATTTACACAATTTCGTTCATATATTACACACATTTGTTGTTTATTTCGTGCCAGGCCTTGAGCCGAGCTCAGAGGATACACGGGTTCTAGAACAGATACAGAAATTACAGTTTCCTCACCTGTAAAATAGGTAGAGGGATGGAATTTCATGCAGTGTAATACAGGCCTGGGCGATTTCCATCCAGTTCATACAGCTTGCAATCACTTAATTACTAACTTAAAATGTTACGAAATTTAGAATTGTTTTTGTGCAAACAGTACTATATTTAGCTATTGTGGTTTTGTGAGCATTTTAAACTTAATTTTACCAGGTCATTTAACAATTGTCAACAAATAGATGTTATAATGAAACTGAATATTCTAATTTGGTCGTTTGTCCACTCGGGGAATGGGGTGACCTGTCATCTGATTCCACTTCCGTACAGGCCCAACACCCACTGAACAAATATGCTCTTCTCTGGAGCATAAAGAGTGCTTTTTGAAGTCTGCTCATGGATGAATACAACCTAGGCTGTCTTCAAGGTTTTATGTGTGATCTTGAAGTAATAGCTTTATTTACACCAAATTGGTTTTTTACTTTAATTGAAAATATCTGGCTTGTGCTGAAGAATTTAATTGCTTTTAAGGTTTTTCTTGGCCTAGGGTTTTTTTTTTTTTTTAAAGCTTTGACGTGGAAATAATGTGTGTGTGCGTGCGTGCACGTGTATAACTTTTATGATACATATTTATCCATGAAAGAACACAAATCATGAAAATATAACTGATGAATATTCACAAATTGTGTATCAAGTATCCAGGTCAAGAAACAGGACACTACTGGTGCCCAGAAGTACCCTAGTTCCCCTTCCAGCTACTCCCTTCCCGCACCAAGAGTAACCACTTTGCTGACTTCTAACTCCTAGAAGGGTTTTGGCAATCTTTGTGCATTTTATAAATGCAATAGGATGATATGTAACATTTTGTGTCTGGTTTCTTTTGTTCAATGTTGCATTTTTGAGTTTCACCTATATTATGTGTCCTTGGCTTTTTTTTTTTTTTTTTTTAATTACTGCCTATGAAACAGGCCCAGCCCATCCATTTGCTAGGGTCCTGGATTGGAAGTAGATTAAAAAGTGTATTCTAGACTTCAACATTTTATGCACATCTAAATAACCAATAATCACCCTTTGTCTTAAAAAGCAAGTAGAATCAACACTTTGAGTCAGGTATTTAATTAATTTACATATATAAATCAAGCAATGAATCAGCTTATTTATGCATTAAACCATTGTATTCCTGTGAAATAGATGCTGTTATATGCACTGAAAACATTCAGACTAACTGGGCACAGACTTTATCGTCAGATCACAACTCTGATGATAAGGAATTCAGAAGAGGGGTGTCTACTTCTCTCTGCCAGGTGTGCAGGGTGGTAGGAGTACGACAAAAGTCTTCAAAAAGAAGATGCTTTTAAAAAAAGATTTTATTTATTTAAAAATTTTTAGTATATGTGCTGCTGAAGCGAACACAGATTTTATTCATTGTTTTCAGAGAGAGGGCAAGGGAGAAAGGGAGGGAGAAACATCAATGTATGGTTGCCTTTCACCTGCCTCCAGCTACGGACTTGGCTGGAGAACCTGGCTTGCAACCTGGTTATGTGTCCTGGCTGGGAAATCGAACCAGCGACCTTTGGGTTTGAAGGCCGGTGCCTTACCCACTGTGTCACCAGACAGGGCAAAAAGGAGATGAGGCCCTGTGAACCCAAAAGTCGCTGGTTCGATTCCCAGCCAGGGCACACATAAGAAGGTTGCAAACCAGGTCTCCAGCAAGCTCTGTAGCTGGAGGCAGGTGAAAGGCAACCATATATTGATGTCTCTGTCCCTCTCTGCCTCTTTCCCTTCCCCTCTCTCTAAAAAGAACAAATAAAATATTTAAATAAATAAAAAGGAGATGATTTTTAAGATGGAATTTGAAGCATTGGCTAAGAGCATGTTGTAACCTGTAGTCTCTAGAAAACTGTTTTAAGCTGTTTTTTTAAGTTAGCAAATAGTTATTGCACTTCAGCTGAGGTGGAGGATAAAGAGCTCTATCTCTTGTAAAACAAGTTTTACATGTTCAAGGTGCAAATATTAAAATGATAACTATCATCAGATACCCATATACTGAAAAACTGACACAATAATTAGTGTCCTCAGAAAAAAAGTTAGTCATGTCTGCATTGTCGTCTGGGATATGAGTAGGCTGGGCTGGATGACAGATGGGGCCCTGTTCCGTATTCACTAGATGGAAAGGGAAACAGACAAGTGGAAGGAAGGTCGTTGAAAGTCCTGTTACTTGTTAGACACGAATGACTTTCCTCCTCTAGCACCTTCCCATTCTCACCGGGTAAGACTCAGAATGTAAAAACTTTTATATTAGAAAGAGTACAAAAGCTGCTGAGAGGAGAAGAGAAGCGGTGGTTTTTCTTCATTGATGTTTTTATTTGACAAAACGGTGTGTTATCCAATGTAAATTTTTAAATAGGGCATTCATCTTGTAAATATGCTAGCAGTCTGGCAACCTAGGAAATGGCAACATTCATGTTTCTGGAGAACATGTTTTGTGCAGTGCAAAGAAGCAGAATGTGCTTATTATTGTTTCGCCCTGCTTTCCAGCTGGCTGGATAACTAGCACTTTCTGTGCCTAGGCAAGTTTTATAATTTTCCGCTGGTGAGGGTGGAGAGGGTGTGTGCTGATGTGTCTATTCTCACTTAGGTGAAGAAGGGTGAGGAAGAGCAGAGAAAAGTAAGAAGGCCTTGCTGGAGGCTGGATTCACCATTGAGAATGAGAGGAGCAAGAACAGTCCCTCCCTCCCCCTCTTTCTCTCTCTTTCTCTCTCTTTCCTTCCTTTGCATCCTTCTCAATCAAAGGGTACAAAGGACAATACCTGAGAGAGGATATACACTGATAATTAAGTCTTCTACTTCTCCTGATTATAAAGTTTCCTTTCTCTGGAGAAAACTGTTACTAATTTCCTTTGGAAACTTCCGGAGATCATTTTTGCAGATAGGTTAACAATTTTGATTTTTATGCAGTTGATAATGTTCTATACATAATTGTCCTGCATTTTGTTTCCTTACTTTAAAATATCATGGTGAATGTAGCGAATAGCAGTTGTATTCATGGCTGCCTACCATCTTTGGAAAGTCCCCCCTCCCCCCCCCTTTTTTTTTTTTTTGGTAGACATCCATGTGTTATTATCTCAGTCTGTAAATCAGAACTCACATTCCTAAGATCTCTTGTAACTAGGACACTGGACTTTCTTCTAGACTTTGTAGCTCAGATACAGTAGGCATGGCTTTAATTGGGAAGTGAGTGAGACGTGGAGACAGGATGTACTTAGACTTACCATCTAATAATCATAACCAAGAATTACTGATGGATTTTAAAATCAGTGAATAAAAATATGATGAGAAACAGGATATTTGTAGTCTCAAGGTATCTCCCTGCAAAGCATTTGTCAATTATACAGGGAAAGTTAGTAACATTAGGGTGGAGAAACATGCAAATAACACCTTACCCAAGTGATCAAAATGAACATTATCTGTACTAATGCATATTGACCTTACACCCCCGATGTGATGCGCTGAGAAGGGCAATAGCATCATTTTCTTGATGTTGCTGCCCAAAATCTATAACCTCAATTTAATCATAAGAAAATGTCAGACACACCCAAATTGAAGGACTCTGTAAAATAAATTGCTAAAACTCTTCAGAAGGTCATGAGACACAGAAACACAGAGGAGTTGTCTCAAATAAGAGGAAACTAAAGAGACATGACAACTAAATGCCACATGAGAACCTGGACTGGTACTGGGACAGAGAAAGACCTGCAGTGGGGAAGCCTGTGAAATTTGAATAGGGTAGTCAGTTAGTTAATAGTACTGTATTAACACCAATTTCCTGGCTTCTATAATTGCACGGTGGTTGTACATGATGTTGAACAAGAGGAAGCTGGGTATAGGTTCTTTGTGTACTACTTTTGCAGTTTTTCCTTAAGTCTAAAATTATTTGAAACAGGAGAATGAGGAGGAGGGAGGGGGAAGAGGAGGCCAGGAGCCTGTTCTAACCCTGAAGCAACTCACCAGAGGGTATGGGAGGGTCAGGGGCTATGGATCCAGCCATGATCTTCCCCATCTTCTTCCTATGATTGTTCTTGTAACTCAGAGTTTTCCAACTGACAGGGATTTGGGCACCGTGACAGATATTCTTACCCTGGGCAGTGGGACTTGACAACATGGTTCAAACTTTGGGGACTGATGAATGTGTTCATGGCTGGTACTGCTCACACGCTTGGTTGTGTTTTAGTTTGGTTCTGTGAGCCTCAGTTTCTGCTTCTGTAAAATGGGACTAATAATAGCCACCTCAGTAAGGTCCTGTGAAATGAGGCAATGTATGTAAAACACTGAGTTTGAAACATGGTAAATGCTCAGTAAATGCAAGAGTAACGTTACAGAACCAGTCAATGCTGCTCTGGAACAGCTGTGGAGTTCAACTGCCCACGGCCAAGAAGCGTGACTCCCAATACAAGAGTTTGGTGAAAAAGTCAAGGGGTTGTTTGTTTAAAGGTTATGCAGATTTAGAATAATTTCAGGTTTTTGCTGTTAAGTCCTGCTCTGTTTAAAACTATCCAAGAAGACATATCCTGTGTCTTTGCCAAACCGGGCCAGTTTCAGAATATGCCCATCAAAGGCGCTGCCTTTCAGAAAACCGGAAGTCTGAAGCTCAGCATCTCTGGTCACAGTTCAGCTCCAAGCATCCCTCATGAATCCTGGTGGCCAGGCAGGTCCCCTGCAGCTAGGTCAGCTTTTCTGATGCCTTCTCCTTTTTTCTTGAGTCCGAGTGGCTTCTTCCTGACTCCTAGTGGACCTCCTCTCTTACCCTCCAGTCCTGGACACAGACCTCCTTCTCTTTCAGCCCACCCTTATTTAAATGCTCGGCCCAGAACTTCCTGAATGACCTCATATCCACCCCCTCCTACGATGAACCATTTTTGCCAGTTCCCCTGCGCCTTTTACCTTCTGTTGGCTGCTGTCTTTAGTCGAAGCAAAAGTTCCCAGTCACTTAGGAGGTGGGTATCTGCCCCTTGCTGCTCGCACTGGCCTCTATTGTCCCGCCCATTCTCAGAGTCAGGTACACAATTTGCCCTGGGCGGTAGCCCTCTTCCCTTCAGGAAGGCATGGCTATTAACTTGCCATTGTTAGGCAAAGTGTCTTAAATGCATATCACCCACTGCCCCCACCTCTTCAGTCTAGGGTTATAGGGATTATGCACTGCACCCCATTACAAAAGAAATACGTAAGGAAGAGTGAGGGTGTCCTCTGGGAAAGAGAGATTGGAGAGTCCTAGAATGCTGTGTCTCATCCTGGGGAGGCAAACTCTTGTGTTCTTGTTCACAGGTAAGGGATAAAAGAAGGAAAGGAACTGTCACTTGGGTGAACCCAGGTTAGGAGGAAAAAAGGTCATGTCACAGTGAGTTCCTCCTAAACCCCAATGCAGGTTTAGGGAACCCTGAGAAACACTGGAATGATTTCTCTGCTACTTTCTAGTAATAGATGCTCAATAAACACTAGCTATTCAGTACACATTATTTTTTATAGTAGCAGGTATGATTTAAAAAAAAAATCCAGAATGCTGAGAGTAAGAATGGTTATAGTCCTTTATTTTTCTAAATCCAACTTAGTTTATTGATGTTTGGTTAAAGATGGTTGACCTGTTACTCATATTTATCTCTTCCTCTAATTGAGTGTCTGATAAAAATAACAGTATAGGAATAAAAGGGTGTAAACTTACAATGACAAAGGTAACAGGAGAAAGGCCATCAGCCAATAAGAGATCTCAAGAATTTCCTAGAAGACAGAAAATTGAACAAAGAGTGGTTAGTAATAAAGCAGGTCAGTGAAATTCACAGTCCAGGAATATGTGAAACTGGGGATGTAACCGAGGCTTTCTAGAATATTCTGAGAAACTCAGGATTTGAAAATGCCAGGTATGATAGGCAACAGAAGTGAGATGTATTGTCAAAAAGAAGGGAATGAATAGAGAGTTTCTATAGAGAACTGTCCCCCAACCCCCCATCATATTTAGGGTTGGTGTGTGGCTGGCTGCCTGCTGGTTGAAATCTAGAGGGCTCTACACTGTAGAAGTTAAATGTCTGCTTTGAAAAGGCAACTTTTATATAAAGGCCAGTTACTCTAGAGCAGAGCTTACCAATGAAACCTTGGACACAGAGCTCCCGAACAACTTTAAAAAAGGAACAACTCTTCATTGTCAACCATTTGAAGAAATCCTCCACTATGTGAGAGGCAACATTTGAAAAATTTTTATTCCTTTTTCTAATTTTATTGAGATGTAATGGACATGACAAAATATAACAAAGAACAAAATGAGTTAAAAAGATAAGAAACCTGGAAGATCAATAGAAGAGCAAGAATAGAGTGAAATAAATTACCACAAATAATTACCTAGAGATGAGACTCATGAATCTCTAGTTTAAAGAGTCATTTAATATTCATCAAGTGATTAAGAAATAGCCACACCAAAGTACAGCATTGTCAAATGTCAGATTACTATAGGAAAATAGCGAATCAAATGCTTTTAGTAAGAAAAAACCCAGGTTTCTACCAAGCAACCCAAATCAACATTCTATATCCAGCAAGATTATCAATGAAGGCATTTTCAGACATGCTAGGACTCAAAAATTTAAATCTTACATATCCTGTCTTGGACACGTCCTCAGTGATGAGCTCTAGAAAAGAAGAGGGTGAAATCAAGACAGGAAAACCTAGGATGCAGGAAACAGTAGAGAAACATCTAGAAAAGTTGAGCCAGAGGATTGAGAACCCTGGAGGAAGTCCCCCAGGCAAAAGAGACCTTAGAATATCTAATGTTATGAGAGGTTTGGAAAAAGATTTGGGATATGGTAAAAGAAAATAGTGGGGAAAAAAAATGTCTTTTAGCCCTGGCTGGTGGCACATTGGCCTTCGAACCCAAATGTCGCTGGTTTGATTCTCAGCCAAGGCACATAACCAGGTTTACAAGCCAGGTCTCCAGCCAGGTCCATAGCTGGAGGCAGGTTTCCCTCTCTGCCTCTCTTCCTTTCCTTCTCTCTGAAAAATAATAAATAAAATCTTTGGAAAAAAATAAAGTCAATTAGAACATTCTGTAAAGTAAGTGGGCATAAAAAAGGAAATATAACTTTTTCAAGTTCAAACTGTAATCAATAACTTAAGCAAATAAGACTGACATGATCATGAAACAGAATGTAAACACTGTGAATGTGGAATAATAGGATAGGTATTTGTCTTCTGGTTCCTGACAGAGGACTCCTAAAACTCTTTAATTTCCTGAGTGGTAAGAGAGACAGGAGTGTCTTTTGTTCTGATGTGGTGACTGTTGGCAGGCCCCTAGATAGCTTCTGGATGAGGGCTGGTCTCCAGAAAGAGTGGGATTGATTAAAATCTTGGAACTTTCAGCTCCACTCCCTATTCTCTGTGGAGGTGAGAGAGGCTGGAGGCTGAGTCAATCACTAACTTCCACAACTTTGCCCTCGGGAGATAAAACCTCCATAAAAACATGTAAACAATGGGCTTTGGAGAGCTTCTGAATTGGTGAGCAATTCACCTCCTGTATGCCAGGAAGATGGTGCAACCCAGCTCCAAAAGGACTGCGGATCCTGTACTTAGGACCATTCTGATTCTCATCCTAGGAACCTCACCCTCTGCCTGTTCATTTGTATCCTTTAATGAAATGATATAGTAAGTATAGCACGTTCCTGAGTTCTGTGAGTTGTTTGAGCAAATAATCGAGCGTTGAGATAGTGGGATTGTAGGAACTCCTGACTTTGTAGCTAGGGAGGACCGGAGTATGGGTAACCTGGGGACCTAATTCTTGCAGCTGGTATTTGACGTGAGGACAGTCTGTGGGAGAAGAACTGCTTTAGTCAACCTCAACAAAGTAAAAGTAAAGGCACAGTGACAGAATCTGGGGTGGAAGAAAGGGAGAAAAAATGATGGTAAATGTCGGGGGGTGCTAAGAGCCTCATATCACAATATAAGATGCCAAGGGCAATAGTTGATAAACAACTAATTGAGGTGTCAGTATACTATTTGAAGTAGCAAAAATAGCTAAGAGAAGAACTAAAATAAAAGTCAATGTGGATACACCTATATTAGGAGGTAGGAATTGTGTAAGAGAACTGAATACTCATCTGTTATAGCTGGAAGTCCACAGAGGATGTCTAAAATGGTAAATTAGGAATTAGCTATAGAGATATAGTCTATGGAATCAATTCTCATTATTCAGAGGAGTATGTCTTATGAAGTTGCATGGACACTGCTCTGAGGGGAAATATGTAGACGCACATATATATCCCACATAGGTTACAATCTGAAATCTGAAAACAACCCATTTGGTAGATTCTATACTTGAGAATCTTCTGAGGTTCGGAAGTGTTAAATGACTCACTGGAGGCCACCTGTTATGAATGGTGCCAGAGCTGGGGTCCAGAGTCCCAAACACACGACACTGCCCTCTGGTCTCCCTTCTCTGGTCATCTCTATGAGAGCCAAAGCAAGAAGGCAGGGTGCTGTTCCACCTCAGCAGCTGGGCACACGCATGTCAGAGGGGACCCACATTTTTTGCTGCCCACCACAAAAGTGCTGCAAGTATTGATTTTGTAGTTCCAAATAAATTGTAGCTAGTAGGGGAATTCACAAACAAGGAATCTACAATTCCTGAGGCTCAGCTCTATAGAGATATATGCCATAGTTTGTCCAGAATGAATCCAGTCATGAAATATGAAAAAGAGACATTTATTGAAGAAGACACAAGATACAAGAAACATGGCACATAGGACAACGATGTCTCAGGTCCCCTTCAAACTAGGCACCTTGGGACCTCCCACACTTCTCCCACCATCATTGGCAACTGCATGCAGCACGATGTTCCTTCTGCCCCGGCTGCAGAAGCTGTAGAATGAATTTTGCCAAGACATGTCAAGATTCTCTATCAAAATTTCGGACAAAGCAGTGTTTGGAATCCTCCAATTAGCTTCTAGTTTTCCCACTGTCAGTCGCCAATCTTGGTTGAGTGCAGTTCTTACACTTTCAGCAAACATTCTCAGTTCTTTTGCTTGTTGCAGGCCTTCCATACTTTCAACAGACTCTCAACCATCTTTGAAGCATTTGTGCTAGACTTTTATTTGAGCTGCATTCATTGCCTTGTCCCTGAAAGCTTTCTGAATCATTTGAATAGTTTCCGTGGGGGAACGTTCAAGCTTAAGGCAAAACTTGATGCAGATTTGCTACTCCACTTGTTCAGTTATTTTGAATGCGATGGTCACACAGTACACATGCTCACGCAACTAGTACAGCGAACCCGTCATTGTTCATGTATGCTCATTCCAGCCCGCTCGCCTTGCCTGCCAAGGTACATCGATGTCTTGCAAACTGTTGTCGTTATACTAACAACGGCTGGAGTTATTTTCCCAAGCAGACCTCATAGATTTAACAACCAGAAGAAAGAGCAGAATGAATTAGAAATAGTTGCCTCTGGGGAACAGGATGCTGGATGGCAAGGAGCACGGTATGGAACTGTTGCTTTTCACCAAGTGCAAGTTTTGCCAACAAATTTAAAATGAATAATTTTCCAAAAATATTTAAAATCATTTCCTCTCTCATTCCTCCTTTCTCCTCTCACTGGGCTGGTGGGAGATTTAATCTGTCATTATTGAGGCGTTGCAATTGGAGAATGCTTTGTAAGTGGTGTTTTAAATGCTGCTGTAGAGCCCTGGCTGCTGGCACAGTGGATAAAGCACCAGCCTGCGGACCCAAAGGTCACTGGTTTGATTCCCAACCAGGTCTCCAGCCAGGTCCATAGCTGGAGGCAGGTGAAATACAACCATACATTGATGTTTCTCTTCCTCTCTGCCTCTGTCCCTTTTCCTCTCTCTGAGAATAATAAATAAAATCTTAAAAAAAAAAAAATGCTGCTGTAGATGAATATTCCAAATAAGAGGTCCTGGGCCGAGGGATCTGTGGGTTTCCACGCAGGCAGCTTCCTGCTGGTCACAGGGTCTGGGAGCGCCCGGGAGATGTGGGCCTTTGAAATAGAAGCAATAATGTCTCCACTTGGAAACCCGTTGTTGCCTGCTTCTTTCATTGGTATCAAGAGGAACAACAGGAAGAGAGTTCATTGCAGGGAAGAGACCCATGTCAAACTGGCACAGGGAGAAAGCAGTTTGTTGGTCATAACTGAGAAGCCTAGAGCCTGGCTGAATTCAGAGATTCACCAGAACCCGGCCTCTCTTTCTCATGGGCTCTGTGAGGGCATCATTTTCAGGCTGACTCAACCTGGTGAAAGGGATGACCTTCGCCATGCCCCCTGGAAATGCTGAACAATGTCCTGGGCAGGCTTCCTGCCAGCCCGGAACCACCCTCAAGTGAAGCACACGGACTGAGGACTCCTATGGAATGGAAGCGGGAAGGGTTCTCCAAAAACAAAAGAAAGGGATGTTGAGCGGACAAAAACTGGATCTGCTGTAGCCTTGCTACTTTAAGTGTGGCCCAGAGATGGTTAAGCAGTTGCTGCAGCCATGCCAATGGCCCTCGTCTGACTGTGTCCATCCCATTGGTCAAGGAGTTCCTGGGGCTAAGAGGCGTTTCCACCTGGAGTCCAACTAAACCTTACTTTCAGTACAGGAGATGTAGAAATTCCCAAGTGGTCCCAAGCATTTTTGGAGCATCTAGGAGCGTTTTCTCAAGTCATTGGATTCTGACCACCCAGGTTCCAGGGCATTTCCAACCTGCCCTGAAGTGTAAGACTCAGGACAGAGAACAGTGTCCCCGTCTGCCCTTCCCTGAAGGGTGGACCCACCACAGGTTTGTGCACCTAAGGTCCGAGGGGTGGCCAGGGATCTCACTTTCCTTTGGATACTTTCCCTCTTACACCTTCCCCTCCCTTCTTCTCTCTTGGTCCTTGTGCTGCTTTGAAGGCACGTTGGGTATGTTGGAGTAAGGAAGGGAATGATCTAAGTGGGCCAGAACATGCAAGCAGTTTGTGGCGAAGTGGATTACTCCACCCCGCCAGGCCTCCAATATAGTAACCTACAACAGAGCGTATCTTTTTACTTTGTCTACGTGGGCAAATATTCCTTGCCTAGATTTGGTCATCTACCTACATAGTCTGTTTTAGGAAGGTAGGAGTAGCCAGAATTGTTTTTTAGACCAGCTCTGCTTCGGGGACTTGGCCAGGGTGTACCCTGAGGCCATTGTGTTGTGAGATGGAGCCGGTGGAGGGGGAAAGAACGTAAGTGGGCTGCCTGCCTGGCCTACGGAGGTGTTCATCAAAAATAGGTGCTCAAGGGATGTCTAATTAATGTGGCTCTGTGCTTTTCTACCGGCAATGCTTCCTGGTAGAAGCTTGAGCTGCTTTACCACAAAGTTGCCACTAGATGTCACCATTGCCATGTTGGCAAATTTTACACCCTTCCTTGCCTCTTACCCTTCCCCCGCCTTGGTTTGATTTCATTAGATTCAGAACACAAATATGTCGATGTTTAAAGTTAGAGGGCAGGTTTTCCTCTATAAACTATCAAAATCCTTGCCTTATTTCCAAGTTGTCACCGAGTTTCCGTTACTTTTGTTGTTTTCCATGCTTGTATTGGGTATATGAAGGTCTCTGTATGTACCAGGTGCTTAATAAAATTTGAAATGAATTGAAAAGGGGAACTTTCTAGGGATTTGAGAAGAATAGTGTTCTTTTACTTTAACTTATTGCAGTGCTATTTACTTTTTTAAAAAAGTTAAGCCCTGGCTGGTAGCACAGTGGGTAAGGCGCCGGCCTGCAAACCCAAAGGTCGCAGGTTCGATTCCCCAGCCAGGGCACATAACAAGGTTGCAAACCAGGTCTCCAGTCAGGTCTGTGGCTGGAGGCAGGTGAAAGGCAACCATACATTGATGTCTCTCTCCCTCTCTGCCTCTCTCCCTTCCCCTCTTTCTAAAAATAATGAAATAAAATCTTTAAAAAAAAAAAAAAAAAAAAAAAAAAAAAAAAGTTAAGTAAATGCCTTGATTCTACCAGGGTTCTTACACTCAGTGTGAATTTGAAAAGGAAAACAACAGCAACAGCAACAACAAACCACTAACCTCTAATAGAGAAGTAGCATTTCCTTTGGTTCTAAATGCAGGCAACAAACCACCATAGAAGTACCTAGGACTATGCCACCCATAGAAATCGCAACTTTTTATACCACATTATTGCAGATAATTTTGAAATATCATATCCATTCATCTCCACTTTGAAATTAAGGTAGTGTCCTGGCTGGTGTGGCTCAGTGGATTGAGTGCTGAAAGGTCACTATTTGGATTCCCTGTTGGGGGCACATGTCTGGGTTGCAGTCCAGGTCCCCATTTGGGGGTGCGTGAGAGGCAACCACACATTGATGTTTCTCTCCCTCTCTTCCTTTCTCTCTGAAAATAAATAAGTAAAAATAAGAAATTAAGGTAGTTACTAGATTCCCTGATAGGTCTAATAATGTGTTGAAAAAGAAGCACATAGCCCTGGCTGGTGGGGCTCAATGAATTGACCTGTAAACCAAAGGGCCAATGGTTTGATTCCCCATCAGGGCACATGCCTGAGTTTTGGGCAAGGTCCCCAGTTGGAGGTACATGTGAGGCAACCCCCCATTGATTTTGTTCCTCCCTCTTTTTCACCCTCCCTTTCCCTCTTACTAAAAATAAAATCTTTAAAAAAGAAGCACATGTATTACTATGTCACAAATTATTTTAGAAAAGTATTTTGAAAATTGTATTTTGTGGAATTCATGTAGTCATAGGTATGTTATTTCATGCACTTAAAAGCATTACCCTGCGAGGGGGTTCATAGGTGTCACCAGAATGACTATAGGAAGCAAAATAATGGTTCCCCAAAGATGTCCATGTCTTGATTCCCAGAATCTGTGAAGTGGGATGTTACATGGCAAAATGAGAATCAAGGAGGCAAACAGAATTAAAAGGTGGCCAATCAGCTGCCCTTAAAATGGAGCGATGTCCTGGAGAATCCAGGTGGTCCCCATATAATCTCAAGGGTCTTTATAAGTGAAAGAGGGAGGCAGGAGAGTTGGGGTCAGAATGAGAGTGAAAGAGGGGATATCCAAAAGAGGTTGAACTGAAGTGCTTGCTGTTTTGATGATGAAGGGGTCCCCAGCCTGAGTGAGAATGGACAGCCTCCAGAAGCTGGAAGAATCAAGGAAATTCTCTTTCGCAGCCTCCAGAAGGAAACAGCCCTGCTGATGCCTTGCTCTTAGTTCCATGAGATCCACTTGAACTTCTGATCTCCAGAACTGTAAGAGAAGAAATCTGTGCTGTTTTAAGCTACAAAATTTGTGATAATTTGTTACAGCAGCAATAAGAAGCTAATACACTGACAAAGAGGTCTGTGATAGAAAAATAGGAGCCCCTGTACCTGGACTAATCATCTGTTAAGGACAGGTGTGTTTGTGGGGCAGGTGGGAGTGGGGTGAATTAAGGAGTTGTTTATTGCTGCATAACAAAGTACCCAAACCACAGCAGCCTAAAAAATAACCATGCATGATCTTACAGTTTTTGTGGGTCAGGAATTTGGAAGTGGTCTGGCTGGGTGGTTTTGACTCTGGGTCCTTTATAAGTCTGTGGCCAGCTGAGGGCTAGCCTTGGGGACCTGCTTCTAAGTGGTGCACTCACATCTCTGTCAGCATGGACCTTTGCACAGAGCTGCTTGAGTATCCTCACAACATGGCAGCCGACTTCCTTGAGAGTGGGTGAGCTAAGAGAAAGGGCAAGGCAGAAAGCATGATGCCTTTTGTAATCTAGTGTAGAAGTCACACCATGGCATCTGTCACATTCTACTTAGAAGTGAAGGTTCCACTTTCACTATCAAAGAATCTGTAGGCATATTTAAACCTACCATACTATTTCTCTCTTTGTTCCTTTTTGAAATTTCCACAGACAAATCCATACTGAGAGCTGAAGCCAAAAAATATTTGGATAAAGAGTGTAAATGACTGGCAAGACTATCCATAGAAAACTTCCTTTTCATTTAATTTATGCCATTTATTACAGCCTTAATTTAATCAAATTAGTAGTTCAAGCCTTAAGCCAAAGAAATGAAATCCTTCCTTGTAGAAATTCTCTCATTACCAACTTGGCCTGGAATAATTTGCTTTTATTTTGGAATAATTTTAGAATTAGAGAAAAGTGATCAAGGTTGTACAGAGATCTCATATACCCTGCAATCAGTGTTCTCTGTTGTTAACATCTTACATTGCTAGAATACGTTTGTTGCAACTAATGAACCAATATTCATATACTATTATTAACTAAAGTTCTGGGGGGCATTTTCTTAATTTTTAACTAATAATGCCTTATTTCTCTGAGCATTTTAAGAGTAGGTTTTTTCTCTGTGCCTCTGGTGATAAAAACAAATAGATATGGAGGAGAAGACAAAAACTCTGCAGATGGAGGTGGATTTAAATCTTGCTTTCATCACTTGTCAGCTGATGGCCCCTAATCAAGTTACTGCTTCACCTCAGTTTCTTCATCCATCACATGGGGATGATAATACATCATAGGAATGCTGTGAAGGTTAAACAAAAATTTTTTAACGATTTTGTTGATTATTTTTAGAGAGAAGGGCAGGGAGGGAGGAAGAATGGGAGAGAAACATCAATGTATGGTTGCCTTTTGCTTGCCTCCAGCTACAGACCTGGCTGGAGACCTGGCTTGCAAAGTGGCTTGCAACCTGGTTATGTTCTCTGACTGGGGATTCGAACCAGCCACCCTTGGGTTCACAGATCGACACCAATCCACTGAGCTACCAGCCAGGGCCAGGTTAAACACATTTTTATATGCAAAGCACTTTGGATATTTGACACATTAGCCAAATGCCAATACTATCAGTATTGAAGTTAGGGTTTTGTGAGGCAATTTGACTCAGAAAAATAGATTTCGTATCCATCATATTAAGTGTAGGGTCCTCCTTGTGCCTGGGGAAGATTCTGTGGTCTCCTGCAGAAGTAGCATAAACTGAGTCTGGACAAATGGACAGGGGTTGATTGCGGGGGAGGGGCTGGATTTCTCTTCTCTTGTGGCACTGGGAGCTGTTGAAGGGCGTTTAACAGGAAATAGGATCTTGTAGAAATAGATATGATGTAGGAAAATCAGAGATAGGCCATCTAATTTGGAAGCTTTTGCAATACAGTAGATGAAAGGTGGTGAAGGGACTGGGCACTGGTAGTGCATAGAGACACATTAGCACATATTTAGTGGGTAAAATTAGCCACACCGGGTGAATACAGGTGGCACTGGAGAGAAGGCTCTTACTAGTTTCCTGGGGCAGCCATAACAATGATCACAAAATTGACAGTTTAAAATAACATACATTTCTTTTGTCACAGTTCTGGAGTCTAGAGATCTGAAATCAAGGTGTCAGTAGGGCCACACTCTCTCTAAAAGCTCTAAAAAGAGAATTCTTCCTCGCCAGGTGGCTGCTGGTGGTCTTCAGTGGCAGCCTAACTCCAGTCTCTCTGCTTGCCTTCTTCACAAGACTTTTTTTCATCAGACCAAAAGTGACACTTTAATGCTTAACTTTATTTTATAAGCGGAGAGGTACCTATAGTTGATCAAGCTGTCTTGAGAAAGCTTTCAAGAAAGCTTACTTGATTACTTATTTTCAAGTGTTAATCTTTTTGGTGGAGAGGTGGAGTGGAGGGTATCTCTTCTTTATTATTATTATTATTATTATTTTTTAAATATTTTATTTCATCATTTCCAGAAAGAGGGGAAGGGAGAGAGGCAGAGAGGAAGAGAGACATCAATGTATGGTTGCCTTTCACCTGACTCCAGCCACAGATCTGACTGGAGACCTGGTTTGCAACCTTGTTATGTGCCCTGGCTGGGGAATCGAACCTGCGACCTTTGGGTTCGCAGGCCGGCGCCTTACCCACTGTGCTACCAGCCAGGGCCTATTATTATTTTTTTAAGTGCATTTTATTCATCATGCTGTTACAGTTGTCCAATTTCCTTGTGGTATGAAAACATATTTTGTATGAATTCTATTATTTTGAAGTTGTTAAGGTTTGTTTTATGGCCTAGAACATTTATGTGAGCTTGAGAAGAATGTGTATTTTGCTGTTGCTTGATGAAGTGTTCAACAAATGTCAATTCAAATGGATTGATAGTGCTATTTTTTTTTTAATTTTATTGTTGTTGTATTACATCCACCCCCCTTTTGCTCCCCTCTGATAGTGCTATATAGGCTAGCTATATTCTTACTGCTCTTGGCTTGCTTGATATATCAGTTATTATCAGAGATTATTGATGTTTCCAACTGTAATATTGGAGTTATCTATTCCTCCTTGCAGTTCTAGTTGGTATTTTGATGCTTTATTGTTAGGTGCATTTGCATTTAGAATTGTCATGTCTTCTTGGAGAATTGATATCTTTATCATTGTGTAATAGCACTCTTTATCCTTGATAATTTTCTTTGTCCCAAAGTCTCATTGTCTGAAATTAATAAAGTGACTTCAGCTTTCTTCTCCTCCTCTCCCTCCTCCTTCTTCTTTGATTAGTGATGATAGTATGGTGTATCTTTTTAAAAAATCCCTTTATGTTTAACCTATCTGATTTTATATTTAAAGTGGGCTTCTTGTAGAAAACATATGTTTATGTAGTGTTATTGTATCTGCTCTGACAACCTCCATCTTTTATTTAATGTGTTTAGAACTATTCAGACTCAAAAAATATTATTAATATCATTGGATTAAAATCTATGTAACTGTTTGTTAAAAATTAATTATACTTGTCTTTTTTGTTTGTTTCTTTCCCCCCACTTCTTCTGCTTTCTCTGGTTTCAGTTGAGCATTTTATATGATTCTATTTTCTCTTTTCTTAACACATGTAGCATTTAAACTTAATAATTTAAACTTAAATTATTTTTTAGTAGTTGCTCTGGAGTTTGCAATATACAGTTTTAACTAATTAAGTACATTTTCAAATAACACTATACTACTTCACATGTATCATAGCTACCTTATAACAGATTATCTCCAATTTCATTCCCATCCCTTGTATCAGTGCTACCATTCATTTTATTTATCCATATGCTATAATCACCAAATTTGCTGCTACTGTTATTGTTTTAAATAACATATGTTTATGTAGTGTTATTGTATCTGCTCTGACAACCTCCATCTTTTATTTAATGTGTTTAGAACTATTCAGACTCAAAAAATATTATTGATATCATTGGATTAAAATCTATGTAACTCTTTGTTAAAAATTAATTATACTTGTCAGTTTATTTAAAAAATAAAAATTTATTTTTTAGGTCAATTAAGAACAAGAATAATAAAATATTTTACTTCATTTATTTTTTAAACAGTCTTTCTTTATGCAGATCTAAGTTTATGACATATACTTTTTCCTTTCCCAGAAGAATGACTTCTAACATTTCTGCTAATATTACATTTCGTTTTTTTTGTTTTTTGTTTTTGTCTAGAAAAGTCTTTATTTCTCCTTATTTTGGAAGGATAATTTCACTGGATATAGAATTCTGATTTTAATACCCCTCTTCCCCCAAATTTAAAGATTTCACTCCTTTTTTGATTGTGTAGCTTCTAGTGAGAAGTCCACTGTAATTCTTATCCATATTCCTCTATAGGTTAGGTTCTTCTTTTTCCTTCTCTGTCTTCCTTCAAGATTTTCTCTGTGTCTTTGATTTTTCTGCAGTTAGAATAGGATAGAATAATATGTTTTATTTGTATTTATTCTATGTGGTGTTCTCTGAGGTTTCTAGATCTATGGCTTGTTATCTGTCATTAATTTTGGAAAGTACTTGGCCATTACTTCAAATATTTATTCTGCTTCATTCTCTTTTTCTCCTTTCAGAATTTCAATTTTGTATATGTCATACCTTTTGAAATTGTACCACAGTCATTGGATGTTTTGTGAGTTGTTTTTCACTTTTTCTTCTCTTTGCACTTCACCTTGAGAAATTTCTGCTGACCTATCTTCAAGTTCACTGCTTCCTTCTTTGGCCCTGTTGAATCTACTGATGATATTCTTTTATTTCTTTTACTGTGCTTTTGGTTTTTAGCATTTCCTTTTGACTTTTTAAAATAATTTTATTTATTATTATTATTTTTCAGAGAGAGGGGAAGGGAGGGAGGAAGAGAGGGAGAGAGACAGCAATGTAAAATGGTTGCCTTTTGCATGCCTCCAGCCGGGGACTTGGTTAGAGACATGGCTTGTAATCCAGGCATCTGCTCTGTCAGGGAATCGAACCGGCAACCCTTTGGTTCACAGGCTGGCACCCAATCCACTGAGCCACACCAGCCAGGCTCCTTTTGACTTTTTAAAAAGAGTTTCCATCTCTCTGCTTACCCATTTTGCATGTTGTTTGCATTTTCTATTGTACTTCTTAACATTTTAATCGCAGTTACTTGAAATTCCCTGTTTGATAATTCCAACATCTGTGTTTTATCTGAGTCTGGTTCTCATGATGCTTTGTTTCTTTGTCATTTTTTTTGTTGTCTTTTGCAGGTACTGTAATTTTTTAACTCAAAGCTGAACATGTAATGGGTAATAGGAACTGAAATAAATAGGTCTACAACATGAGGTTTTGTGTTAATCAGGCTAGGTTTTGGACTGCATTTAATGTTTGTTGCAGCTATAGGTACTAGAGGCTCCAACTTCTAGTGTCTTTTCTCTTGACTTTGGATCATCTCTGTATTCATTCAGAAATTCTATGTCTTGCAACTCTTTCAGCTATAATCCATTGTGTTTATGCTGGAGCCTTATAGGTGAGGTGAGTTTCCTATAATCTTATGATTAAGTATTCATCTTTTTAGTGGTTGTGTGTCTTGGGGTTGTTCTCCAGTGGTATAGCCCCCCAACCCCCATCCTCTACTCTCTTTTATGGCTGCACCATTCCCAACCTATTCCTGTTCCTATCCTCTGTTGAGTATGTGTTTTTCCCCTGCTGGTAAGACAGCAGCTGGAGGGGATGGAATAGGAATAAAGTTGGAATTAAGTTCTAGCAATCTTTTCCTCTTGTTACAGAGAAGGCTCCAAGTGTATTTCCCTATTATTACTTTTCCCCCTACCCCCATCAAAGCCATGAGACAATGTGTCTCAGTTTCTCAACAAGGGAACCTGGTGGGGTTCCTGGAGAAAAACCTCATGAAGTCATGGGGCCTCCATGACCACAGTCTCAGGAGTTCCTTACTCTTATGCTAGTTCCCATTCAGTCTCCATCAATTCATTAAAATTGCCATTTAAGTATTCCTACCAGTTTCCTCCTGGAGTGGCTTCTGCTTCAGGTAAGCAGATGTCGGCTGCTGCCTTTCTCTGGGTGTATCTGTTTCTTCATATTTGGAAGTGGTGGTTTGCTCTGTGACCTCAGTTTTCTGATGAGTTTAGGAAAAGCATTGATTTTCAGTTTGTCCAGTTCTAGGTTGTTACAAGAATAGGATGATGTGTTCCAAACTCTTCCCATATCAGGGCTAAAATAAGAGTCCCCTGGAGGTTTGAGAAGGGTGTTGGTTACCCGTTTAGGTCCTAGTCTGAAGGACTGCGCTGGCACAGTGTCAGAAGACTTGGGCCTGGCTTGAGGGAGTGAGCTCTCACTGCCTCAAGGGACATCATTTCCTTATTTATTAAAAGGGAGCCATTCCACCTGCCTCAGAGTGTGGTGAGAAAACAAATGTGACACATGAGAAGTGTTATGAGGTCTTTCTGTCAGTGCTAAGACAGCCACACTCTACTTCCCTGGAACCTCTGGTTCTAGTGGGGCAGAAAGAAGACTCAGCTTTCTGTGGAATTTGTTTTTCTGATTCCTTCTATATCTTCCCTTGACACGCCCCCTTGTCAAGTAATCAGACCCACGTTTATAAAGCATCAGCCTCGGACCTGGTTTTCCCCAGGTTCCTCTCTCTCTCTCTCTCTCTCTCTCTCTCTCTCTCTCTCTCACACACACACACACACACACCCAAACACCCACCAAACACATACATAAACACACACACACACACCCTGCCCCAGCACTGGCCAGCCTCCAGTCATCTGAAACATGCATTCTGTCAGTTTAAAGGGGAGTTGACAGAAATCATTGGGAAAAACCACTCATTCTGGGACCTGGGCTTGTGGAATTTGTTCCTCCTGGACATTCCCTGGCTTCCGGAGTGAAACCAACATAACGCAATGCCACCAGCCTCCCCTCTTTGCTGACCTTTCCCTACGCCAGGCCTGAGGGCCTTGAAGAGCAGCTGCAGAAGACTGGTTGACCTCCCAAGTCAGCTCCTGAGGGCCAGCTGCCAGGGAATTCTCTTGGATGGGGCCTTCCCAGGGAGAAGGCCCAAAGTAGAGAAATTAGAAACAGAAAGGGACATTGAAAGATATTCTGCTCAAAATAAGCCTCCTCCCTCTCTCCCAGTGGTCAAACGAATGTTCTCTTTCATTTGGGCATATTTTGTTTTGCAAAGTTCAATTGAGCAGCTTTAAAAAACAAAATAGAATAGGTCAGAAATTTTGTAAAAAACAAAAACAAACAAACAAAACACCCCACTGGAATTTTTTTTTTTTTTTCTATATACCCCTCCTGGTAAGGCGGCTCTTTGAATCTCTTAAAGTGATTCTTACCACTCTGCTTGGATCAGTTTTGTAAAAGTGATGACCTTTTAGGCTGTCAGGTCTAAATCAACCCCATCTCCTTAATCATTTAAACTTGTGTCATTTTTTCTGCCCTAGCACCCCCCACCCCCAGGCAGAAAACACCTGTAGGATGTCCCACCTGATGACTTTTAGGTGAACAGCAGGGTCCCCGCAGGTCAAGGCGAGAACATGAGATAGTGTCTCCACATGGTTTGGGAACAGGTGTGACCTCTTCAAGATTTTTCACTTTGGGGGACTCCTGATCACCTTCCTGGGGGGAGTTGGGATAAGACAGATCCTGTGACTACTGCTATGAGTCACCCAAATTGTGGGTCCTCCCCAGCGTACTGCGTCTCCCAGAAAAAGCACCATGTATAAATGGACATGGGCCTCTTGCCCACTCTGTTTTACCCACATATTCTGAAAATCCTCATTGGTACCTTCCTTTTCAGTCACTTTGCCTCTCATGGAAATGAGTTGTCTTTACATATTTCTTCATGTGATTATTTATTTATAGCTTATTTCTCTTTTTCCAGCCTCCATTGAGGGCCTCCGTCACTCATCTTTACTGAACTCTTTGGGCTTAGCACAATGCCTTGCCCACAAGAAACTCTTGAATATTTGGTGAAATTAATGTAATCCTTACAGTAACCCTATGTGTAAGCTCTATTTATTATACCCATTTTACAAATGAAGAAACTGATCCTGAAAACAACTCACTTAAGTTCCCTAACCGGAAACCCAGATCCAAGTGATCGATTCTTAAGCCCATGCATTCATTTGACATGGTCTAGATGAGGGAGTGAGAAAGAAAATGAACATGCTATACCATCTATGAGAAGTTCACAAGAAGAAAAGAGGAAATGTGCTTGAGGGACCTGTAAGAAGGTGGGCTAAAATGTGTTTCTGGCACCATCTCCCTGGAAGGCAATTTCTAATGGCAAGCGCGTTTGGTTGGGCCAGTCACATTAATATTTATTTTGGCAAATCAGAGTTAGAAACTTTCTCCTTCAGCAGTTGTTGGAATTTAAAAAATACTCTTTAAATGCATCTCAAGATTTGTTCATTTATTTCAACTTAATAGCCTTGCTGGGTAAGAATGAGAGTTACTCTATTTCAAATTTAGTTGACATTGCAATTGTTAAAATATTAATTCACCAGCAAGAATTTAGCATTTTCCCCGGGGGGGAAGGGTAGGTGCTATCATTTTTTGAGCATGCAATATATACTAGGTCCTTCACATTGAACCAGTGATAGCATCTTTGAAGGCAGGTTGTCTCTCTTCTCTTACTTTCCTATCTGCCATGGTGCCCAAGAAATGGCTGGGGTTGGGAGGTCCAGGGTCTGTTCTGGGTCCTGCCTTTACAAATCCCTAGGATTTTTCTAGGGTATCATTTCCTCCTGAATTAGTTGATGGGGGATAGGCTAGATGGTTGTTAAAGATCCTTCAGGGTCAAAAGTTCAGGGAGTCCATGACTCCAGGTGGGTGTTCTGGTCCCAGTTTTATAGCTCTCTCTCTTCAGGAATAATGGAAAGGCCAGAGAGGCAAAGCCACTGTTCAGCCAACACCTGCACAGCCTGTCTGACAGGTGGGCCCTGAGAATAAACAGTCTCTATGTGTGCTGGCCAAGTGCTGAGCCTGCAGCCTGCAGCTGGCCTCCTTGGCTCCTGTCGACCCCTTGGCTGCCACGTCAGTCTTTGGAATCTCCAAGTCTCCGGCAACTGTTCAATCGTTTGCTTTTTCTCCTCCTCAGAGACAGTCGAGGGTGTTGGGGAGCTTGTTACTTTGGGAAGCCTGCCACATGTACGAATGCCTCGTAACCCCTATTGACTGACAGATTTATTTGACAATTTTTGATAAGTGGGTTGTTTGTGACTCTCTGACGGAAGGAATTATTTGTAATTCCAACTTGAAAGCCTGACCATCTGAGAGCAATGACTAAGTGAGTGTGCGTATTAAAAGGTCATTTATCGTTGCTTAACATCCTGTCATATATCATCTTATGATCCCTCTGTTTTTATTGTTTTGATCTAAAAAAAAATCTTTTTTAAATGTGAGAGCTGGAAATTGGAAAATGACAGAACTATTTATGGTCCCTGTAAGCAGCTGGCCCATTTCAGTGACAAATGTTATAAACATGTTGTGTTAAAATCCCTGTCCTCTGCTCTTGATTTTAATGACTTGGAATTCATTGAACTTGAGGCACCCTGGATTCTGTTTCCTGCTGAGATTTGGTAATGGTGACATTCCGACTTGGCAGAGTGAGTGTCACTATGCTGAGTCACGATTCTCTTAACTTCATCCAGGTCTCCACAAACCTAAGAGCTAGAATTTGGTCACTTTGCAGGTGTCTGGAACTGTTCCCAGTGCCTCTTGCTAAATAAAAAGAATGACTATAAACTTGCTGCTTTAAAGAAATGCAAAGTACTTTCTTCTTTCCCACTAGGGTCCCACCTCTGATGACTTCTTTGTTTAATGGCCAATGCTATTAAAAATTGGCTCAGTGGCTAGTTGATCAGTTGAGCAAGCAATAGAGCTCTAAGCATTTTTTGTGAAATTTTCTCATTTGATCCTCACCATACCCTTCAGAGGTAATTACTATTGCTGGTCTGATTTTCAGGTGAGGAGTGGTTAGATGATTTGGCTGAAGCCATTCAGCTAGTAAGTGGTAGAGCAAAGATGTGAATCTAGGGAGGTCTGACACCAGGGCCTCCACAATTCATTGACAGTTAAAAATGACACTAGTTCTTGGTCATTTACATCAGCAAGCCACCTGGGAGATGTGTAACACTGGTCATGGTGGGAGGAGAGGGGAAGGTGTGGCAGGGACCAATCAGAGGAAAGCAGGGATTTATCCAGAGCAGGTTCTTCCAAGTTATTGAGAAACAAACCAACCAAAGAAAAAAATCAGGGAGGAGAACTCACCAATGGGTAGTATATATATATTTTTCCCAAACAAAACACAAGGCTCTGGGGTTCAAAGACTCTAAAATAATATGAATATCTTATTCCCAGGAAAAAAACGACAAAGGGAAAGAATGAGATTTCAAGGGTGGAAGCCAGGACACAGACAAAGGCAACAAAATTGGGAAAGACCATTGATATCAATGGCTGTTCTTTTCATGAAAGATATAAATTTCTATTGAAGTATATTTGCAAAGGCCAAAGTCAAACCGTGGCTGAGAAAGGAATAATGAAAAAGCACTGATGAAAAAATAAATTAGCTCATCAATTCATGGGTTTACCAAAGGCAGCTAAAGGAATAATGTCATGCTTTAAAATATGCAATACTTAAAAATACACCCAAAGAGTAGGGAAATAATAATTGAAAGCTTATCAGAACATTTTAATGTATAGTCATAAGGAATACAAATCAGGGTCTTTTGGGTCACAGCAGAAATAAAAGAGCTCTGCCACTTATTTTTTCACTCTTGTGATGTCTTGAACATCTGTTCATATTAGTACACAGAGATCTCTCTGGTTCTTTTTAATATCTTACACTGTGTATATTTAGTTATTTTATTACCTCCCTAGCAATGGACCACTGATTGGTTCTTTGTGCACACCTTCATGGTGGCTGTCACCCTTCAGGAGAGTCTGCTACAGAGAGCCCAGCTGGTCGATGGCTCCAAGTTCCACTCCTCTGCCTCCATCACAGCCAGACCATGCTGCCAATGGCTGAGTACAGCAGGGGCACTTCACCTGTCTGGTGTGCGACTCCAGGTAACTTTGACTAAGGCTTTCCCCAAATATTTGGTTTAAATTTTCTCAACTGAGCTGTGGTCTGAAGATCTTTCTACGAAAACTTTCCTTCTTTTTCTCCTTGTTTAGCTGTCCAATCTGCTTGCCTTCTTCTGTCCCCTCCTCCTTTTTTCCTCTGCAAATGTTTTTCCCAGCAAGTCTCTTGCATTCTAATCTTGTCTTGGCTTCTGCTTCTCAGAGGACCTGAATTGATCCACCCACTGAACACAAGAGTAAGTGTTTCTCAGGAAGAACTTAGCAAAATAAAAAATTGGGGCCATGATGTTTGTATGTATTTGTACATCTGTCTATGAATTTATTTTTCTACTGGTATTGTGTAAACTTAAAAAGTTTATGTGTTGTAACTAAGCAGCTCAAGCAATTTCACAAACTGAGTGCACCATGAAGTCAGCACCCAAATGAGGAATCAGAAAATTATTAGCCCCTCAGAAGTCCCCTCATTCCCTGACCTGTCATTTCCCACCTCCCCAAGGCTAACCACCATCTGACTTCTAAGTAGATTTGTTTTGACTGTACCTAAGCTTTATGTACATGAAATCATATGATACATGTTCTTTTCCTTCTTTTTTTAAAAAATATTTTATTTATTATTTTTAGAGAGAGGGGAAAGGAGAAAGGCAGACAGGGAGAGTGACATCAATGCACAGTTGTCTTTCACCTGCCTCCAGCTATGGATCTGGCTGGAGATCTGGCTTACAACCTGGTTATGTGCCTTGGTTGGGAATCAAACCAGTGACCTTTGGGTTCACAGAGTCACCACTATTCACTGTGTCACCAGTTAGGGCTGATATATGTTTTTTGAGTTTGACTTCTTTCTCTCACTATTATGTTCCTGAGATTAAACCATGTTTATTTATCATGGTTATAGAATATTCCAATGTGTGACTATACCACAATACATCTACCCATTTTATTAGTTATTATAATCACAGTTTTCAGTTTTTGGCTCCTAGAAATAGTACTTTTTTTTTTTTTAAACCATAAAATGGTGGTTCCTCAATGATTTCTTTTCTTTTAATTTAATTTTATTGTTATTTTATTACATCCACCCCCTTTTTGCTCCCCTCTGTCCCCTTCCCCACCTACCTACTCCCCAACAAAGTCAATCTCACATGTTGCCCATGTCCATGGTTCTTCCATACTAATTCTTGTCTAAACTGCTCCCCTTCTTTGCCTCTTCCTCCCCCCTCGCCCTCCCCCCTGCCCACTGAAGGCCTATTCGCTGTATTCATATATCTGGTTCTGTTTTGCTTGTTGTTTGTTTTGTTCATTATTATCCTGTAATGGGTGAGATCATAAGGTATTTGTCCTTCACTGACTGGCTTATTTCACTAAGCATAATACTTTCTAGTTCCATCCATGTTGTTGCAAAGGTTAGGAGTTCCTTCTTTCTTTCTGCTGTGTAGTATTCCATTGTGTAAATGTACCAAAGTTTTTTAGTTTTTTTTTTTTTTATTTTTAGTTTTATTGTTGTTGTATTACATCCATCCCCTTTTTGCTCCTGTACCAAAGTTTTTTGATCCAATCATCTACTGCTGGGAACTTAGGCTGTTTCCAGCACTTGGCTATTGTAAATAGTGCTGCTGTGAACATAGGGGTACATAGGTTCTTATGAATTGGTGTTTCAGGGTTGTTTGGGTATAGTCCTAGTAGTGGAATTGCTGGATCAAAAGGCAGTTCCATTTTTAGTTTTTTAAGGAAACTTCATACTGTTTTCCATAGTGGCTGCACCAGCCTGCATTCCCACCAACAGTGCACCAGGGTTCCCTTTGCCCCACATCCTTGCCAACACTTGTTGTTTGTTGATTTGTTGATGATTGCCATTCTGACAGGGGTGAGGTGGTATCTTATTGTGGTTTTAATTTGCATCTCTCTGATGGCTAGTAATGTTGAGCATTCTTTCATATGCCTCTGGGCCTTTTGTGTATCTTCCTCAGTGAGTTTCTGTTCAGGTCCTTTGCCCATTTTTCAATTGGGCTGTCTCCCTGGTGTTGAGTTGCATTAGTTCTTTCTATATTTTGGAGATCAAACCCTTGTCTGAGGTATCATTGGCAATTATGTTTTTCCATACTGTTGATTCCCTTTGAATTTTGCTGGTGTTTTCCTTAGCTGAACAGAAACTTTTTAATTTGATATAGTCCCATTTGTTGATTTGTTCTTTTATTTCCTTTGCCCTTGGTGAAGTATCAGTAAACATATTTCTGCATAGGATATCCAAAAGTTTACTGCCTATGTTTTTCTCCAGGACCTTTATGGTGGCACTGCTTATGTTTAAATCCTTTATCTATCTTGAGTTTACTCTGGTGTATGGTGTAAGTTGGTGGTCTAGTTTTATCTTTTTGCATGTTGCTGTCCAGTTCTCCCAACACCATTTGTTGAAGAGACTATTTTTACTCCATTTGATATTACTTCCCCCTTTGTCAAATATTAATTGACCATAGAGTCCTGGGTTTATTTCTGGGCTCTCTATTATGTTCCATTGATCTAGATGTCTATTCTTATCCCAGTACCAGATAATTCTGATGACAGTAGCCTTGTAGTGTTGTTTGATGTCTGGTATTGTGATTCCTCCTACCTTGTTCTTCTTTCTCAAGATTGCTGTGGCTATTCGTGGGCATGTTTGGCTCCATATAAATTTTTGAAGTATTTTTTCTATTTCTGTGAAGTCTGTCATTGGTATTTTCATTGGGATTGCAGTGAATCTGTAGATTGCTTTGGATAGTATGGACATTTTAATGATATTAATTCTTCCCATCCATGAACATGGTATATGCTTCCATTTATTTGTATCTTCCTTGATTTCTTCAATGCTCTGTAGTTTTCTGAGTACATGTCTTTTACTTCCTTAGTTAAGTTTATTCCTAGGTGCTATGGTAAATGGGATTTGTTTTCTTGCTTCTATTTCTGGTGTTTCATTACTGTATACAAAAATGCTTTTGATGTCTGGATATTGACTTTATATCCAGCTATTTTGTTGTATTTGCTTATTAGGTTGAGTAAGTTTTTTGTGGAGCCTATCAGGTTTTGTATGTACACTTTAATATCATCTGCAAATAATGACAGTTTGACTTCCTTCTTTCCAATTTGGATACCTTTGATTCCTTTTTCTTCTCGGATGGCTATGGCTAGAACTTCCAAAACAATGTTGAACGGAAGTGGAGAAAGTGGACAGCCTTGTCTCATTCCTGATCTTAGGGGAAAACTTTCAGTTTTTGTCCATTAAGTATGATGTTGGCTTCAGGTTTCTCATAGATGGCCTTTATGATGCTGAGGTATGCTCCCTCTATTCCCATTTTGCTGAGGGTTTTTTATCATAAATGGTTGCTATACTTTATCAAATGCTTTTTCAGCATCTATTGATATGATCATATGGTTTTTGTCTTTCAATTTGTTGATGTGATATAAATAAATGTATTACATTTATTGATTTATGAATGTTGTACCATCCTTGCATCCCTGGGATGAAACCCACTTGATCGTGGTGTATGATCTTTGTAATGTACTGCTGAATCTGGTTGGCCAATATTTTGTTGAGAATCTTAGCATCTATGTTCATCAGAGATAATGGCTTATAGTTTTTTTTTTCTTAGTTGTTTCTTGCCCTGGTTTTTGGATTAGAATAATATTGGCCTCATGGAAAGAGTTTGGGAGTCTTCCCTCTTCCTGTATTTTTTTTTGGAATAGGTTGAGAAGAATAGGAGTTAGTTCTTCTTTAAATGTTTGGTAAAATTCACCTGTGTATCCATCTGGTCCGGGGCTCTTGTGCTTTGGGAGATTTTGGATTACTTCTTCAATTTCACTAGTTGTTATTGGCCTATTCAGGCTTTCTGCTTCTTTTGGATTCAGTTTTGGTAGATTAAACATTTCCAGAAATGTGTCCATTTCACCCAGGTTGTCATATTTCTTGTCATATAGTTGTTTGTAATAATTTCTTATACTCTTTTGTATTTCTGAAGTATCAGTTGTGATTTCTCATCTGTAATTTCTGATTCTGTTTATTTGGGTCCTCTTTCTCTTTTTCTTGATGAGTCTGGATAAAGGCTTGACAATTTTGTTTATTTTTTCAAAGCACCAGCTCCTGGACTTTGAGTTTGAGTTGTAGTTTGAGTCTCTAAGTTATTTAGTTCTGTTCTGATCTTGATGATTTCCTTCTTTCTACTTGCTCTGGGCTTTGTTTGTTGTTGCTCCTTTAGTTCTTGCAGCTTTATGGTTAGGTTGGTTTTATAAACTTCATGTGACCTTTTTATGTAGGCCTGTATTGCTATAAATTTCCCTCTGAGCACTGCCTTTGCTGTGTCCCATAGATTTTGGACTGTTGTGTGTGCATTGTTATTTGTTTCCAGGAACTTTTTGATTTTATCTTTGATCTCATTGTTAACCTATTCATTACTTAAAAGCATGCTATTCAGTCTCTATGAGTTAGAGTATTTTTGTTCTTTTCCCTAGAGATTGGTTTCTAGTTTCAAGTCATTGTGATCTGAGAAGTTCCTTGGTGTGATTTCAATTTTTCTGTATTTGTGGAGACTTGTCTTGTGACCTACCATGTGGTCTATTTTAGAGAATGTTCCATGTGCATCTGAAAAGAATGTGTATTTTGCTTCTTGGGATAAAAGGCTCTGTATATATCAGTTAGGTCCATATCCTCTAGAGTGTTGTTCAATGTCACAACATCTTTAGTGATTTTTTGTTTGGAAGATTTGTCCATTATTGATAGTGGGGTATTAAAATCCCCTACTATTAGTGTGTTGCTGTCTATATCCTTCTTGAAGTCCTCCAAGATTTTCCTTATATATTTTGGAGCTCCTACGTTGGGTGCATATATGTTTACCAGAATTATTTCTTCCTGATGGATTGTTCCCTTAAGTATTATGAAATGTCCTTTTTTATCTCTTTTTTTTTGTCTTTCATCATAAAATCTATTTTGTCTGAAATAAGTACTGCTACTCCAGCCTTTTTTTCATGTCCATTTGCTTGATATATATTTTTCCATCCCTTCACTCTCAATCTGTGTCAATCTTTTGTTCTGAGGTGGGTCTCTTGAAGACAGCATATATGTGGGTCATTAGAAATAGTGTTGAAGTAAATAATCTTGTACAAGTTTTTTAGTGAACACATGCATTTTTGTTGGGTGTATACCTAAAAATGGAATTGCTAGAATATGGGGTGGGTATATGTTCACCTTTAGTAGATGCTGCCAAACAGTTTTCCAAATAATAATACATAATTGTAGCAAGTATATATATAAGGTATAATAAATACAAATAATCATGCTTTTTAAATAAATATAAGTCAATAATCATCTAGAAGGTCACTGGAGTATCAGTGGAAGTGGTCACTGGAAGTATCAACATTGTTGTATGTGGTCCTAGTAGGGGATTTGAGATTTTGGAAACATGGATATTTGTTCTCAAAGTCATCCTCTCTGCTCATTTACTTTTCAAACTTTGAATTTTTTTGGCAAATCACCTATGTCATAGGCTTGAAACATTAGGGTGAGCCCTAATCCAATATGACCAGTGTCCTTAGAGAAAAAAAGAGGAAGTATAGAGGCAGACACACAAGAGAGAACATCAGGTAAGAATCAAGGCAGAGATAAGAGTGATGCTTCTACAAGCCAAGGAATGCTGGTGTTTTCCAGCAAACCACCAGAAGTTAGGGGAGAGGCCTGGAACAACATTTTTTTTCCTTACAGTCTTGAAAGGAGTTACCTTTGCTGGTACCTTGATCTCAGACTTCCAGCCTCCAGAGCAATCAGAACAATGAGACAATAAATTTCAGTTGTTCAAGTCACTCAGTTTGTGGTACTTTGTTATGGCAACTCTAGCAAATTAATATAACAAGTCATGTAATACCTATGATTATTAATTTATTGTATTGTATTATATTATATTATATAATTGTAGTAGATTTTTTTCCTTGAACTACTTTTTTGGCATTAATAATTTTTTTCTCTCTGCCCCCTTAATTTTCTATATATCTATGACCAACATACTCCAAACTCTGTAAGAAAAAATGTACATCTCCTTTTTAACTTATTTTAAAAAGATCAGATAATCTCTTAATGTCACTTACTTTTTCTTGAAAATATCCTTCCTGGAGCTCTTTATTTTTGTGCTCTGATCTGAGCTAGTTACTTTCTAGAACTGTCACTCAGCTGATGTTCTGGCATCTCCTTTTTTATCATCCAGGGGATTGGATCCCCTTTTTCTCTCTTTGGATCTGGCTGAGTTCTCTGGTTCAGGGTGTCTTAACAGGCTACAATCAAGGTGTCAGCTGGAGTTGATCTGCTTCCAAGCTCATGCATGGTGGCAATTTGCAGGATTCAGTCTGCATGGTTTCTGGACCAAGGACCTCAGTTTCTCACTGGGGTGAGAATCAACTGCCCTCTCCATTTATTGCCACATGGGCTTCTCCATGGGGCAGCTCAGAACATGCTGGCTTCCCTTTAGGTGAGCAAGTGAGAGAGCAGGAGGCAGCCACAACCCTTTTATAACTTAAGCTCAAAAGTGATACTCCAGCACTTAATGTGTATTCAATTTATGAGGATAGTCTCTAGGTCCTGCCTAGATTCAAGGGCAGAAGGTTACATAAGGACATGGATACAGGAATTATTGGAGCCATTTTAGAAGGTGCTTACCAATAGTTGAGTACAGAATTTTAGATACAAAAATAATTATTTTCTACGTATCATTGTTGCTCTCGAAAAGTCTAGTGCCATTCTTATTCTAATTCTTTATATGTAACCATTTCTTTCTCTATCTGAAAATTTCTCTTTGCCTTCAAAATTCTGAAATTTTTTGGTGATATACCTTGATGTGGGTCTATTTTTTCTGTTGTGCTGGATACTCAGCAGCCTCTTTCCATCCAGAAACTCATGTATCTACGTTCTGAGGGGATTCATAAATCATTTCTTTGTAGTCTGGATATTTATTCTGTATCCTGTTCTAGTGAATCCATTTATGAATTTTAATAGCTTTTCTTAGTGAAATCTTTAAAAATATATTTTATTGATTATGCTATTTCATTTGTCTCAGTTTTCCCTTTGCCCCTCTATACCTGGTACCCTCATTTTCTGCAGCAGTTCCTGCAGCAGTTCCCCCTCTTAGTTTATGTCCATGTGTTGTGCATGTAAGTTCTTTGGCTACTCCATTTTCTGTACTATTCTTAACATCCTCCTGTTTATTTTACACCTACCAATTTGTACTTCTTAATCCCTGTAACTTTCCCCTCATTCTCTCTCTTCCAACTGTTAACTCTTCAAATGATTTCCTTAGCTTTGATTCTGTTCCTGTTCTGCTTGTTTGCTTAGTTTATTTTTAGACTCAATTATTGATCGTTGTAAATTTATTGCCATTTTACTGTTCATAGTTTTGATCTTCTTTTCCTTACATAAGTCCCTTTAACATTTCATAAAATAAGACCTTGATAATAATGAACTCCTTTAGTTTTGTTTCATCTTGGGACTCTTTATCTGCCCTTTGATTCTAAATGATAGCTTTGCTGGATAGAATCATTTGTTGCAGATCCTTGCTTTTCATCACTTTGAATGCTTCTTGCCAGTCCCTTCTTGCCTGCAAAGTTTCTTCTGAGAAATCAGCTGATAGTCTTATGGGAACTCTTTCATAGGTAATTCTGATTTTCCCTTGCTGCTTTTACAAGTCTCTTTATCTTTAACCTTTGGCATTTTAATTATGATGTGGCTTGGTGTGGTCTTCTTTGGGTCTAGCTTGCTTGGGACTCTCTATGCTTCCTGGACTTGTATGTCTATATTTTTTTGCCAAATTAGGGAAGTTTCCCTTCATTATTTTTTCAAATAAGTTTTCAGTTTCTTGCTCTTCATGTTCTTTTTCTGGCATCCCTATGATTCAGATGTTGGTACATTTGAAGATTTCCTAGAGACTCCTTAGCTTATCCTCATTTCTTTGAATTCTTTTTTCTTCTTACTGTTCTGATTGAATGCTTTTCCCCCTGATATTCCAAATCATTGATTTGTTCCTCACCTTCATCCCCTCTGCTGTTGATTCTCTGTAGATTTTTCTTTATTTCTACTTTAATTCATCCTTCACATAAGAATGGGTATCACAGTTGCTTTGGAAAAGTCTGTCTTTGGATCCGGTTGGGTTCTCTGGCTCAAGGTTTCTGACAGACTATAATCAGGGTGTCAGCTGGAGTTACAGTCTTTTATAAAATGCAAATCTGATGTTGTTGTTTCCCTTGACATCTCTCAAGGGTTCCTTATCACCTTTGGGAGGAGAAGGCCATCCTTGGCAGGCTTGCAGCCCTCACATTCTGAAGCTGCCCACCTTTTCTGCTTCTGCCCTGTCCCAACCAGATCTCATTCCTAGTTCATCCTCCCCAACTCAAGCAGAAATTGAAGTCAGCCTTCTTACACACACAATGGGAGCCAGCTGTAAGATGAAGCTGGTTGCATGGAAATAAAACAGGGAGAGAGGGGAAAATGAATCAAGTTCTGAGTGACATCCTTGGACCTCTAGATCAAACTGCCTGAAGCTCACTGCATTGCTGGATATTTCCATATATTTAGCCTACAAATTCCTTTTCTATTGTGTATAATTGTGTTACCTGCAACCAAAATCATCATTGCTATATCACCTGCTCAGTCCAGATCCACAATCTAACTAAGGACTCCGCTTGATCACTGGTTACTATGGCCATTTCCCACTGGGTCAGGTTTCCACACTGGGCACAGCTTCTATTATGTAGCACATCCCGGTGGGCACTGTCCCTAATGTCTTGGAGCCTTCAAGATGCAAACCATCAGAGCATCCTCAACAAAGTGCAATAGAGTATCTCTCTCCATTTCACATTTCGCTCTGGGAGAGGATCTCAAAGCTCATTGCTATGGCCGTAGTATTGTTCACAGTTTTAGTGAAGTAGATGCTTTGATTTTACTGCTTTCGATTTTTGATCTTCCAAGGACAAGATATCAGCTCATGGGACACAGCCAGAGACATATAAGTAATAGACACCACCCTATGTTAAACGGCAGCCTCTCCAAAGCCAATCAAGATTGGTCTAATGTAAGAATATTCTTTCCCAGAAGGCCCCTCAATCTATCTCAAATAGACTCGAGTTTATGAAGGTAACATTGCTGTATCGATGAACTTGTACTGGTTCAGCCTGCTGTAACTAGCAATCCCCAAAATCTCACTGCTTTGCAGAGAATTTTCAGTTTTAATAGTGTATGAATTATATAAACATAATGGTTCTCCATGTAAATTTATTCAAGATTCTTCACCAGCCCTTGAATATAATGATCTCGCCATTCTTTATATTCATCTCTTGATTAACTGGATTCTGTCACCAGGTAGTTTTTTAAGAAGAACTTAGCGCAAGTACTTAACAGTGCAACCGTCCTGCCAATTTTTGTGCTTGTGAATGACTTTTGCCTTTAGACTTGAGTGACAATTTGGCTGAGTGAAAACTTGTTGGCTCATGCTTCTCTCAGAATGCCGCAGACAATATTCTGCTACCTTTTGCTACTGAATATTACTAGGGTAATTCTCAGTCTGGTTGATACTATTTCCTGTTTTATGATTGATTTGCTTTTTCTAGCTGGATACCCATATGATTTTTTCTTTAGCTTTAATAATTAGCTACTTGACTAGGATGTGCTTTTTAGAACATAATGTACCCTTTCAAACTGTACATTCAGGCCTTCCTTAATAGGACAGTTTTTTATTTTTATTTTTTATACTCCATTTATTCTGTATCCTTCTACTGGAACAATTGCATATATGCTGGAGTTCTTTGATCTATTGAGAATTTTTGATCTATTGAGAAAAAACCTATTTTTTTCTATCTGTTCTTCATTTCATTTTATGAGATTTTTCTCATATTTAAACACTGGACATCTTGCTCTGCTGTCAAAAATATGCTTTATTCTTGTGATTGCCAATATTAAAAAAATCTTTCTAACATATTTATTACTTACATTTTTATCTTAATGTTGCTTCTTTAACTCCTTTATCTCTTCCTTGAACTTTCCCATTTCCAAATTAAGAGTACATGTTCTCATCACTTTCTTTGAGCTCATGGACAGAATTTCTTTGAGTTTCTGGACAGAATATTTTCCTGAAATGTTCCTCTGTTTCCTGAAGTAATTCTTCTGATATATATTCACCATCAGCTGTTTACTTGTTATATGTCTTTTCTTCTGTTTCTGTTGTAACAGCTTTCTTGATGATTCCTTTCTGTTTATTGCCTACTTTTAAATGGGGAAAACTTTGTATAGATCAATATTTCTATCTCCCTAAAAATTTTCCTGTCTTTTTGTATCACCCCCACCTCTAGCCCCATAGCCCAAGGCAACCACTGATATACTTTCTGTCTATAATTTTGCATTTTCTAAGACTTGATGTAAATGGAATCATATAATCATACAGGATGTAGTCTTTTATGCTTTGCTTTTTTTAGCCTAATGCCTTTGAGATTCATTTTTGTATCAGTATTTTGATCTTTTTTATTGGTAAGTAGTATAAAATGGAAATGTTACAATTAGTTTACTCATTTACCAGTTGAACATTTGGGCCATTTCCACATTGGGCCTTTTATAAATAGAACTGCAATGAACATTCACATGTAAGTAATTTTCTCTTGGGTAATCACTCAGGAGTGGGATTTGCTGGGTTGTATGGTAAGTGTGAACCATATTGTTTTGTTAAAAAGTGGGTGTACTATCTTACATTCCCATGTAACATATAAGCTTTTTAGCTGATCTCAACAGTGCTTTGTTTTGTCTATCTTTTGAATGTAATTCTGGTGGGCATGTAGTGGTATCTTATTGTGGGCTCATTGTGACTTGCTGAGGACTAGCGATGTTAAACATCTTTTCATGTGCTTATTGGCCATTCGTATGACTTCTTCGGTGATGTGTATCTTTAAATATTTTACTCATTTGTAAATTGGGTTATTTGTCTTATTTTATTTTTATTTTTTAAAATATTTTATTTATTATTTCCAGAAAGAGAGAAAGGGAGAGAGGCAGGGAGGGAGAGAAAAGAGAAACACCAACGTATGGTTGCCTTTCACCTGCCCCCAACCACAGAGCTGGCTGGAGACCTAGCTTGCAACCTGGTTATGTGCCCTGGCTGGGGAATCGAACCAGCAACCTTTGGATTCGCAGGCCGGCACCTTATCCCCTGTATTTGTCTTATTTTTTAATTATAAGAGTTCTTTAAATGTTCTGTATACAAGTCCTTGATCACACATATGTTTAGTAAATATATTCTTCCACGTTACAGCTTGCCTTTTCATTTTCTTAGTGGTGTCTTTTGAAAAGCAAAACTTTTTAGCTTTAACGAAGTTCATTTTATCAATTTTCTTTTTTAATGGTTTGTTTGTTGTGTCCTTTATATTTTCTTGTTTTGGATTTGATTGGTATTAAAGTGTTCATATGTTTACTGGCCTTCGTACTTTGTGAATCTTTATCTTCATGTCTTTATCTGATCTTATTTTAGTATGTTCATATTGATCATAATGCTGTATACTGACTCTTTATATATTAAGGATTTCTGTAATATATGATATATGTAGTTATCTAATTTACCTTGTGCTCATCTATTAAATAATTGTTGAGTAACCTACTATGTGCCAGATACTCTATTAGATACAGAAAACTGATCAGTAAACAAAATAAAATTTAAAATCCATGCCAAAAAAAGTGAGGCTTGGTGTGGTAAAAACTATTGTTTCAGATGAGTCCAAGAAGTGATAGATAGCCAAGCCAAAGAAGTAGGAGGTAAACTAGATACCATGGAGAGATGAGTATTTCCAGAAGGTCAGGGTGCAACTATGTGAAATAACCAAGTAAGATGAAGGTTTAGAATTGACCATCAGAGCAAATGGAGGTCCTTAGTAACTTAGCAAGAGTTGTTCTAGTGGGCAAGTCTAGTAGGGGCAGAGTCTGATTAAAATAGCGTAGGGAATGATAGGTGAGAAAGTTGTAACAGCAAGTATAAATAACACCTGAAAAACTTGGGAAGGTGAGAGGGAGAAATAACATGCAACACTGCTGAAAAGAGGCAAGAGATAGCTTTTTAAAAGATGGTAGACTAATATATAATATATTATATTATATATATAATTTTTTTTCAGACAGAGGGGAAGGGAGGGAGAGAAAGAGGGAGAAGAACATCTGTGTGAGAGAGAAACACTGATTGGTTGCCTCTTGTCTGTGCCCCTAATGGGACTGAGCCCGCAAACTAGACATGTTGCCCTGACCTGGGAGTTGAACCTGTGACCCTTTGATTTAAGGAATAGCATTCAACCAACTGAACCACACTGGCCAGGGCAACATACTTTACTAGAGTATGTTACTGTTAAAGAAAAAGCTGTAGGAACAGAGACACTAAAGTTGCAAAGAAAGAGAGGGATGACAGATGGAGTGAGGACCCCAGAAGGCAGGAGGGTTACAGAATCCATATGGAGTGATTTTTTATTTTTAATTTAATTTATTAAAAAAAAAACTTTTAAAAAAAGATTAGAACATTTTTATTTTCAGAGAGAAGGGAAGAGAGAGGCAGAGAGGGAGAGAGGCATCAATGTATGGTTGCCTTTCACCTGCCTCCAGCTACGAACCTGGCTGGAGATCTGGCTTGCAACTTGTTTTTGTGCCCTGTCTGGGAATAGAACCAGCAACCTTTGGGTTCACAGGCTGGCACCTTATTCACTTAGCCACCAGACAGAGCCTTGGAGTGATTTTTTAAAGTATATTTTATTGATTATGCTGTTACAGTTGTCTCATTTCTTTTCCCTTTTCATCCCTCCACCCAGTACCCACCTTTCCTCCTACAATCCCATTCCCCTTAGTTCATGTCCATGGGTCCTGCATATAAGTTCCCTGATTTCACCCTTTCCTATATTATTCTTAACTTCTCCATGTCTATGTTGTACCCACCAATTAGGTTTCCTAATCCCTGCACCATTTCCCCATTTCTCCCCCTTCTCCCTCCCAGCTGATAACTCTCCCAATGATCTCCATACTTAGGATTCTGTTCCTGTTCTGATTGTCTGTTTAGTTTGTTTTTGTTTTTGTTTTTGTTTTTTTTTAGATTCTGTTATTGATAGTTGTGAGTTTGTTGTCATTTTAATGTTCATAGTTTTGATCTTCATCTTCTTACATAAGTCCCTTTAACATTTCATATAATAATGGCTTGGTGATGATGAACTCCTTTAGCGTTACCTTTTCTGGGAAGCACTTTATCTGCCCTTCCATTGTGAATGACAGCTTTGCTGGACAGAGTAATTTTGGTTGTAGGTCTTTGCTTTTCATTACCTTAAATACCTCTTGCCAGTCCCTTCCTGCCTGCAAAATTTCTTTTGAGAAATCAGCTGATAGTCTTACAGGAACCTCTTTGTAAGTATCTCTTTTCTTTTCTTTTTTTTTTAATTTTATTGTTGTTGTATTACATCCATCCCCTTTTTGCTCCCCTCTGTCCCCCTCCCTACCCACCCATTCCCCCCAAGTATCTCTTTTCTTTTCTCTTGCTACTTTTAAGAGTCTCTCTTTATCTTTAAACTTGGTATTTTAGTTATGATGTATTTTGGTGTGGTCCTCTTTGGCTCTAGCTTGTTTGGGAGTCTCTATGCTTCTGGGCTTGTATGTCTATTTCTTTCACCAAACTAGAGAAATTTTCCATCATTATTTTTTCACACAGTTTTCAGTCTGTTGCTCTTCTGCTTCTCCTTCTGGCATCCCTATGATTTGGATGTTGGCATGTTTAAAGTTGTCCCAGAGGTTCCTAAGCCTCTCTTTGTTTTTTTCAGTTTTTGTTTCCTCATTCTGTACTGGTTGACTGTTTATTTCTTCCTTATGTTCCAAATTGTTGATTTGAACCCTGATTTCCTTCCCTTCACCATTGGTTTTGTGTGGATTTTCCTTTGTTTCACTTAACATAGCCTTCACTTCTTCCCTTCTGTGTTTGCCATACTCAAGCATATGTCAAGTCTGTGAGCACCTTTATTACCAGCATTTTGAAATTTTCTTCCATTAGGTTGTCTGTCTCCTTGTCATTTAGTTCTCCCACTGGAACCTTGATCTGTTTCCTCTTTTGGGCTGTACTTCTCTATCTCCTCAACTTGACAGGCTTCTGTGCTTGCCTCTGTGCCTTAGGTAGAGCTGTTGCCCCTGTTATGTGGTAAAGGGAGGAGCCTTAGGCATTTATCAGTGTAGGGGTGGCCTGTTTTACCACAATGTGCTGCTGTATGTGAGGGAGGGGTCTGAGAGGGAAAAATGCTGCTTGCTCAGCACTCATCCCTTTTCCAGGCACTTCTCCCACTTCCCATATGGGACTGGCATCTCTCTAGCTGTTACTTTGGCAGTGGTTCCCAGGGTGGGTGGGTCTGTGGATGTTCTAGCATTGTGGGGTCCTCCAAACAAATGGACTCTGCTGAGAGACCAGTTTCTTCCTCTGTTCCACCCCCCACTGGTTTTCACAGTAGAAACAATGAGGTTTTTTTCCCCCTGGTGCTGTAATGGTGAGCCACGCAGTCTGGTCTGGTGCCAGAAGCACTCAACAGGTGTCCCTCCCTATTTATTTTACTTTAATTAAATTATTTAATTTATTTTAGAGATTTTATTCATTATTTTCAGAGAGGGGGGGAGGGAGAGAGGCAGAGAGACATCAATGTATGGTTGCTTTTCACCTGACTTCAGCTAAGGACCTGGCTAAAGACTTGGCTTACAACCTGGTTATGTGCCCTGGCTGGGAAGAGAACCAGCGACCTTTGGGATCACAGGCTCTGGTGCTTTATCTACTGTGCTACCAGCAAGGCCCTCCCTGCTTTTTAAAAGTGTGACTGCACTTTCTGCTGGCTGACAACAGCTGCCATCCTGCTGCGGTCTCCATGCTGCAAACTGTGCCACCAAACTGTGTCCTCTCTGTCCCAGCTCCACCCCTCCTGCCTATCTGGATGAGTATTTCTTCTTCATATCTTTGTTGGACTTCTCTGCTAGATTTTCTGGAATTTCTGATTGTCTCTTCTCCAGAGGTAGATGTATTCCTTCTTAGTTGTGGAGGGAGACAGTCTGTCTACTTATGCTTCCACCTTGGCTGAAAGTCCCTGGAGTGGTATTTTTTTTCCTACCATTGAACCAGGAATAAAAGATAAGAGAAAGGGAGAATTGGGCTATGCAAATTTGGTGAATTTTCCACCTGGTTTCTTTTTGCCCTGTGAAACTTTTTAAAATTATAATTTTATTGATTATGCTATTATAGTTGTCCCAATTTTTCTCTTTGCTCCTTTCCAATCCCTGCTTGGAATTACCTTCATAGGTAATCCCCTATGAAGTTTTCACACTGAGCATCCTTCTCTCAGATGAGGCCAAGAAATGACGAAGTAACTTGGTAAAGCACAAATTCCTTAGCTCTTCATTCCTTCAAAAAAGTTTTACATTCATAAGAAGAACACCTCTCTGTTGTTTTATTCTTGCTAAGTCCATTCATTTTTGCTTTTAATTGAGTTGGGAATGTATGTGGATTGATTCTTTGTTGATTGGAGGGTGAGCAGGTTTCCAGGCAAGCCTGAGTCCTCACCCACCCGACCTGACCACTGACCAATGTCACTTCTCCCCTGCTATGACTATAATCTGGCATCTCCTAGCTCTGCTTTCTGGCTCAATCCAGCTTGGCAAAAGGAGTAACAGCTGAGTACCAAAGCTTGTTGTGAACACCTGGTTGTCCCCTCTGAAGACTTGGAAATAGGGAAATTTTGATTTCCTTCTGAGAGTTCACGTCTAAAATCAGAGTAGAGATGTACAGAGGAATTGGTGAGAAATGTAGGTGCTCCCAGTAGGCAAGACTGGGCAACTGAAATATATTAATGACCAGCTAATGACTAAAGGGCATCAGTCAGTTCTAAAAGAGTAGAAAAAGTAGAATAACAGAGAAAACTGTTGGCAGTGCTCACCTGAGAATTGTCTTGTAGGCAGGGAGCTTTAGTTAATAGATTTTCAATGTTTCTATCATACCAGCAAAGCTATTGGTTAAGTGGGGATGGATGCAAGTGAAGCTATTCCTGTGGTTCTCAAATTTTGGTTGTATCTGAATCACCCAGGGAACTTGTGAAACTTACAAGGGCCAGTCTTCTATTTCAACCCACCTGGATTTGTCAACTCTCCAGGTGAGTCTGATGCACATCAAAGTGTGAGAATCACCCGCAGGCTGGTGGCACAGTGGATAAGGTGCTGGCCTATGAACTCAAAGGAGGCTGATTCGATTCCCTAGCTAGGGCACATAATCAAACTGCAAGCCAGGTCTCCAGCCACATTTGTAGTTGGAGGCAGTTGAAAGGCAACCATACATTGATGTCTCTCTCCCTCTCTACCTCTTTCCCTACACCTCTCTTTAAAAATAATAAAATCTTAAAAAAAAAAAGTATGAGAATCACAGCTCCAGTTAACTGGTTTCAAGCATCCTGGTTCTGTTTGTAAGACCCTCCTTTGAGTGACATGGACCCAGCAAGCCCTAAACATGGAGAAAAAGGTCTTAAGCAGTAGAGGAATCTGAACCCATGGCCTTGGAGAGGATGGAACCTTAATCCAGCACCTTAGGTCGCTTGGCCACACTACCATCAGGCCCTAAATTTAGGACCAGCAGGCCCTAAATATAGTTGAACCCTCTAATTTTCCTTGTACTGATTCCACTCTCACCAGACAACCTTCTAATTGTGAATTGTTCTTCTACATATATCTGTAAAGAATGCAATGATTCCATGGACTCATGACTTTCTCTTCTCTTGACAATGATGTCTTCTTGTTAATTGACAAGATGTCCTTAAGCTTGGTCAGTGAGTCTATTTCTGGGACAGTGGTCTTCAATCTTCCTCACCCAGCACCCAGTGGCTCTGCATTAACTACTGGTTACTGCTAGGGCTGCTGGGCTGCTGGGCTGCTGGTTTTAACCCTTCATATGCTGCTGATCTCAAATTTCAATTGAAGGAGAGAATTTCTAGGGAGCCTTGCAGAGCAGAGGGGATGTGAGAAGATTTGCTGAAGGAGGTCTACTAGGAACATTCTTTTACGAGGGCAATAAGATATTCAACTTGAAGAAGGAGAGAGAGAAGAAAGGTATGAAGAAAACTAGAACACTGAATAAGAGGCTATCTAGACTTTAAAACCCAGACCATTTTTAGCATTACTAAGATCAAGTTAGGCCAGGAAGGGAGCCATCCTTTCAGTTAAAAGATGATGAAAAAATATCAGAACATAATTTCTGTAGATAGAATTCAGCTAGGGTACTGGTCTTACTGCTTCTGATCCTAAATAAACCTGTAAAAATCAGGTGGCCTAAGAAGACAACATTGATGGGATAAAAGTGGGTACACACAAAATGTTCCAAGTACTGGAACCTGAACACCTTTTCCTCCAGTTCATCTTCCAAGATTTCTTTCTGCCTGTGATTCTATCTAAAATGAGAACAATGACACTTTAGAATGCTCCTTTGCACTCGCTTTCAAGCCTTTCCACACATTAGGATCATAGGCTTGGGCCTGGGACCTTTTTCTCTTTTGGTGGAAAATCTAACCACCAGGCAAGTCAATGAAGAGAGTGTGTCCTTTGTGTTTTCCAGTAGAGGGCATCCTTATGTAATGAATTTCTCTTTACCCTCAGAATTATTTGCAGTTAACTGCTGTGTGTTCGGGAACAGAATTTGTTTCAATTCAGTTTGTTTTTTTGGCAAGTCATTTATACATAAGGTGTTAAAGTGTTAAGAAGATTTGTTCCAATATTTTTCTTAGTTGGGTAAGTGATAAGTTGTACTATTAAGGATGGTGGTAGCAGATCGTAAAATAGTTTAAAGTTCTGCTGATTTTATTTACTTATAAATTCGACAAATATTGATTGAGTGCTTTCCATGTGCAAGGCGTGGGTGTAGGGCTGGGTCTACAAGAGGGAGTCTGAGTCCAACTGTCCTGGGAAAGAATTTATGCTACAGTGAGGGGATAATACATAAATGCAGAGAGCTAAAATACAAGACATGATGTATGAGGTCTGTCCTGAAAGTATGGGCCACACAAACTTTTCATGATATTGATATTGGCTGGATACTTTTGGGACAGGCCTCATATATTCTTGTTTCAAATACTTGGTTATTAGATGCACTGATTTCTCTAATCTTAATTGCTGGCGGGCTTTAGAAACCTTTCCATTTCCTGCTGGAGGTGGCAGCCAGGATATTCAAGTTGTTTTCAAATCTTTCAGCTTGGGCCAAAATTGATTTGTCCATGCCTCTTTTCTTTCTACTTTTGAAATCCAGCTATATTTTAAGAGGAAATTAATCTGTATGTTGCAATTCCACCCCAAATTTTAAAAAATATATTATTTGGAAAGACTTATTCATTGTCTTGGTTTCCTCCAAAGTGTTTCCATTTCTAGTGAAAAGGAGGAATTGTTGTAACTCGGTTCTCCTCGGCCCAGAGGAAATTTGGAGTGAAATTCGGAAGTGGCAGAGTTGTTTAACCTTTTCCTATCAGAGTGTTGACAATGGAGGGTTTGTTGAAAGTGTGTGGGTTGAACTATATGCTTGAGACCAGGCCACAGGCTCTGGGTGATTCATTTGATCACTGCAGGCTAGTAATACCAGATGAGAAACAAGAAACTCTCCAAGTTCAGTTGCTTTCTCTGCCTCCAGGATGGGACCGTTCAGACCCACACAGAGAACCTGAATCAGCAGTTTTGGAAGCTTGCTCATCTTAGAGTACAGCTTGCAGTAGCTTCTGAGGGGAGGAAGAAGGGTGCAGCTGGGCAGGTATGAACATGGGAATGCTTTTAATTTTGGGCTTCACATCCTGTAACAAATGGAGCAAACTGGTAGGTTTGGGCCCCTCCAGAGGAAACACAGGTGTATGCTCAGTGTACTAGGTGACCACACTTTCTGTAATTGTCCTGATGTGGGAGACAGCAGAATGGTTCAGTGTGCTATTCAGGAAGCTGCTGTTTTTCAGTTCTACTTCTAATGATGGTATCCATGGCAGGTATTATTAGTGCTTCTTCAGCCAGCCACTTTTTACTAGACTGGCACGCACCCCTCTCGGTGCGGTGAGCATTGACCACTAACAAGTCACAGCAGCTCCTTCTCTAGAGAGAACTGCATTGTGCTGCATTGATGGGAGTCACCTTGCCATGGAGTGTGTGTTTCTTTGGGCAATTCACAAACAATGACTAGTTGAAAATGGTGTACAAAGTGGTAGCTCCCTTTCCTCAAGATAGGAACCAATTCTGTGGTATGACTCACGGTTCAGGGCACGCTAGGGAATCAGGCTGAAGGTAAAGTCCAGCTAAGACTACCTCCTCTTTGCTTAGGAATTTTCTTGTTCCACCTTGCTTCCTTCTTCCCTTCTTCTAAAAGCATTCCTGTAATAAATTATTTCTACAAAGCTTACCTGAGATAGCACCATTTTTGACTTGGTAGGACATATAGTCTTCACATAATGTGTTGGTTGTGTATTTGCAGTCACTTCTTCCTCTCCCTTTTACAAGAACATTTTATTCATGTATCAGGTGGCTATATGCTTCAATTCATTCTGATCCCAAAGGGTGAACCTTGTGAAATGCAAGCCAATCATAGTTTCATCCTGCCTTCCAGTGAGTGGTTCAAGAATGGCATGTGGCCCAATTTCTGTCAGTGATACCTAAGGGAACTCTGCTGCAGGGCACCTGGGCATGTTTTCTTTGAGCTTAAAAGGAGAACAAAGGAAAATATATGCCCATTCCTATTTGTGGACATTGTCAAGTGGGAGTGTGATAGTGGAGCTTCAGCAGTCATTTTGTGATCTGAGGAGATGCTAACATAATCTTGGCCTGGGAAGGTTATGAAGTCACTGAGCAATTGAATTACCCAGTCCTAGAGCTTCCCCCCCACCAATCAACTGTCCTGCTTTTAGTTTGTGAAATAACAAAAGTTCATATTTGTTTAAACAATTTTCAGTTGAATCCACTGCTATTTGTAAATGAGAACATTCTAGATAATTATAAAAATAGCCTTGATAAGTTACTTTCTAACAGCCAAATGACACTGAGAACATAGAATACAAAAAAAGTAATTGACATTCTTCATTTATTTTTTATCATAAGGAGAAGAATGGACTTGTAATGATTTCTAAGTATTTTGTTTTGGCTTATATAGCTGGTTTATTAAATGGGCCTAAGTTAATGGAAGCAAAAACAGGAAATGTGTTTATTTTTCTTCCATCACTGACTTTTCAAACATTCTTGGTTGCATTTCCTTTGCCTCTTCTTCCCTGATGACAGCTTTTGTTCACTTTCAGCTGTAAGAACAGTCTCATTTTTGTGTTATAAAATATAGTGCAAGTTGAGTCAATACTTTTAGTCTTGTAGTCAATTACAAATATATTCTTTTCCAACAGTTCAGTACTGAAGACTCAAACTTGGGTTTCATTCTTGCATCCTATTTTTTTTTACTTGGTGTTCAGTGTAGTTCCCTTGGCTGATAAACTGCTGGCCACCATTTTTTCTGTATGGCTGGTGTCCCAATGCTGGCTCTTTTGTGAGACACTTCTCTGGGTTCCTTGAAACCTTCATGGGAGAACTCTTATTCTTTATCTTGCTGGAGCTGCTGATTCACTCTTGGCCTTCTGAGGCCTCTTCTCAGCTCCTGTCCTCCCTCTCCCAGCTATATATTCCACACAACCTCTCCCTTTTCCCAAAGGCTGTCCTTTTATTTGAGATAGTGTGGTTATCTTCCACACTATCTTCTTAATCAATCTATTCATCCATTTTCACCCCTGTGGAAGAAGACCTGAAAGTTGAAGGCTGATCTCTTTTTCTTTGCCTTGCTCATTGCAATTGGCTTCAGCCCTCTGCCCCCAATTCAGATTCTCTTGGCAGGAAGCAGATACCTGTCTCCATTTGTATATACTCCAAACTCCTGGTGACACATGTCAAGTTCTTCTAAGGACTCTCTCACATGTCCCACCCTACAGGCCACACCAAATGGGCCTTCTAGAGTTTGCTCTGCCAGGGGGTGAGAATCCAGTGTCCCTAATTTCATTGACATCACATGCTCTCTGAGGAGTTCTACACTGTACTTAGGGTCTGTCTTTACTTGGTTTGGGGCAGGATGGAGTAAGCAAAGCCAAAGCATTTTCTATTCCAGTGAATTTCTGACAATGTTTTCAAATTCCTTCCTCCCTCCCTCCCTCTCTCCTTTCCTCCCTCCCTCTCTCCTTCCCTCCCTCCCTCCTACCCTCCATCCTTTTCTTTCTTTCTTTTCTTTTCTTTTCCTTTCCTTTTCTTTTCTTTCTTTCTTTCTTTCTTTCTTTTTTTCTTTCTTTCTTTCTTTCTTTCTTTCTTTCTTTCTTTCTTTCTTTCTTTCTTTCTTTCTTTCTTTCTTTCTTCCTTCCTTCCTTCCTTCCTTCCTTCCTTCCTTCCTTCCTTCCTTCCTTCCTTTCTTTCTTTCTTTCTTTCTTTCTTTCTTT
>PVIW01000910.1:0-218223 GCA_004026585.1 Noctilio leporinus | reverse complement strand
TCCTTTCTTTCCCCCTTTCTTTCTTTCTCTTTTTTTCTTAGGATTTAGGCTTAAGGTAGGTGATAGAGATTGCTGGTCAAAGGAGCAGTGTGGCCTTTCTTAGAAAGTTCCAAGGGATAGTTGTTCTATTAGTTTCCTATGACTGCTATAACAAATTATCACCAACTTGGTGGCTAAAAACAACCCAAATTTATTGTCTTAAAATTCTGGAGGCCAGATGTCCCAAATCAGTTTCAGTGGGCTAACATCAATGTGTTGGCAATTTTTTTCTAGAAGCTCTAGGGGAGAATTGGTTTCCTTCCTTTCTTTAGCTCCTTGTGGCACCTACATCCTTTGGCTTGAGGTCTCCTTCTCCATCTTCAAAGCCAGCAATGTAGCATCTTCAGTTCTCTCTCTCTGCTTCCATCACCACATATCCTTCTCAGACTCTGACTCTCCTACCTACCTTTTATAAAGAGCCTTGTGAGGATTTAGGGCCCAGTTAGATAATCTAGAGTAATCCCTCCAGCTCAAGATTCTTAACTTAATCACATCTATAAAGTCCTTTCTGCCATATAAAGGAACATATTCATAGATTCTGAGGTTTAGGACATGGATTTCATTTTTTGGGAAAGGTCATTATTCTGCCACAGTGATTCTGGTAATATAATCAATGTTCTTCAATATATGGTTTATCTTCAACATGAGGGACATGGATAATTAAAATAGATGTGATGATCTAACTAGTTCTGGTCAATGAAATGTGAGTAGTAAACATGCTTTTCAGTTCTGGATGGAAGCATTTAATTGCCCAGGTTTGCCTCCCCACCCTCTTTTCCTGAATGACAAATCATGAAGTCTTGTTTTTGAGATGTTAGAGTTGTAAGAAGATGGTGCCTCTGTCATCTTGGATCCCTGAGTGACAACATGGAGTGAAGTTACCAACAAACCTGCCTTATGCCTTAACTGTGTAGTGCAGATAAAATACCAAACTTTTGTTTTAAAACACGGAGATTTTGAGATTGTTTGTTACTGCAGCTATACCTTGCCCATCCTGACAGAGTTCTTAGCTTTGGGCCTTCTATTGAACTTCTAAGACAAGGGGGGAAGTCCCATTCACTATGCTATGGTCCTTAGAACTGAGGTTTTATTTTGGGGTTTGGGGTATATATTATTTACTTCCTGAGAGTACCTATGTCTTAATCCCATAATACTAAGGTAACTTGATTTTTATATTTTATTTATTATTTCCAGAGAGAGGGGAAGGGAGAGAGGCAGAGAGGAAGAGAGACATCAATGTATGGTTGCCTTTCACCTGCCTCCAGCTATAGACCTAGCTGGAGACCTGGCTTGCAACATGGTTATGTGCCCTGATTGGGGAATCACTAAGGTAACTTTAATAAATGAATTTCTTTGTAGCTGTTCTAGAGAATTCCTTTGAGAAAACCTTTGAGGGTTTCTTGGCAGAAGATCATCACCATAAAAATGTGATCTCATCTGACCTATTCAGCCTTGAATACTCCTCTCTCCAGCCTGTCATCTTCATGCCAGTTAGATCTATAACCCACTTGCTCATCTTTATCTCTGAAAATATATTCTAACATCTTAACATATAGCCATCTTTCCTGGAGTATCTTCCTTTTCCTTTTGGTCTCTTCTCTCCCATGAATTTAAGTCATCTAATCAAATACTAATACTTATTGAACATTGTTTTAGATTGTATTGAACATTGTTTTAGATTGTATTTCCCCATTTTTGGGCCCTAGGAGCAGGCATTTATTTAAAGTGGTCCTAGGGAAACCAATATGCAACATACAACATGTAAGAATGAGATGGGTAGGAAGCCAATACCAAATATATTAATGTGCAGGTTATTCCTCAAGACATCTGGGTTCAAAGCTGCTGACAATTTCTGGAAGAGAGGTTTACAGAGTCCTACAAAGCTGTTCTACCCAGGGGCCAAGGATGCTTAAGGTATTAATCCACCAATCCATGGGCAAAATTGGTTGAGGACTGCTCAGGGACATTTGTTCTACAGTTGTAATCTCTTCCCCCTGCAGGAGCTAGTGTAATCCAGCATCAGGACACAGTCTATGGGACAGATTTATGGGTGTTTATAGTAGGAAGTCTAGATCTGCAGGAGAATAGTGAGTGCAGAGAAGAACTCAGCAGTAATTACTATGATTGTGTCCTATGGTAAGGGTGCTAGTTGGATGACTTGAGTTCCAGGACTGAGGAAGGGAGTCAGGCACACATCTACTCAGTGAACCGTGAGGCAGGATATTTGTTCGTTGAATGGCTAGAAAGAATCAAAAGGAACATGGAGAAAGGAAAACATGATTTTACTCCAGAAAGCAGAGAAGCTGGATTTTGCTTTGGCTTAGAGCACAGGTGGCCAACACAAGGCCTGCGGGCTGAGTCTGGCCCTCCACCTTGTTTTATCCAGCCCGGCACCTTGTTTCTACTGGGCTTGCTTGACAGTTAAGAAGTAGTTACATTTATACAATCCTAAAATTATATTTGGCTCTTTGAAGGCACTGCGAGGCTGATGTGGCCCCCAGTGAAAATGAGTTTGACACTCCTGGCTTAGAGGGTGGGAAGGATTAAGTTAAGAGGAGCTTGTTTCAAGTCCAGGGAGTAGTGTTAGCATAGGTTTGGCTACTGCCGCATCAGAATATGTTTTGGGAAAATTATCAGCAGTGGGTTTTCCCCGGACAAAAATAGATGGTTGAGAGGAAGTAGCAGATCAAGCTGGAAGAGCACAGGGCTGGGTGGTAGAGGACCAAGAGTTCTATATGTGGTATTTTCATGTGAGGATGAGGACAAAGTACTAACATTTTAAAACTTGCAGATGGACTGACACTCTTAAGTCTGAACATGGAAACTTCAGGTAGTGCCTGATCTCCCCACATTCCCTGGACACTTCTTCCTCTTCCTTTAGCTCAGGGTTTGCTTTTTCTGGTCCATCTTTCTAAATGGTTCTTTCTAATTTCTATTGGCTGATTCCTCCTTAGCGCATTCTAGGTCCAGTGTTCTGAACATGGACATTTCGCTGGTCCCCTTTTTCAGGCTCAAGGCAAAGGCAGACATCTTGGGTCCTGTCCACTGTGGCCAATTATCTCCACTTTCTCCCCGTGTTCTTCGTACTTCTGGCTCCTAAATGACCTGTCTTGACTGCCCCACTTCCTATTTTCATCAGATAATTCTTCCTTTTCCATAACGTGGGCTGCTAAACTCTTGTTCAATAATTGCAGAGTTTCTTTTTAAAAGAAGTGCATATCTTTCTGAATCTGCTGAGCTATAGACTTATGAGAAAATCTCATATTTTATGGCATTTGTTCTAAGTTACAAAAATCATATTATTCTCTCATTTGATGGATCACTGTCGTATAGGTACTGTTTGAGAACAAGACTGATAATTGTATTTAAAGTAAAAGGAATGAATAAATGAGTAAACAAAATGAGTTATTATTTATTTTGCTCTGCTAGTGAAGTAAGACTTATGCTGAGTTAAGCTAGTACAACAATAACTTACCTGCAATATGCACTGACAGTAATGGCTTTTCCAATTTGCTAAGCACTGTGCTGCACTCTTTATATGAATTAACAGGCTGAATCATTATGACAACACAAGGAGATTTTCCTGTTATTATCTTATATTTACAAATAAAGAAATGGAGGCAGAGGGAGGTTAAGTAACTTGCCTGATGTCACTCATTTTGGAAAAAACAAAGCTGGGATTTAACCCATGACACTGACTCAAAGTCCCAACTCCTTTACACTAGGTTATAGTGTTACAATGATCTCCTGTAAGGGTTAAGTTGCTCTCCTGTAAGGGTTAAGTGTGGTCCTGTGACCAGCACCATCAGCATTGCCTGGGGCCTGGTTAGAAAGGTGAATTCTCTGGCCATGGCCCAACCTCCTAAACTGGAAATTCTGGGAAGGGGACGTAGCAATCTGTGTTAAAATAAGCCGTCGAGGTAATTCAATGCATGCCAACACTTGACAACCTCTGCTAGACCACCATCTATGTAGCAGGTAATTTTTGATTTGCCTTTTGAGTTGTGCCTCCTTTTGGGTAAGAGAGACTGGTACTATCTAAGCATGCACTTGTGGAGTGGATCCTGGTGTCCTGTTCTGAGGCAGGAGGATGATGCCAATAGTCTCCCTAGCCCTTCATTCTATCTGCCCACCTCCCTGGAAACTGTGGGAGATGAAGGATTTGCTATATGCAACTGCTTTTAAAATAGCAGCAGCACAGATAAAACTTAAAGTCTATGAGTAAGTTATAAAGCTGATTATCCATAACTGAGGATTAGCTATAATGATATTGCTGATAACTGAATAGGGAAAAAGTAAGGAAGTTTGCTCCCTTTCTTTTTCAATTGTTAACTTATACTGCATGCCATTTACTGTAAGTGGATAAGGCTAGAATAAAGTAGTTTTCATATTCCTTTCACAAAACCTCCGAAGCCATACTATGAGGATAGTGTTACCCCTGGCCTCAAACCAATGAGAAGCAATTTTGTTTGATTTTTGTCTTTTAAGGCAGGTCCTTCTCTGACACTAATTTTTACAGATCACCCCCTGGAGTTCTTTATTTCTCTTTGATATCAAGAGAAGCTACTTATTCTTTCCTGCTTTTCCCACCTGTCTTTTCAGGTTTTCATTCCTCGTGTCTTTTTGATATTTTGAAGAACCACTTTATAAAATGCTAAGCTTAGTTAGTCCCTGTAGCATACTCTGTGCAAACCTGTTTGATGTTCAGCTGGTGCCCATTACCAGGTATTGCCTGGGGAAAGAATCAGTGCAGTGCTCCTCAAACTGGAATGGTCTACAAGGCACCTGGGAAATCTTGCTGAAATACAAATTTGGCTTCTCACAAGCTCCTGGGCCCACACTTGGAGCGACAGCGTTCTGTCAGTGGTTCTTGACCTTGGTGCACGTTGGAATCACCTGGAGGGCTCTAAAAGCTACTGACGCTTGGGTTGCACTCTAGAGGTTGTGCCTCAGTTGATCTTGGGTAGGGCACAGGCATTGGTAAAAGTTCCATAGGTGACCCTCATATGCAGCCAGAATAAGAGAAAGGGCTACCTGAAACTACCACATCATGCTCCCAGAGATGTGTTCTAACTGATTGGAGATAGAACAGGGTAGTAGTAGCAGAGAGCAAAGCACTGGATCCTGACTTCCTGGGTTGGAATCCTCATTTCCCTGCAAATGAGCTGTGTGACCATTGACAACTTAATCAGCTTCTCTATGCCTTAATTTCCCAATCTGTAAAATGAGGATAAAATGGCAAGCTCTATTAAAGGATTATTGTGAGTAATAATTATGCAAAGTACTCAGAGCTGTGTATTAGTTATCTGTTACTAATTACCCCCAAACTAGGTGGCTTAAAACAGCAAGTGTTTATTATCTCACAGTACCTACAGGTCAGGAATTTGGAAATACCTTAGCTGAGTAGTTTTGGCTAAGGTCCTCTCATCAGGTTGTAGTCAAGATGTCAGCCGGAGATGCAGTGATCTTGACAGGGGCTGGAGGACTATTGACTCACCAAATTACTCAATCACATGGCCGTTGGCTGGAGGCTCAGTTTCCTACCCCATGAGCATCTTTATAGGGCTCCATAAATATCCTTAAAATGTTTATAATATGGCAGCTGGTTTCCCTCAGGGTGAATGGAGAGAGAGAGAGAGAGAGAGAGAGAGAGAGACTGAGAGATCCTACAATGGTGTTTTATTAGTAAGCCTCAGGAATTACACCATCAGAATCTGTTGCATTTTATCCATTATAACAAATGAGACCACACTCAAGACCTCAAGAACGTGGGGTTCCCTTCCCAAGCCTATCTCCACCACCCTTTATGATACATCCCACCCAATTGGTGTCTACTAAAATAAGGCCTTTGCATGAGCTGGAGGCTCTCAACCTTGGAAACTACTCCTTTTTCAATACCACCTTTCCTGTGACTTTCCCCTTCATCTCCCTCAAGAAGTAATTGCTTCCTCTTTTGTAGTCCCAGGGACTTAAGTGCCTGTCCAACAAGATTTCCATGATTTTTCTGTTTGTACCTAGATAATGCCTCATCACGCCTCTCATTCAAAACCAATGCATTGTAAAAAGCTATTGTAAATAGACTGCCTAGCTTCTGACACTGAAGCAGCCATTGTAAGCCATTACATGACTACTTTTTAGAGAAACATGACTATTCACTCTAGATGAACCAAATGAAGACTATTAATAGTTCTCTATTAGCTGAGCTCAGATTTTGCCATCAAGTGGGTGATAACAAAACTTTTGTTTTCAGGATTTAGTGAAAGCCACATAATTGACTCATTCTAGAATAGATTGGCATTTTTCAGGGCAAAGATGAGCTGTTTTTATCGCTCACCAGATGAATGACAGTCTGATTCCCTTTATTTATTTATTTTTGCTGATCCCATGTGTAGGAAAACCCACACTACAGATGCACCAGTGCAGGAAACTGGGGTTTGGGGATGCCTGAACAGACAGTCAAGAAACTAAGATGGTGCCCAATGCTGACATTGTTTCTATTAAAGAAGTTTCCTTTCAAATGAAATCCTGAATCTTCTCTTGTTTAGGAAGCAGATGGTTTGGTTTCAGTTGACTCTAAAAGGGGAAAACTGACATAGGTGGTCCAAAGGGGAAAATGATAGAGGTGTGCAATAGTTCTGAACAGGATACCCTCTATGGATCCTAATGCCCATATGAGTAAGATCAATTCTAATATTATTTTTGCTAGTCCTAAACTATCATCTTATTATGTTTTGTTCTTCAAGCACTCTTCCTACAATTCTAGAATTTGCCAAAAAGTTCACATTGGCCTTTCACATTTAATAATTATGTCCAGGATCTTTTGTTTTCATTGATTTTTATATGAGCTTCTTGGATATTCACCCTGAGAATGGTTAAGTTCCATTCACTAAATTTTAATCCTGGATGCAACTCAAGTTCTATTCTCTTTGTTGCGTACCTAGCAGAGGCCAGATAATGGGTAAGAATGGCATCAAGTAAGGAGATTTAATTTTCTTTTCTCTGTTAATTCTTGATTTAACCCTGTATCAGTCCTGTAATATACATATCTCATGACAGACTATTTGCAAAAGTTCATTATATCCACTTAAAAGAAAATGTGATATATTGTTGAGCCCAATGCCTAAGTTTTTGAATAAGCACAGGAAAATAATTAATATGCATTATAATCAATTTTCATGGGTCACGGAGGTATTATAAAATTGAATGTTCAAATCTGAGCAGTTGGGGCCCCCTGGTGGTCTGAGTTGGCCCGAGAGTCCTTCTATTACCCACATGAGAACTTCCAAGTCAGTCCCAAGTAGATGAAGCCAGATTGTTTAAAGCAGGGTAGGAGAGATGGGTGGGAGAGGGGCTATGGCAAAGGTCTTAGTTCAACACTTGCATAGCTAAATATGCTGCACATAAGAAACATCCTCAGACATTCATGGCTCACAGGCCCCCATTGTACTCTCCCTGCAGCCTGTGCACTATAAAGACTCCCAAATCTGTATCCATGGTACAGACGACGTCTTTCTTTAGTTACAGACACATGTCTACCCCACCATTGGCCTCTCACCTGGCTATTCTACTATCTAAAACTCAACCTCTCTCACACTGAAATCACTGTCCTTCCTTCATTCTTTCCCCAAGCTCCAGAAATGTGAGACTCCTCTGCATGGCTTTGTCTTAAAACTCCATGATTCCATGACCACAGAAAAGGGTAGAAATAGTGCCTGTTATACTAGGTTTTGCCAAATGGTTTTCCAAAAATAGGTGTGTCAGCCTATATTCCTAGCAGCAGTATGTAAGAATTTTTCTGCATTCTCTCCCACCTTTGGAATGTTAGGTTTACATTTTTACCAATTGGATAATTGTAAAATGGTAACTCATTTTGATTTCATTTTTAACTTCTCTGATTATCAGTGAGAAGAGGATACTTCTGTATTTGATTGTACATTCATTTTTCTTTCCCTCTGGGAACTGCCTATTAATATCTTTTGCTCATTTTTCAATTAGGTTTTGCTTCTCTTTTTTGGTTGAAGCATTGCATATGTTCTGGGTACTAATCCCTTGTTGGTGTTATGTGTGGAAAATAACTTTTTCCTAGATTGTAGCTCCTGATTTATCTTTTTAATACTGACTTTCATCACAGATAAATAAAAAATTTTAATGCAGTAAATATGTTCATTTTTTATTATCTGTATTGTGCTTTTTGCATGTCTTGTTTAAAAGATGCTTTTTTAGTTCCAGGTCATAAAGACATTTTCCTATTTTTATTCTAATTTTTAAGAACTTTTGGGTTTCATATTCTTAATTCCGCTGGAATCCATTTTAATTTTTTGTAAAAGGTAGAAATCTAATCTGCTTAAAAAGTATAGACAACTAATTAACCCAGAAATTATTGACTAGCTGATCCTTTCCCTGTTGATCTGTAAGTCCATTTCTATCAGATATAAAGTGTTTGTGTGTGGTCCATTTCTGGGCTTTTCATTTTAAACCAATAGTCACTGTATCTAAATATATTTGTAGCAAATACACCTTTGAGATTTCTGTTGTTTTAAAATAAGTCTTGAAATTTGGTAAGATAAGTTTCTCTGTTTTTCTTCAAATGGTGCTTGATTATTTTTGGGACTTAGAGAAGTGAAAATTTAAGAATTAGTATCAAGTATAGGAAAATTTATAGGTTAATTTAGAGACTATGTTTTAAAAGTGGAGTCTTTCTAACAATAATATATCTTATTAAAAATTCAATTTTATTTGTTTTTATGTCTTTCAGATTTATTGAAATATAACTTACATACAACATTGTGTAAGTTTAAGGTATATAGTGTGCTGATTTGATGCACTTATGTATTGGGAAATGATCACAGTCATATAGTTATCATTTCTTTTTCTTTTTTAAGATTTTATTTATTATTTTTTTAAAGAGAGGGGTAGGGAGAGAGGCAGAGCGTGACAGAGACATTAATGTATGGTTGCCTTTCACCTACCTCCAGCCACAGGCCTGGCTAGAGACCTGGCTTACAACCTGGTTATGTGCCCTGGCTGGGGAATCGAACCAATGACCTTTGGGTTTGCAGGCTGGTGCCTTATCCACTGTGCCATTTCTTTTTTTGTGGTGGGAACATTTAAAATCCCTAAGTGATTTTCAACTTACAACTGCTTGTGGGTTGCTGACCCTCAGAAAATGTACAAAGTAATAAAGATTTGCTCTTTTAAGCTATTGAATTTTGGAAAAATTTGATACACAGCAGTAGAAAACTAGTGCTATTGTCATATAGTTTGCTAATAAGGACAGTTTCTTTCCAATCCAGCGGGCCTCTGCATACAGTGTGCACTTTGTTCCATTCTTGTACTTTTAGTTTCTTTTTCTTTACAAGATTGAACGAAAATAGTGATGGTAGCTTGCTTGTATTGGTCCTGATTTCAGAGACAATGTTTCTCAACATCCCACCTTTAAAGTATGATGAGTGCTACAGATTTTGGGGGGATTCCCATTTTTAGGTTGTCAGTTTCATTACATTTCCTTTTATTTAACAGATTTTATTTATCAAAAAATCACAAACCAATATTATATTCCAAAAAGTCATCCAATAAGACATATTGTGGTGATCTTATAGTGGTTTTCTCCTTAACCTGTCAATGTAGTGAATTATAACTCACTTTGTTTTTTAAAAGGTTACACCATTCTTTCATGCGCAGTTTGGTCATGATGTATCTGTTTTTAATGCATTATTAGGGCAAGCTGAACATTGCGTTTATGGTTTTTGTATTGATATTCGTAAGGGAGACTCTCCTGTAATTTTCTTTTTTTGTCCATGTCTGACTTTCATTTCAAGATAGTGATTATCTCTTAAGGATAGTTAGGGATTATATCTATTTTTTTCTGTCTTTGGCTAGAGTTAATATATTATAGAATTAAATATTTCTTGAGTATTTGTACAACTTGTATCTAAAACTATCTGGACATGGAGTTTTATCCATAGCTACATTAAAAAAAAAAAATGATGATTCAGTTTCTTTACTCTTATTTCTACTTCTTGAACCTGTTTTGGTAAGTTACACTTCTCTAGGAAATGTCCATTTAATCTAAGTCTTCAAATTTATTAACCTAAGTTTTTATTATTCTATGATTATTCTAATTCTTGCCTTATCCACAGTTTTACCATCTTTTTCATTCTTAACTGGATTATTTTATTTTCTTTCTTGATGATCCATCCTGTTTATTATATGTTTATTAAAAATGTCATTGGTTTCTCTCTTTGCTGAATTCCTTCTGCTTTGGATTTATTTAATTTTTTTGTAACTTTAACAAAAATAGGTCCTAGGCATTTTAATTTTCAACTCTATTTTTCTTTTCTAAGATAAACAATTTTGGTTAAAGAGGTAGTTCTCATGTATCATCATAATAGATATATCCCACAAACTTTGGAATGCAGTGTTCCCATTACCATTTAATTCCAAATATTTAAAATTCTTTTCTATAATTCATTTTTAGATATTGATTGTTGAGAAATGTGTCTTTAAATCTCCAAAACATTTTAGTTATCCTTTCTTTCTTTCTTTCTTTTTTACATATTTCTACTTAATTATATCATGGCCAGAGGATAATATCCATATAATACAGATGCTTTGAAACTTATTAGAAATTGCTTTAGGGTCTGAGATGTGATTAATTTTGTAAATGTTCCACATGGGTTTGAGATAAATGTGTATTTAATAGGTTATATGTCTATTAGATGAAGCTTGTTAATTGGGTTGTTTGTATGTTTTATATACTGGAGTTTTTTCTGCATGGTGTACTGATTAGTGAGATAAATGTGGTTATATATGATTTCACTTATATGTGAAATCTAATGAATAAACTAACAAAGTAGAAACAGATTCATAGATACAGAGAACAGGCTGACAGCTGTCAGAGGGGTAGGTGTCTGGAGGGGGCAAGATGAAAGTGGTGAAGTGATTAAGCAAATACAAACAACCAAACTAGTGGACAAGGACAATAGTGTGGCGATTATCAGTGGTAAAGGGGGTGGGTGCACGTAGAAGAAGGTAAAGGGGGATAAATGGTGATGGAAGAAGACTTGACTTTGTATGGTGAACACACAATACAATATACAGATAATGTATTATAAAATTTTGCACTTGACCTGGCTGGTAGCACATTGGTTAAGGCGCTGGCCTGCGAACCCAAAGGTCGCAGGTTCGATTCCCCAGCCAGGGCACATAACCAGGTTGCAAACCAGGTCTCCAGTCAGGTCTGTGGCTGGAGGCAGGTGAAATGCAACCATACATTGATGTCTCTCTCCCTCTCTGCCTCTCTCCCTTCCTCTCTCTCTGGAAATAATACATAAAATCTTGAAAAAAAAAAATTTTGCACTTGAAATCTGTATAACTTTAGTAACCAATGTCACCCCCATAAATTGAGTAAAAATTAAAAATGAAAAAGAAAAAAATCTATGTGTCCTTATTTTTCTTCCATACTTTTTTAAATTAAAGATTTTATTTATTTTTAGAGAGAGGGGAAGGGAGGGAGAAAGAGAGAGAAACGTCCATCAGTTGCCCCCAGTTGCCTCCCTCATGACTAGGACCTGAACCCACAAACCAGCTGTGTGCTCTGACCAGGAATTGAACTGCCAATCCTTCAGCTTTCAGAGAGCCACCCAACCAACTGAGCTGCACTGGTCAGGGCTCTTCCATACTTTTGGCTTTACATATTCTAGGCCCCTATTTTTAGGTGCATATAAGCTTAGACTTGTATAACTTCCTGGCTAGGTAAATGACTTATCATCTTCTCTTTATACTTGACAATGCTTTGTTTTAAAGCCTATATAATCTGGCTTTAATATTGCTATACTAGCTTTCTTTTGATTGATGTTTACTTAGAACAACCTGTTTGCATCATTTAACTATCAGTATTTCTGTGTCCTTATATCTGAAATACATCTTTTGTAAATAGCAAATAGCTGAAAATAATTTGACAACCTTCTCTTTCAATGGACTAATTTAGTCCAATAACATTAATTATGATCACTAATGTATTTGATTTATTTTTACCATTTTTAAATTTGTATTTTGAATTTGAGCTAACTTTTCTAAGTTACCACTTTTTTTCTTTCTTGCCCTCTTCAGGTCAGTCAACTTTGTAACATTTTTTCTTTACTCTTTGAAAATTGTACTTTTTCTTTTAAAGATTACTATTAAAATACTAAGATGCATACTTAAAGTCTAAATTTAACATTTTTCCCTCCTCCCTACAATTCAAGAATCTCAGAATACTTTAACTCTAATCACCCCACCACCCTACTATATATTGTTTTCCAGTATTTTATTTCTATTTTAAATTTAAATCTCAGGTTAGAGGTTGTTATAATTATTTTCTATATTTCCTATTTATAGAGACTTATATGTTTACCAATTTGTTTACTCTTCCTTCATAAATCTCAGATCTTCCTTTATAGATCATTTTCCTTTTACCTGGGGTACATTACTTTAGTGAATGCTTCTAAGGAGTAAACAATCTCAGGTTTGATTTCCTGGAGTCTTTAATTTCATTTTTGATTAAGGTTTAGTCAGGTGTGGGACAGGCTAAAAATCCTTTTCCTCTTCATGTTTGGATATTATATGTCTGTCTTCTAATATGCACAGCTGTTGTTGAAATGTCAACTTTCAGTTGAATTATTATTTCTATATAGGTAACTTAGAAAAAATCTGACTTTTTATTTTTTAGTTTCCTCAGAACACTAGGAGTTGTGGCTATTTCCCAAGGGAGGATGGATTGGAAACTATTGGAGGTTCAAAGAGGGAAGAAATTTAATTGGGCAGATTACGAGGATTAATGATATATGTTCACTAGCACATCGGAGGCCCACTTAAAGCTACCAGTTAGCATGGTTGTATATCTTTAGCTCTCCATGTTGGTCAACTGAATGTAGGTTTATAGGAAGTGAAGAGTTAGATTTAAAAAGGGGTGATCCTGCTAAATGAGTTTATTAAAAAAAAAATTTAAAAGGAGAGTGAGAGGAATAAGGGTCTTGAGAGTTAGAGAAGAAAGGACACAAGGATGGTGAGGGACAGTGAAAAGATGGTAAAATTAACAAATTCTAAGGCTTGGAACATTTAATGATTGTTCTCATTGGAGGTGTTGGAGGGAGCTGGAAAGATAGGAGGTGCTGGATGGAAGTAGGTTGTTTAAAAGTGAGATTAATGGAAAACCGATGTTTTCTTTCCCTGTGTTTATATATAGATGATTTAAATTATTTTAGCTATTTAATACTTTTACGATGAGCTCACCTTCTCATTATTTTTCTTCAGAATTGTCCTGGCTCTTCTTGCCTTTTGGCCTTCCAAAATGAATTTTAGACCAAGCTTTTCGAAACACGCTGTTTGAGATTAGGAGATATTAGAAAATGTGTCTGTTGGGCTCTGCTCCTAGTTCCCATACAGAGCTCTTGATCTTTGTAACTTCCTAAGAGATAAAATCATTAGGTGCATCATTAACTCTATTGAGGCAACTCTGAGTGGGTCCCTGGTTAGGGCTGGTCACTAGAAAGACCATGCTATGATGAGAATGACACTTGAAATTTTCAGTCCCACCTTCCATCCTCCAGAGGGGAGACAGGAACAGGAAATGGAGTTAATAATTACTCATGCCTACATGAAAAAGCCTCCATAAAATCCCAATAGTAGGGGGTTTGGAAAGTTTCCACCTAGGTGACCACATCCACACAGGGTGGTAAAACACCCCAGCTCCTTAGGGACAGAGGCTCCTTGTTGGGACCTTCCTTGTTCTATGTACCTCTTCTTATGGTTCTTCATTTGTTTATATATATATATATATATATATATATATATATATATTTGAAGATTTTTATTTATTATTTTTAGAGAGAGGAGAAGGGAGAGAGGCAGAGAAGGAGAGAGACATCAATGTATGGTTGCCTTTCACCTGCCTCCAGCCATGGACCTGGCTGGAGACCTGGCTTGCAACCTGGTTATATGCCCTGGCTGGGAATCGAACCAGCGACCTTTGGGTTCACAAGCTGGCACCTTATCCACTGTGCCACCAGCGAGGGCTTACCATATATTTTTTAATAAAGCGGTAAAGGTAAATAATTATTTCCTTGAGTTCTGTGAGCCACTGTAGAAAATTAAATTTGGGGTCATGGTAAACTGACTTGTAGCCAAGTTAGATAAAGTTGTGGGTAACTTGGGCATCTGCTGGCTGTGATTTGCATCTGAAGTGGGATGGGAGCAGTCTTGCAGGACTGAGCCCACAACCTGTAGGAACTGACACTGCCTCTAGGCGGATAGTGTTCGAATGGAGTCAAACTGTAGGACACTTGGCTGGTGTCACAGAGAATTGCTTGGTGTGAGGAAAATGGCTCTCACACTTGGCGACCCAAAGTATAAGAAGTAAAGTGTTCTGTGTGAGGGGTAAAGGGGACATACATGGTAGGACTGGATAGTTGTTCTGACTCTGAGATTTTGATTGGAATTATAGGTTAATTCAGAGGAGAACGTTTTTTTAAAGATTATCTTCCCATCCAAGTGATTCCCATTAATTTAAGTAATGTTTTCCAGCCTTTGCCTACCTTTATTAATTTATCCATTTGAGGACTTTCATGTTTTCTGTTAGATTTTTCTATTTTTAAAACTTTTCATAGTTGGGGTATTTTCTTGTATTTTCTGTGTAGGCAATCATACGTGACATGATTTTACTTCTTAGGCCTCATTTTATTGTATAGCTCAGAAATCTAGACCAGTATTGAACTGAAGTAATGAGAGCAGAAATCCTTGCTTTCTCCTGACAGAGGTCATGCGTCTAATTGATCTCAATTTAGAACAATACTCACTATAAATTATTGAGGAGATACCCAGTTACTCAGGTCTTTGTCTGACGCCCAGGTTTAAATGCCTATAGGCTTTCTTTTGGACTGGGTGGTTTCCGCAGCGTGGGATATTTCATTGTCTGCCTGCAGGTTATGTTGGCCTAACGGTTAGTGTTCTCAGTGCCAAGACAGGAAGGGCATGTGCAATCTCATCATGACATGATCTCCCTGTTTCAGTTGGGCACCTCACACCTTCCCTTCACCGTGCCTGCTCTCCCAGTTGTAAATCTATCTGTACAATCCTCCCAGGGTATAGGTTTATCTCTTGTTAGGGTAAAGAGCGGGCCAGTTTCTTAGGTAGAACTTGACCCAGACTTCCTCTTTTCAATCCTGCCGTTCATTGAGCTTTCAGAGGTACTTGATGCCTCCATTTCAGGCTTGTCTGAGTTTCTGCCATGTGAGTCAGACACTTCCGACCTCCTGCAGACCGGCTGCTGGGTTTCAGCTTTCCCTGCACCGCTGACTCAGTCACCACTTATCCTTCTGCTTTCCTTCTTCCGAAACGTTCTTGACATTTCTTGTCTCTTCTGTTGCTTTTGTGGGTTTATTCCTTTATTCCTTTTTGGAATGTTAGAGGACACTAAGGATAACTAATTGGTTTACAAGTCTGATGTTTAACTAGAAGTCCTGATTTATCTTTTCCATCACTTTCACAATTTCTATATCATCTAGGTCATCATTTTACGTATGAACAGCCTATAGTTGGATTAAAAATTGGATTAAAATCCAACTGGATAATGTGTTTTTTTAACTGGCAAGTTTAACTCATTTATATTTATTGTGAGTATTGTTATACTGTAATTTACTTATTTCTGTTATCTTCATATTTTTGTATACTATGGTTTTTCTTTACCTTTCTCTTTTTTCTGGTGTCTATTTTACTAAGTTTTCCTCAGTCCTTGCCCTTTCTTCTTTATTAGTTTGGAACGTACAGATTCTACCTCTGTGGTTTTAGAGATTATACTTAAAACTTAAAATTATGTATTTTATTTAATCAAGCCTAAGTATAACATCTATACCCCTATCCAAGCCCCTTAAAGTGATTAACTCATATAATAAACACTTGATTACTAACCTCTCTGATTGTTCAGGGTTCCTTTGTCTTATGTTTAGTTATATGTGTTTCTAAATGCCCAAATTAGTCATCATTGCTATTATTTATAAATTATTATTATTATTAAAAGGTTTTATTTATTATTTTCAGAGAGAAGAGCAGGGAGGGAGGAAGAAAGGGAGAGAAGTATCAATATATGGTTGCCTTTCACCTGCCTCCAGCTAAGGATCTGGCTGGAGACCTGGCTTGCAACCTGGTTATGTGCCCTGACTGGGAATCGAACCAGCAACCTTTGGGTTTGCAGACTGCCACCTATCCACTAAGCCATACCAACCAGGGCTGCTATTATTTTTTAAAGATATTTTATTCATTATTTTTAGAGAGAAGGACAGGGAGAGAGGAAGAAGGGGAGAGAAACATCATTGTATAGTGAGTGGCCTTTCACTTGCCTCCAACTGGGGACCTGGCTGGAGACCTGGCTTGCAACCTGGTTACGTGCCCTGACTAGGAATCGAACAGTGACCCTTGGGTTCACAGGTTGGCACCAATCCACCGAATCACACCAGCCAGGGCATCCTTGCTATTATTATTGTCACTGTTTATTTAACAGTTTCTTTGTTCACAGTTGCATCTCACATTTGTCTCCTGGCTCAATTAACCCATTATTGAAGAATATACTGTAGTGTTTTTTGGTGAAAGTCTTTGACCAATACATTCTCTAGACTTTAGGTGACAAAAAAGTACCTATTTTACTTTTATTTTAAATCTTGGTTAGTTGGTTATAGAGTTTTAAGGTTATTGCTAGCTTTTTCCACATATTGAAGATATTGGTCATTGTCTCTGGACTCCAGAAGTTATTGTGAAGAAGACTTCTGATTGCTCCTTATAGTTAATTTCTCCCCAGCTTTTCCGTCTAAGAATCCTTCATCTTTTTGTTCTCCACATTTATTTAAATACATCTAAGGGTGGATTTATTTTATTTTTTATGTTATATATCTAGGTATAAATTTAAATAATATATCTAGGTATAAATTTATATTTCATGTTTACAAACTTTATTGCTTCTGAGGGCTTAAGTTTTTCATCAATTCTGGAAGATTCTTGGCCATCCTCTTCTTACATATCATCCTTCTTCTTTCTTTCTGGAACTCCAGTTTTATGTAAATTAAATTTTCTCATTCACCTCTGTCTTTACATTCTCCTCTACCTCCTTCTCCTCTTCCTTCTTCTACTTCTGGATAAGTTTCTCTGTTCTTCAGTGTCACTGGTTCTTTCTCCAGAATTTTCAGCTATTTCCCCCCCAGAGTTATTATATTTTTATTATAGTTTTTTATTGCTTTCTAATTTCTCTCAGCTTATTCTATTATCAAATTATATTTTCTAATGTGTGGTATTTGCAGACTTGTGGTGAATAACTTTTTGATGTAAGTATATTTTCATCAAAGATTAAAATTGTTTTGCATGTGTGTTTGTGGGTGTTGTGTATGGCCTACAATTTATGACATATATGTAGCGAAAGGAATGTGAATTTGGGAGCTGGACAGACATGGATTTTAATGTCAGTTCACCTCATGTTAATTGTATGAGCTTAGACATATTATGTCCTCTCTCTGCCATGGTTTCCTCTTTTTAAAAGTCTGGAATATGTGCAAAATAAGATTGTGCAGATAGCCTGAGGTAATATTGGTCAAACACTGTACACAATGCATGGTACATAGTGATTATGTTTTTAGAATGTCAGCTACTATTATCAGTCTAAGTATGAAAAATTATTCAAGAAGCTATTTAGTACTAACTACAAGACAAATACTGTTTCTTGTGACTTTGCTGATCAGAGTCCTCAGAGGTAATAAGATGGAACTAGAGAAAGAGAAGCAAAGAAAATGCATATTTAGGTCTTTTAAGGGGAATAGCCACTCTGACAAATTCTTTGGTGGTTCCAAGATTAAATTGTCTTTTTTGGGGGGATCGTTCCATTTCTGAAAATAGTAGTTAATGTGATTCCCTTAAGTTCCCTGGTTTATATTCTCCTTCCTTTGAAATAGCTCTGTCTTTAAGATGTCCTGCCTGTACTGTACATGACCAACACCATTTTTCATATGGTTTCACTTTTTTGTTTCTTTGCTATTTTGGCAGTCACTAGTGTGATGTATAATCCCTGATGCTCAGTACTACATCTTATTTAATCTGCATTTATCAAAATATTATTTAAGCCTCAAGACCTTTCTGAGTTACACTTCTCTTTCCTCCTTTCTGGTCCTTATTGTTCTTTGAGTTTGTAACACACCATTAAGCACATATTATTTCCTGCTTGTATTGCTTAGGTTAGATGGTGAACAATTTGAAAGTTAGGGCCATATTTTAGAGAAACTTTATGGCTCATATCAATCTAATTTATGCTATTGCTTGTCACAAATTCTCTTTTCTGAGACACACTTCCCAGGTTCCTAAGCATATGCAATGCTAACTGATATAATTGTCAAAGTAAAATATGGGTGTTACAAAAATAAAAGGTGGAAGGCTGTGAATATCCCCTTCACCCCTTTATTAGGACTATAAATACAATTTATGAATTCTCTTTCTGTTTTTGCTCTTTATTTGTGCTGTGCTAAGTGAAATACATTTTTGGTAATATGTAAATGATAAATGTAGATGAAGCAGCCCTTTTATGTCCTAAACTACATGTGCCTCCAAGCCAGAAAAATATGGAAACTTGCCTACATTAATGGAAAAAAATCTTTATATTTAAAGTTTTTACTTTAAAATTTATTGAGATGATCTCAGGCAGCATTAAACTTGAAGCTTCCAATGATGGTTTCTTCTACTTTTATTGTGGTCTTCTATATTACACCTATTAGAGGACTGACACATTTCTATTTCTGTTCTCTCAGAAAGGGCAACAGGATTATTTAAGTGCCAATAGGTATTTATAGAGTTGCATATTTGTCCAGTTCACTTTCTTTTTATTTCCTTAGACACAGTTGGGATTTGAAGAGAAACAAAGCTATCGACGTTACAGTCAAACAATTAACGTTAAGAGCAGAATACATCAGTTTTTCTTTAAAAAGTCAGAATTTCTCCCATATTCCCCAAAGTGTGTTATTAATTCTCTTGGCATGTTACACAGCAAAATGAGAGTATTTATAAATGTGGCTACTTCTTTTAACAAGTTCCAATAACTGCTTGCTAAACTTGTGTTTTTATATCAATTACATACAGTAAGCACTAAAATCAACCAAAGAGAACTGCAGAGGCCAACTTGAGATATTCATGTTAAATGAGGACTGCCGCCTGCCAAAAGTAAAATGTGGACATAATTTTATAACACCATTTTATAATTAAAGTCATAAGTGAGGTTTCCTGCTATTGTTTAAAAATGTGTCATGATAAATTTAAATCAAAGATATGGGCAAAGAAAGGTCTGCAAAATAACAGATGAAGGCAACTAAGATGGCACAGGAACATGGCCTGGTGCAGAAAAGAAACACATGCAAACAATTTTAGTGAAATAATTACATTTATTGTAGATAGAGTTCTGTTTTAGAAACTATAACCACTTAGAAACGGTTTTCATTCATGTCAGATTGAGGTTAACTTGTTGGTACTGTCTGTCCATAGAGGGATTTTTTTTTTACCAGCAAGGAAACTTAATACATTGATTTAGTGATAAGACCATGTCTTCTGACCAAATATTCACCAAAGTTCCCTAAAACTGAAGAATGTGACTCCAACATGTGGAGTCCACCATAGCTAATGTTGCCAGATTTAGCAAATAAAAATATAAGATACCTAATTAAATTTGAATTTTGGGTAAACAACAAATATATACTTTAGTATAGCTCATGAAATATTTGATTCATACTTATACAGAAAATATTTGTTGTTTATATGATGTTTAAATTTAACTGGGTATCCTGTATTTTATGACAAGTTTAACCTTAGTAAACTACACATTTTGGCAATGGATTTTTGTACTAAGCTAAATATTTGAAGGAAAGTAAATTTGAGTGATCAGAGCGGAATCTAAAAAATTTTGCATTGTCAGCTCATTAAATTTCTAATGTTCATGGTTACATGGATGAATGATGATTTCTGTGCAGTGATGGGGAAGATTTTTGCTTCGCTAGTGAACACAACCCATTTCAAAGGGCTGCTCCCCGAAGGAGATACTTTGATTCACATACATGGATAGATTTAATCATTAGGACATTCCTGGCTTTAGTAAGTCATGTTTGTCTAATGTGAAGGCCATTCCCAATGTATCAATTCATTCATCTTGTCTCTAATACAAGCCATGTGTTTCATAAGGGAGTTGAAAGGACATTAATCAGAATCTCCCTCCTTCAACAAGTCCAAGGGGATGCAATGTTCTTGGTTACATCTCAAATGTCAAGATATGGGGAAATGGATAATAACATTCAAAGCATATCACCTGTAATTCATACCGTTGTTACAATTGCTGTGAAATATGTTGGGGGTGGGGAGGTGATGTACCATAAAGCAATGTCTATTCACTGGAAACTGTGGCTGGAAAGGGCTGGAGGGCTGTATCTGTTTTTTCTCAGCAGACAAAACTCCCATTGAATCCATGAAAAGGCAGGAATTGGTATCCAAACGTATGTATAGCTTGATTGTCCTTTAAGAGTAAGAGAAAGATATAGCCGTCTATGACTTGATTTCCTTCTTATATAGATCAGGTGTCCTCAATGTCCACATATGGAAACTAGCTTTTAAAGCTCCCAATGCCCAGGATACCCTTCAGACCTATTCAATCTCAATTTCTGGGCTTGGGATCCAAACATCTGTTGTTACCAAAACTATGGGTGGGATGGCAAGTTGGTGCAGCCACTGTGGAAAAGAGTATGGAGGTTCCTTAAAAAACTAAAATAGACCTATCATATGGCTCAGCAATTTTACTCCTGGGTATTGGGGGATGGGTAAGAAAATGTAAAGGGGAATATAGTCAATAATAGTATGCTAAGTTTGCATGGTGACAGATGGTTACTAGAATTAGTGGAAGGATCCCATTGTAAGGTATAAAAATGTGGAATCACTATATTGCACACCTGAAACTAATATAACTGATACAATACTGTATACCAACTATACGTAAATAAAAATAACAGCAAAACAAACTTTAAAAACCTGCCCAGGTGGTGCACTTCACAGCCAAGTTGGAGAACCATTGGATCACCACATGATATTCTGGGTATAGACATGGAAATGCCTAATGACTTGTTGGCATTCAGGGTTTTTGATTTTATGCTAATTCATCAGGCTGTATTTAGAAACTTTTCCGTATGTACAAAATTTTGCTGGTTCATCATCATCATCATCATCATCATCATCTCATTATGATCATCATTTCTTATGCTTTTAAGAGAAAAAATAATGGTAAACAATTAAGCAAAATAAACAACTTGTAATAAGATGCTAAAATGCAAAAACAGATTTACAGTACTAGGCATACTGGATTTGGGTAGTCAGAAAATGTCTCTTCTGTAGAGGACGTTTACGTGAAACTAGAAACAGTGATTCTCAAAGTGTGGCCCCAGGACCAGCTGCCCTAACATTCCCTGGAAACTTGCTCAAAATAATCATTCTGAGGCTGCACCCCAGTGCTTTGGAATCAGAGACTCTGAGAGTGGGGTCCAGAAATCTGTGTTTTATCAAGCTCTCTAGGTGATTCTCATGCATGGTCAAGTTTGAGGCTATAAACATTTCTCCAAATATTGATTTACAGCATCCCATAGGATTTGCTATGTTTTCAGTCACTTAAAATAATATGTACTTTCAATTTTGATTTACCTTTTAATGTAAGGCTAATATAGAGAAACATTTTAGAATTCCAAGTTAGGTGACTTTTCATTGCTAATTTCCAGTTTTATTGTATTGCATTTAGATAACATAGCATAACTGATTTATAGTTTGGGGATTCAACTGAAAACTGTCTGAGGTCATCAGACCAATTTTGCAATGCTTTATGAGTTTTGGAAAAGAATATGTAGTTTTTTGAGTGCGTGTATTTGTATATACTAAGTCAGGCTTCCTAATTCAGTTATTTATTGTGTGCTTGACCTATAAATTTATGATTATAGAGGTGTGAAAACTACATCTGTGGTATACCAATTGTTCTTTGGCTTTCTTACATTTTTAAAATATATTTTAGAACTATATCCTTACATAAGAATTCATGAGTGTTATGTTTTCCTGATAATTTTAAATACATATGTAGCAGTTCATTAGCTTTTATCATCCCCAATGAACATTTTTGCCATTAATTCTATTTTGTCTGATACTTAATTTGCTTGGTGTGCCATACATTAAGTGTGTCTCTTAAAACAGCGCACAGTAGATACTCTTATTTGGTTAATTTTAAGTCTAATTGGAAGTCCTTGCTTTTAACGGCAGAAACTAGCCATTCGTATTCATTACAGTTTTTGAGATATTAAACTGCCATCTTAGTTTGTGTTTACTAACTTTTTATTGTTTCTTAATTTTTCCTGATTTTTAATAGCAGTATAAAAATTATCCTTGGTGCTCTTTTTTTTCCTTTCCTTTTTAAAAAATTTTAATTTTATTGTTGTTGCATTACATTCATCCCATCCTCCTCCCCCCACCCATTCTCTTTCTTTTTTTAAACCACTAGTCATTTTTTTGTTTTGTTTTGGAAATAATACATCAGAAATAATTTTAAAATCTGTCTTCAAACTCTACCAGTAAAAGATGGAGTATATCCTTTCTTTTGAATATGGGGTAGCCTTAGTGACTCACTTTTGTTTGTTTATTTATTTATTTATTAGATATTAGAAGATCAGAAGAACTTTCTTTGTTAAAGCCTTCTGGTGATTTTTTTAAAAAGAAGAAGAAGAAGAAAAGACAAGGATAATAAAGAGCCTATAGTTGAAGATGTTTTAAACCTGGAGAGTTCTCCAACAATTTCAGGGCCATCAGGTAAGATTGGTTACAGGTATTTTGTTGTTTTAATTCATTCTTAAAGCCAAGAGTTTCTTACATTTTTAAACCCCAGAAACTTTCCTCCCCTCTGCCATCTTTCCTCTTCTTGCCTCCCACCTCTTCTCTGCCCCAAAACAAAGAGGGAGATTAAAACTGCAGGACTCCTATGACCAGGAAAGGGTATCCAATTAATTTTAGAACTAACAGAATTTTTTTGACAAGGTATGTTTTATAACTCATTTTTAAAAAGATTTTATTAATTATTTTCAGAGAGAGGGGAAGGGAGGGAGGAAGAAAGGGAAAGAAACGTCAATGCATGGTTGCTTTTCACCTGCCTCCAACTACAGACCTGGCTGGAGGCCTGGTTATGTGCCCTGGCTGGGGAATCGAACCAGTGATCTTTGGGTTCGCAGGCCAGTGCCTTATCCACTGTGCCATTGTGCCACCAGCCAGGGCCTCAAGTTCTTTAACTTGGGAATTTTTTTTTCCTATTATGTTTTTGATTTTTCTCTATCTTCTCTCTTCCTTGAATTTCGACCAGATGAATGTTGGTATGCATTTTATTATTCAGCCTTTTTGTTCAATATATATTGGAAATCATGTTTTTGTTTTTGTTTTTTTAATGTTAAAGGGCTTCTTTCTGTTTTCTGAATGCTTAATAGCCTGTTCTTAATTTGGATGTCCACCATCTTCTCATAATTAAAATGGAAAAAAAAAATCATCTATTTCCTGTATTATTGATTTCTGCTTGTATTATTTGTATTTCAGTATCTTCAAATATATGGTGCTAGTAACAACCTGTTCAGAAAAGGAAGACTAGGTTGGTTATTAAAGGTACCATGTAGAGGTGCCATTGGAAGTATCTTTCCAAATGTAGACACATTTCTCTTTAACTTTCATGAACAGAAAGAAATGAGGAGAGACAAATCTGGATGAACCTGGAATCTCATTTCCTTATGATAGTTTAGCAAAGAGCAGACTTAGCAGATCTGAGTTAGCTCAACAGGCTGATAGCAACAGGTAATCATCTACTGAGACTACCTCCTCCAAAGTCTTCTAATGTGTCCTCTTCTCTGGCCAGAAGATTCCATGTAACAGTCTCATAGCTGTCTGTTTCCATGACCCTACAAACATGTAGAACATTATGGGATCAGAGTCCTATTCATGGGATGTTGGTTATATTCATGTACTTACCCATGACTGGACTAAGCTGTGGGTTAATGAGAGGTTCAGAGATTATTTCCACTCTACTACTTCTCTACTTACAGTTCTTTGTTTTTCCATTGATAAACTCTACTTGGTATCTGTGCTATGTTGTTGATCTATGATCCATTTTTATAATAAGCAGGCTTGGGGAACTCTAACATGTGAAAAGCTGAGATGGTGTTACTTTAAACACAAGATGATGTGTTTAGTTTTCCTACATTGCTGGCCTTTGCTTTTCTCTTCACGTCTGTTGTGCAGTTATAGAATTCTCTCTTTGGACCTAATTTCTGCACTTGAACCTTATCTTACCCTTTGTTTAGAAGGCATTGCTGTGACTGTTCTGGCAAACTCAATAGCCAATATCTCTGCAAGCAAGATTCAGGACATATGTACATTACATGTTTTTGATATCAACTACAGTAGATCCCCAAACAACAGGGGATTTAGGGGTGCCAACCCCTGCATCCCATGGTAACTTTTGGCTCTACAATCAGCCATTCACATTTACAACTTCAACTGCTTTTGGAAAACAGCATTTTTGACCCCAGGTTCAGAAACTGCAGTTGGGAATGCAAAAATAGTATTTTCTGTCCGTGATTGGTTGAATCTGCCGATGCGAAACCCTTGGACAGGAAATGCTGACTGTATTTATTGAAAAAATCCACCTGGAAGTGGACCTAGTAGCTTAAATCTGTGTTGTTCAAGGGTCAGCTCTTGAGAGAGAGGGGAGGTGCCAGTGAGCACAGAGCACAGTGTTAAAGGCATCACAGCAATGAGCTGTCCAGCCTACTCACTGGTGAAAAGCAAGAGCAGGTGTTGTGAATCTGTTGTTCCTTCAATGTGCTTCAGTTTCCATGCGTCACTCAGGTTGTGCATATCATCAGTCTGAGTGCAATTCTAACATTCAAAGATACATATTATTTTTGGTGCAATGTACATTCCTAATACAAGTCGCAAACTTTATCTGGTGCTCAACTGAAAAATTATGATCTGTTCCAATGTGGGAGGAAAAACTGTCAGCCTTATCAAGAGGCAGTCTATCTGTAGTTTCCCTAGTGACCGAGGATATTTTCAAGGTCAATAATGACCCTAGGGAATTTTTGCTTTACATTGATGACCTTAAAAGCAACCTTCTTGATGGCCAGACCAGGCCAACTCACAGGGCTGGCCTTTTTTTTTTTTTTTTTTTAAGATTTTATTTCATTATTTCTAGAAAGAGGGGAAGGGAGAGAGGCAGAGAGGGAGAGAGATATCAATGTATGGTTGCATTTCACCTGCCTCCAGCCACAGACCTGGCTGGAGACCTGGTTTGCAACCTGGTTATGTGCCCTGGCTGGGGAATCGAACCTGCGACCTTTGGGTTTGCAGGCCGGCGCCTTAACCACTGTGCTAGCAAGGGCTGGCCTTTATTTAAGTCTGTGTAGAATTGCTCCACTACCTGTTCCTACTCCCAACTTCGTTAACTCAGAACTTGGAGATTCTTTGGGGATTTTGCGGGGGAAGAAGTTATTTTATCTATAATAAACTCCTCTGCAAGTTCTATATTAGGTTGGAATTTTTCTTGCTCTTTTACATTGAGCTAATTCTGTCTGCTTACATTGAAAAAATCTTATTAAAATTATTCATTCATCCATTCTCATTGTAATTTTTCAAACCACAGAAAACATTATGCCCTGGCCAGATGGTTCAGTTGGGTGGAGCATCCTCCTGTACCCCAGAAGATTGCTGGTTTGATTCCTGGTCAGGGCACATACGTAGGTTGTGAGTTTGATCCCTGGCCAGGGCTTGTACAGGATGCAACCGACTGAGGTTTATCTCTCACATGGATGATGTTTCTCTCTCTCTTTCTCTCTGCCCCTCTCTTTCTAAAATCAGTAAACATATCTTTGTTGAAAATTAAAAAAAAAAAAAAAAAGAAAAAATTATAAGAATGGCCACCTTTGATGTTCAATCAAAACTAGGCCTAAATCCCTGTCTTTCTCATCTGTTAAATGTCTATCCAAATGTATTATTCAGAACCTGAATTTCCTGACCATACATGTACATATGCAAACATTAAAAAATGTATTTCAGTGATCTAATGGTCTGCTCTGCTTACAGATCACCCCAAACCCAGTGGCTTAAAACAACATACATATTATTATATCTTATGATTCTATGAGTTGTCCAGACCTTAGCCTTCAGTTCTAGCTTGGGCTCTGTAGATAAAAATATCTACAACAATATTTCCCATGCTACATGTTATTCCCAAATCTTGCCACACTCTGACCAAATGGTGTAGTCTATGTCCCCTCCTCTTAATCTGGGTGGGCCATTGTAAATTGCTCAGCTAATAGAGTATAGCAGAAGAGATGCTTTGTGGCCAGTGCTAGTTCATAAAAGGTAATCTAGTCCCCCATGGCCCTCTCTTGGGACACTGGCACTAGAAACCCAGCCACTATTCTCCAAAGCAGCCCAGGCCATGTGGAGTCTCAGTCCTGGCTGATATTTTAGCTAATAGGCAGCACAACTTCCCAGCCATGTAACTGAGCCAGCTTGGCCATGTGGAACATCATGTGGAGATGCCAACCTCTGCCCAAATTGAAGATGTATATGTAAAAGAACTGTTATTGTTGTGAGTCACTAAACCTTGGTATTGTCTATTTTGCAGTAGTAGGTTCATTGGAATAGGTGCTCTAGTGCAGTGGCAACCAGATGGCGGTGTGGAGTTGGTTACATGCTACTTTGGTATTCCTTAATGCTGCCTCTCTTGCAGGTGGGGAGCCTGCACTCAAGGCTCCAAAAAGGACAAAGTGGAAATTTCCAGGTCTTTTTAATGCTTGAGCTTGGATGTCCCGGAACGTTACTTTATCCACACTTGATTGGTCAAAGTGGTCACAGGCTCAGCCCAAATTTCAAAAAAGACATAAGCTCCACCTCCTGATGGGAGGAAGGAGAAATGCATGTGCACACAGGAGGAAAGGAGTTGATGCTGGCCATCAATGGAAAGCAGCTGCCCTACTTCCTGCATTAGATTATTGGACTCATAAGAACTCCAGCTTCACCTCTCTTGTTCACCATTGGATCCCCTATTGCTGTATTTGCCATGTACTGTCTGTGAAAATATTTATTGCAGAACTGAATGGACATATAATGTAAAAGTGTGCAGCTTTTTTTTTTTTTAAAGATTTTATTTATTATTTCCAGAAAGAGAGGAAGGGAGAGAGGCAGAGAAGGAGAGAGGGAGAGAAACATCAATGTATGGGTTGCCTTTCACCTGCCTCCAGCCACAGACCTGACTGGAGACCTGGTTTGCAACCTGGTTATGTTGCCCTGGCTGGGGAATCGAACCAGCGACCTTTGGGTTCAGAGGCCAGTGCCTTATCCACATGTGCAGCTTTTTAATGAAACTATTTCCTTTGACCAGAATATTTGTTTCTCTTTCCTTACGCCAACTAATTCCTCCTCAAAATTTAGTCTAAAAGCCATTTGCTTCATGGCTCCAGGTAGAATTGGTTACTCTCTCCTTTTGGTTTCCTCAGCCTATTGCTCATGTCCCATTGCTATGTTGGGCCTTTCTTTGGTTCCTTTTAGGAGGTCACAAAGAATACAAATCGTATCTTTGAGTGACTTTCAGTGTCCAGTATGCAGTCTGCTTAGAAATAGAGTCATGGCTTAGAACAAATGAACACTCAAAAATGGAATTACATCTAATCTGGGTACCATGCAATAGGAAAATGAAACATTTGAGATGCATTTTAAGGAGATGTTTTGACTAAAGGCCTTGGTGTTGGAGGAGGGTGGGGAAAGGGAGAAATCCTTCAGTCAAGAATAGGGGAGTTATTTCCCCCTCCTAAAATAAGTTGAGATTACTGAAGAGTTAAAAATAATTCAACGAGTTTGCAACAACAGGATTCTCTAACTTTCTTGACTTTGTAAAATGGGGATATAATAATCCTTTTAATAATTTAAGCTTGATGTGAAGTATAAAGAGAATGAAATAGGCAGAGTGCTTGAAACAATGCCTGGAACATACTGTCCAAAAAATGGTAACCATTACAATAAAACCTCCAACACTATTTGTCATTTATTGATTGACCACTTTCTGCCAGGAACTGTACGCAGGGATAATATGAACATCAAACAAGAGGGGCTTCTTTACTGAAGTAATTCAACATGAAGCAAGAAAGGAAGAGAAACCATTTTGGAAACATCAACAAGGTGGTGGCCCTTTAAGGAGCTCTTCCCTTTCCATTTTTGGTGGCACATTCAGTGGCTAGAATCTTCTCCAACGCAGGAGGGAAGAGCAGGTGAGCCTGAAATGTGCTGATTCTGCAGGGTGGTGAAAAGGTGAAAAGTCTGCTGTTACTTAGGAAAGTACAAATCCCACACCTGAAAAGAAGTCTCTAGTCCTAAGATTTCTAGTTCTTGGGACTTGGAAGTTTGTTTTAATTTATGTAGCAATTCCTTTCCACCCTGTTATAGAGCTCAAGATAAGGCTGTTTTATGAAAATTAGCCTTCCGATGAGAATTATTCTGAATAGCAGACCCTGTGTAACAACCTCAAGACGCTGATGGAGGATCCTGTAGATGTGTCACAGCAGCTGCACGTGGACCCTGCAGCCAAACCCTCAGTGTTCCTGGGAGGATCCATCAACTGCAGTGGCTTTGTCTGACAGCGTAGATGGCCTGTGCAGGGTCAGAGGCCCAGGTAGACCTCTTTGCTAGCTGCCAGCTAATTAATTTACCTCCAAAATGCAAAGTAACACTCACTGTTCTCATTGTTTTTTCTTCTCCCTTCTTTCCCATCACTGCTTCTTAAAAAACAAATCCTGTTTTACCTTTGTTAACGGACAACTGTTTAATGGCCATCCCTTTTATATACAAGTGAATATTTGTCATGCATATAATTAACTACATGTTTCTGAGTCATTCTTTGACATATGACATCATGGAGATTTACCGTCATCTTATATGCAGTCCCTTACAATACAAGTAAATGTTCTGTTTTTTTTTTTTTTTTTTTTTTTTTTGTATAAACACTACTTTTGAAGCTTGGGTTTATAATACAGACATAGAGACAGATACCTTATTGAAACAGAATGGGTCATTATTTAAGTAGTCTGTGGACACTGACTGGTTTGGATACCACCCATATAAATCACACCTAGCGATGTGTTGGCTGGAATTAAGCATTTTACTCAGAATTTACTATCAGTATGTAAGTGAAAGAAAGTTAACTATTTTCTGAGATCTCTAAGGTGGTGGTTGTTAACTGGGGATGGATTTGCATTGTGGGGGGCACTTGGCAATGTTTGGAGACAGCATTGGTTGTCATGGCTGAGGTGGGGTGACAGGGTGAGGAGTGTTGCTGGTACCAGGTGGGTAGAGGTCAGGGGTGCCGCTAAACATCCTACAGTGCATAGCTCCTCACAACAAAGAAGACCTGGCTCAAGATGTTAATGCCGAGGTTGGGAAGCCCTGCTCTAGGGCTGCAGATCCCACTGACAATCATTTGGGCTTCACTGATTGGCTTGAATGTCCCTTTTATCTCCCTACTCTATACCTTTGCTGCATCACAGTCTTCTGCTTTTCTCTAAGCTAGTGTCAAACACAAGGCCTGGCATATATTGGACACTTGATTATTTCTTCTTTACTTCTGTGACTTTGTGAACATTTGCTAAATGAATGAAGGGGCTAACGTTACCAGCTAATTGTTTATGCTTCTTAAACATTGTGACCTTTCTGTATTTTTACATTAGTTTTGCTTTCCTCCTTCTTCACTGGGACTTAGACTTGAAGTCACCAAAGAGATAAATTCTTCAGAGATATGGAAAGAGAGTAATGAAGGCATAGGTAGCAGGAGGTAATTACTATTTCTCTGTTTTGATACTGAGATTACCAGGCCCCCTGGGTAACAGCAAATGTATAGGGGTTAATGTTTCACGGTAACATTTATACAATATACTAAAAAACTCATGAATTGACTGATTTTCATCCTGTTCCTGTAGTGGATCTTTTATTAATCTGTGTACCTCAAGTGTTCATTGAGTGTCTTTTATAAACCAAGAACTGGTTATTTCTCCAAACTTTGGTGAGACCAAGAGACTTTATGTCATTTGCTGGTGAGTTGCTCTAAAAATGTCAGCTTATTCATGACTAGAGAGTTCCATCCCTTTTGTGGCCTTGGCCGGGTTTTATAAAATGTAGCCTCTTGTTTATTTATAATGGGCTTTGAGATCCTTGGACAAGATGTATTACATATGTGTGAAGGATTAGAAGGCAGTTTTTAATAACAGCAGGAATAATACTGCTTTGTGCTGCTCAACTGTAGATCTTTTCTTCTAAAGATTTAAAGCCCATTATAGACATAATTTGATTGTTGCCCTATTGCAGCAGTGTTTTTCCTTCTCTCCCTGTCCAGTCAGATTGCTGCTTTATTAAAGATGGCACGAATACTTTCTCATGTTATGACCTCTTTGATAAACAGCTCAGGATGTTAGAAAAGCAAAGCAGGAGATGTCTCAAATAATTAGCCACAGAAGGCTTACTGATGCTCGGGTGTTAACGTTGCCAGAAAGCTCAGCTATTTGCGGGTTGCTCGGTACGTTTTTGTACAGATGTGTGCGAGGTTGAGTTTCAGCCATACGCCTGTAACAGCATCAGGAAACATTTTGTCATGCTACTTCCTTGGGTGATCTTTTATGACCAAAAGAGAAAAAAAGTCGTATTTCTGTCTTGTGAAATGGAGCTCGAATTCTGGGTAGTTTAGCAGTAATCAGTACATGCCTGAATCACAGCTGTGTGGGATGGTTTGTATTATATACCGATGGCAACTACTGCTCTAAATATGGAAATTAAATACTTTAGGCTCAGGCTGATTCAAATCTGTGGGTAGGAAACGTCTGATCTTTTCCAAGATAAGTTTAAAAGTGGGTGGAAGTTTCTCTAGGGATGCAAATCCTGTTCACATTCGTATGTATTTCTTTGGGGATGGTCTCTTGAGGTCTCTTGGCAGCCACCTTCTTTAATATGGGGAGAGGCTGGGATCCATAGGAATGCCAAAGAAAAAAAAATCAAAACGCCCTCAGAAGATTACCAGAGTGTGGTTGATCTAGAGAGCAAATCCGACAGTTCCAAGCCTCAAGACACGGGTATCAAACAATACTTGGCTTTCTTCCCCCTAGGCATGCGGCATCCACATTTACCCAGAATCAGTTCGTAATTTGGAAGCTTCTTAAGTTACTGACATGCTCAGATCCTGCACCAAATTTCTTGTCCACTCTTCCAATCATAAGTAGTTATGCACAGTATTACGGTTGCAGCCTTGATGCTGTTTTTTTAATCAGTCTATCATTCTCAATGCTTTCCTCTGAGTTCTTGTGGCCATGGAAGAATACTCTAATGCATACAAGTTGACTGGATGGAACTCACCTAAGCGGCAGGACTCCTTAATTTGGCCTGATTAGTGTCTAATACAGTTCACTTAAAATTTTGTTAGGGAGTCAAATTGACATGATATCTCAGAAATTATTTATTATACTCTTGCTAGACAACATGAGTCTATGACCTTCTAGATACCTCCCAGACCATGCTCTCTGCTCTCCACCGTGTTCTTACCCTCTCCAACCACCTGAGAGTCGCATACAACTTTCTGTCACAACAATGGCTTCTTCAAGCACCTCTGTCTCTGTGCCTGAGGGCTTTCTTTGGCTTTAGGGCTTGCTGGTCCTGGCTTGTGTTGGGGCTCATCCTCCAGGGCAAGTGCTGGGGAATGAGCACCCTTAGGAGTGAGTCTCAACTACAGAAGGGTAAAAGTTGGTGGCTATGAACCCAGGCTTCCTCTCCCCAGGGTCAGTTCTGAGCTGTATTCTACATAGCATCTGAGAGGGTACCCAGTGGGATCAATCCTAGTGCTTACTAGTGTGCTGCTCATTAACACACCCTTCTTTTCCTATTTCCTTCCCTCAACTGTCCCAGTCCCTCCACCTTGTTATTCCTTCTATCACTTCCCAAATAAACTAATTGCACACAAATTCTTGTCTCGGGTTTGTTGGGGTAACTCAAACTAAGGCAGCATCTAATATAGTCACTTCCCAGGGAGCCAGCCCTCCTCTTTTCACCCAACATGCAGTGGGTTACTAAGTGTTTTGGCTCTGCTTCCTAAGTAACCCTTGAACTGTCTCCTTCTCTACTTCTAGACTTTACTTCAAATCCCTAGCATCCCACTTTAGTCGATTACAGTGGCATTTGAGTCTAGTTCCTCATAAACCAGCTTTTCACAACGCTGCCAGAGATACCTTTTCAAAAGGCAAACCTGAACCTATTACTTCCCAGCTTTAGACCTTTCAATGGCTTGAACCATTTGTCACCTGGTCCTTTCTTACCCATCCTGAGCCTTTCTTGAACTTTGTACTGTTGCACATGTTTTGTGGTTGCAGTGTAGGGTTTACGCTCCACTTATGTCCACCTGTGAACTTCAGCACAATTTTGAAAGACAAAATAAACTTGATTTTCCTTCTGGAATGGTCTTTCAGTGACCACACTCAGGGGTGGCTTCTTCAGTCCCATCCCTTTGCTTGTACACATCTCCATGAGTGCCTTTATCTCTGTCTATTGGTGAGCATACAGGGTGGGGCAAAAGGAAGTTTATAGTTTTCATATGGGAAATAATGCAATCGTTAATAAATAATAATGGAAGAATAAACTCTGTGTTTCAAGTGCTCACAACTGTAAACTGATTTTGGCCCCACCCTGGAGTGATTTTTATCACTCAGCTGAAAGTTCCCTGAGAGCAGAAACCACATCCCAGTCTCAGCTCCTGGCTCAGCACCAGCATGAAATCAATACTTGAGCCTGACAAGGACAAGTTGCCTGTTGAGTTTGTCCTTTGGAAATTTGTTCTGGAAAACACGGTGGAGCTGTGGGTTGCAAGGAGGCTCTCTCTTCTGTCAGCACGTAAGAACTGCTCAAGGAAGAGAGACACACTGGCGATGGTGGCTGCTGACCCAAGAGTGTGGTGAAAGAATGACTAGAATGATCAGTAAATATTCAATATCTAAAGTGTTACTCTGGTGCTTTGTTGTTAGACCTGCTTATTGTGCCACGTTTAATTTCTTTTGAACTCTTCAGCCCTGGTGAAACGTGTAGGAGGAAGTAGAGACATATTTTCAGGAAACTCCAGTTCTTTGGATTTGTTTTGTCGCTGTATTTCCAAGTTTGATTTGTTAAGACCCAGAGTCATTGAATTCCAGTGATAGAAACATTATAAAGGAAAATAGAACAACGTTCAGTTCTGTCCAGCTTTGGTTTGGAAGGTGCCTAGATTTCTGTGGGTAGGTTGCATCTCTATCAGGAGACATTATAGGGATCAGCCAAAATGCTCAGCTCTGGTCATTGGCAGGGAGGCCTGTAGGGAGGACCCTGTTTATCTGGAGCCCTGGCTTGGTTATGAGCTCTGGCTCCTTTCCCGATGGACACTCCTTAATTCTGGAAATCAGACCTACTGTCTCAAGAAAGGGGTGGGGCAGGCCCATTTCACCATGGTTTCTACATGGTCTAGAATGGGAATTGGTACTTTATACATTTGGCATCACTCCCTAGCACCTTCCTAGTGGCAAGACCCTATGGTGGAATGAAGAAAACATGGCGCTTCATGGTGTCTCCCTGGAAGCCCCATGGGCCTCTGTGAGAGTTGAGAAGGGGAAAAGTCACCAAGCAGGGTTGAGGTCAACTGTGGCACCGTGGCCATCTACTAGCTGCATTAGAACGCAGAGCCACTTGGGTGCTGGTGGCTGGGGCATGTCTCCAGGTAAGATGGGAAGCTGGATGTTCCCAGCCTGGCAAGGGACTGGGAACTCCTTTTTAATTGGGTGGAGCCCTCAGGCCTGCGGGATGGGACACAGGCTACTCTGCAATACAAATAAAGCCACGGGTGTGGGTCTACCCTGAGGATTGGAGACGGGAGATTCTGGCCAAAACCAGGCAGAGAGGAGGCTGGAAGCCATGCCCACAAGCCGGGCTGCAGGGTTCGGGTTCCCAGGTACAGCCAGTGACCTGTCTCCCAGCCTGGGTTCCCAGCAGAGCAGCCCTCGGTTACCGAGACTGGGGTTTCACTTTCCGGTATTGGTTTCCTCACTCTTTCCATGGGGAGCCTGGTGTGCCTTGTCCTCTCATGTTTTTTTTCTTTTTCCTCCTGCCCAGGCCTATCTAAGCTTAAAAGATGGTGAATCTTGATTTCCAGGCTGAGCACTTGTCCTTCACATTCCTACTGCTCTGAAATAAAGCCTATCTTTTAAAAACTAAAAGCAAAGATAAAAAGAAATGATTCCACTAATGATAACAATACTGCTGGTTATTGTGTTCTATTTTGAAAAGTATTGAAGAACCAGATATTTCCGTTGTATCAAAATAATTAAAAGTTTCTATTTTTAAACATCTTTCAGGCAGCTCAGTTCTATTTATGTACTTTGTTTCTATAGTTTTAAGTTTCGTGACATTTCTCTAAGGTAGGTCTGACTGTAAACTCCATTTTATAGTTGAGGAAATAGAGGAACAGAGAAATTGAGTAACTTTCCCAAAGCCATGCAGTAAATGGGAAAACTGTGCTAGTAGCTCCACTGAAGTGCTATGCAGGGTGGGCTAAAAAATGGCTTTCCAACTGTGACACAGAATTTATTCTTGTATTACTATTGATTAATTATTGTATTGTTAGGGGAACAGACTCAGGTGGAACACCGAGATGAGTGAAAAAGCAGGCACTTTATTACCCGCGCGGACCCAGAGGAGTCAGCCTCCAAGTTCTGGGCCCTGAGCACGGGTCTCCTCTCCTTATATACTTTTGGGGAGTGGGCAGAGGCGGGGACAAACGGGGAACAAAGAAGAAGGGAGCAGGCTCGGGAAAACAGAAGCAAGGGGTGGGGGTGGGGGAGCAGGGCAGCACAAACCGGGAACAAAGAACAGGGACCTAGTGTGGGAAAACAGAGCCTGCTCTAAGTTAGCTCCCCTATCTATGGCTAAACCTCCTATTCCCTGCTGAGTTTTTCTGTTACAGTATTATTTTAGCCCTGCCTGGGTAACTCAGTTTGTTAGAACGTTATCCTATGAGAAGGTTGCAGGTTTGATCCCCGATCAGAGCACATACAAGAATCAACCAATGAATACATCAATAGGTGGAGCAACAAATCCATGTTTTTCTCTATCAAATCAATATATAAAAACTTAATTATGGTGTTATTTTCCGTATGAACAACTGTAATCCTACAAATGCATTCCGCCATATACTCCTTGCATAATAAATGTAAACAGCGTAGACCCAGGCATTTTGTAGCACCAAGGAGAAACTCACAGTGGATATAGTAGTGCGGCTTAGGGAACGCTGCACATCGCAAAGGACAGTGATGCAGGTGTCCATGTTTTTATTGGCTTCTTACCTTTCTACCCACACTCATTTCTTCCTCCAGGGTATTCTCATTTTCTTCCACCTTAAATTTCAAATTTAAGGCAAACTGTTTTCATGCCCCTGTCTTCACCTACTTTGTTGACTTTCTCTTTCATGTCCACTGGTCCCCAGTTTCCTCTCTCAGAGAACAATAAACTATAAAAATGATACCACTACCTGTAACAAGTCTTTGGTTGTCTGTTCCATGGGAAAGAATGCATCTACTTATTCAGGGAAGTCCAAATCAACCACTATAATCTTCTTACCTATACAGCTTCTAAAGGAGCCACCGCCCTCATGTGGCCACTGAGCACTTGAAACGGAGCAAGTTGGAACTGAGATGTGCTGTGAGTATGATAAACTGCACACCAAATTTCGAAACTTAGTATGGGGAAAAAAGGATGTAAGACGTCTCATCAATGATTTGTTAACTGTTGACTACAGGTTGAAATGATGGCTAAGTAAAAGTAATTATGAAAATTAAGTTCACTCAACTACTTGTCAAGCCATATTAATATCCGTTGTACCTCCAGCAGCAATGCCTTCCTAGGCCATGGCAGTGGGTACTTACCTCCAACAGATTTGGCAGTGGCAGGGAAAGACAAGGAGTGTCTTGAGAGAGTATCTTGACAGAGATAGTCTTGGAATCATATGCCTTTAAAACATTTTGGGCCCTGGCTGGTATGGCTGAACAGAAATGTTGCTGGTTCAATTCCTAGTCAGGTCACATGGCTGGGTTGTGGGCCAGGTCCCCAGTTGGGCGTGTGAAAGGCAACTGATCCTTGTGTCTCACACATCAATGTTTCTCTCCTTCTCTTTCTCCCTTCATTCCCCTTTCTCTAAAAATAAATAAAATCTTTAAAATAAAAGTCTCCCTTAGTAGTATAGTTGACTTCTAGAAATCCAAGCTAAATACATTAAAAAAGCAAACATTTGGAAAGGAACATTAGTTTTCAAAAACTGGACTGGCAAAGAACAGAGGCTGGTAATCTTGCCATGATGTGAGAATAAATCTGGTTTTGTTACAAAAAAAAAAAAATTTTTTTTATTCATTCTTTTTACTTTTTCTAATCGGTCTCCTAGAAAAAGGTACAATTGTATATAGGCAAACCTTGCTATATTGTGCTTCACAGATGTGTGTTCTACAAACTGTAGTTTAAGACCCTCTACCAGCAAAAGGATTACAGCTTGCTTTATTGTGCAGGTCTGAAACCAAACCTGAAATACATGTGTGATTTGTGCTTTGATTGGATATGCTGTTCAAAACCCTGTGTTCCCTGTATGAACAAAGAAAGGAGGGAGGCCCAGCCTTGCCCTGAGGCAATTCCCAAGCTTATGAGAAGTATGGCCTCTTTTGGCCTCTGGTGTTCTTGAACAATACAGACCCCATGGCTGTCCCTGTAGAATTCATCTGCATTTAAAAAGGGGAAGTTCAACTCTTAATGAGAGTTCAGGCATCAACAACCTGGGGCAGATATCCGCTGTCAGGCCCTGGATTGAGGAGGCTGCGCCCTTACTGCAGTTGCATGGCACAGCCCTGGGGCCAAGTCCTGAGCAAACAGTAGCAAGCAGTTCAGTGTTGAAACTTATTTGGGTCTGTGCTGTCCCACGGACCTCATCACGTGGGCAGCTGCCTCCTGCACTTGTTCCTAATGGGCTTCTTCCCTCCCTGTGGTCATGCAGACCCCGTCAACAGCCCCGCCAGTTTCAGCTCTTGAATTGTTCTCCAAGCACCCCGTTTCCTGAGCCTTCGTAATTGCTCACTTAGATCCTCTCTGGTCTTCTCACTTCTAGGCTCGCCCAGGGATTCTCCAACCCCAGTACGAATCAAAGTCTCCTGGAGGCCTCATTCAGGCACAGGCTGCTGGGCTCCACCCCCACTGCTTCTGACTCCCTGCGCCTGGGTTGGGGCCTGAGAACAAGTTTCCATGTGATGGAGTTGCTGCTGGTCCAGGGGCCACACTTTGAGGATTGTTGGCCTAGCCTACTGATCTGCCTAAAACACAAATCTGATCATGATACATTTTCTAAGACTCTCAAATAGCTGTTCAGAGCCTTCTGGGTAAAGTCCAAACTCCATAGGCCTTCATGGTTGGTTCCCTGGGTATTGCCCTGGGAATATCAATGAGGTCTGTCTTTCCTCCATGGTGCCTGTAGTTCTCCCTAGAACTGGGCTCCACCTCACCTCTGAGTGCCCTGCCTGTGGCGAATTACCCTGCAGGCTGCCTCCTGTGACTGTCAGCTTTCTGCTGAGTTGGGCCAATGGGAGGTACTGTGAGGAGGTGGGAAGGCAGTGGGAGGGGAGAAAGCAAGTCTGTTTCTCTCTCCTTTGTGCTTTGTGCAGCATCTTCAGCAGTCACTGTGTATTCTTCCTGGCTTCTGCTTCTGCCAGATCACCCAGCCCTAGGGCGCTGGAAACACCGCCTCCACCCTGCAGCACTAGGTATGGAAGTGGCTTCTGGCTGTTGTCAGTACCTGGGTGCTTCTCCCAGCCCATTTGTACTTAGCTTTTCTGTTATCAATATCTTTGCACCATATTTTTTCTGTGGTAAATGCATAAAGGTTATACCACTGATGTCTGAGAGAACTTTCTTTTTTCCAAAAAAAGCCTTTAATTATCTTATTAATTATCTTATGTATCAAGATATCTATATCTACATATCTACCTATATCTCTCTCTATCTCTAATATCTCTATCTCTACCTCTATCTCTGTCTCTGTACCTCAAGTCATAAGCCAAATGGTAGAATTTTCTGTCAAGATTGGATTTCTGTCTCTGTTCTGTCTAATGTGGTGGCCACTAGGCACCAAATTGGCCATTAGGACTTGAAAAGTGGCTACTGTAATGGAGGAAATAAAATTTTAATTTAATTTAAATAGCCACATGAGACTAGTGGCCACTGTATTGGACAGTGCAGGGTTATACCCTGCTTAATATACAGCCATGAAAATTTAGAAACAGATTTTGAACTTGGCATCAAAAAGAAGAAAGAAGTTTTCTGTGCTCTGTTGTACAATACAGTCTTGCTGTCTACATTAAGCTCCATCACTTTAAAAATCTTTAGATCACTTTCTAAAATATAGGTTATAGGGTTTGAGATTATAAAAAGAGAGATGAATAAGAATTATCGGTAAGTAAATTAAAGCAAGTTATGGAATAATATGTATAGTACCATCTGATTAGGTAAAAGTAAAAAAAGGTAGAAATGTGAGTTCTGATATAAAAATGTCTAAAAAATACACAAAATTCTGTTAATAGTGGAAATATGGGAAGGAAGGAGGTGGAGAATTATTAGTTTTATTTAATATACTTTATATCTTTTTGTACTGTTTAGCAACAGTTATCTATCCTCTATCCATCTTTTATTATTTTTTTTCCATGAGCTTATATTGCTTTTATAAATCAGCAAAGCAAAAAGGAAATCTGGATGAAATGTTATTATATGACATTATATGGAATGGATTATATACTTTGCAACTTTGTCATTTAGATTCTACTGAGTAAGATTTAATCCTTTTCTTGATAACTTAATATTGTCACTAGAATTTCATGTTATTCATTGGGATTATAATGTTTTAAAAGTACCCAGGATTTGTTTTAATCAGGTATGGTAAGACATGCAGAAACAGAAATAACCATCATGAAGTTTTTATACTCACAGATCCATGGAAGCAGGAGGCACGGTGTGCCATGCGGGGTCACATAGGGAGGCACCGGTGTGGACAGGAGACATAGGGGGAGAACACATGCGCAGGGACCTTTATTTTAGTTTCTATGGGCAGGGATGAGCCAGGCAGGTAAGTGGGCTTAAAACTGGTCAGTTGGATAATCCCAGTAGATGTCAGGGCAGAGGGGCTGTCCCTGGCTGCCTGGTCAGCGTGCCTAAGGCAGGCGGATAGTGTGGCCCAGAGCGTGAGCGCCTGATAAAGGAGGTGGCTGAGGTACGTACTGTGGGTTGGGTGGTTTGCATGTAAGAGGCATGTTCCCAGGTTGAGTTGTTTGCTATCTCTAGGCTGAGGCTTTGTGGGGGGAATGTCTCCATGGGATAGCAAAGCCCCAGATGTCAAATCATCAGAAATAGAGACAATAGAGAGATATGATTAACACATATGATGAAGTCTTCAGGAAAGCAGGCAATGGTGTATCCTTCAGCTGAATTTGTGTGATCTTTGAATTCTTGTTTTTTGCTTGTCAGGGCACCTGGGATCCTTTCTCCTGCTGTACGTGGACTTGCATCTGGCCTGTATCTTCTTTCCCTTTTATGTGTGTTACATATGTCAACTAAAAGTAAATAGGTTCTAACTGAGGGTTAAGATGTTTGCTCCTCTATTAGCCCTCTTCATATAGCTTTTCTGGTGAACTGTCAATTTTGGGAAAGAGACCACATTAACTATTATAAGATAGGTTGTTTCTAAGGACATGGAATTTCATCAGGAGCTAAGTAACCACTTAGTGCAGGAATTCATGCTGTGGTTGAGGTTGCTGCCTCTCACTGCCATAGGCCAAGTGCTTTGTCTCAGCACCCAGTCCTTTAACATGTGGGGCCTGAATTGTTGCCCAGTGGAAACTTGCTGTAAACAAAGTGTACCCAAAAGAAGAATTGTTTATGGCATTCTGGACCTTCCTGGTTCTTGAGTCAGCCTCAGGAGCAGGGCCATGTTCCTATTCTGGGGTTTCCAGTGTCTTGGAACAGTATGCCTCCTTCCAGCTTTCCAGGATCCTGGAAAGACTATGTACTGTATTTTTTTTCTTCCCTTGTCTGAGCTGTGTGCTGCTGGATTCTTGTGGCCATGACTTCTAGATAAATAGAGTTGCTGTATTATGGAGCACCCATTTTTCATAATTTAGTGCTAATCATGACACAGAACAAGCCCACAGACATAGCAGCAATATCCTGGTGGCTACATAATTTGGGTGAGTCATATAACTTTTTTGTGCCTATTTCTTCAACTGAAAAATGGAAATAATAATGGGACCTAGCTTATAGGGCAGGTAAGAAGGTTAAATGAGTTTTTGTAACGTCTGCACATTTACAATTCAAGGCAAATGTGCGACACCAAATATGTGGAGGCCTGCTTTAAAGGAATTAGTAAAGTAAGAAGTGAATTTATTATAGGCTATATAGAAATTCACATGGGATTTTGAGAATTTCCCCCACTGGAAAATAAACCCCTTAAGCGGGAACTGCACAAGCTTTGGTATTCTATTCAATGTGGGTAAAGTAACACAGATAGCTCCACCCCATGCTGAGATCAAGTACATGAAAGCAGTGTTCAGTGCACTGGGGGCCCTCGACATGAGGAGCATTGGAATGGAACACCCACTCTGTGCCAGCCTTGTAGACCCTGCTTTCTGACCCCTGGATGCCTTCAAGCTGCCTACGGAACTCAAGATGAATTTCCCTCTGATAATCTAGGCCTGTAGATTTATTACCTCTGACGTTCCCTGCCACCCCACATTTATTGCTTTCTAACTGCACATCAGGAAAGGAGGATTCACTAAGTAGACTTTCTAGAGCTAATCTAATTATGAACCCTTCTAATATGGGGTATACAAGAAGTTTCTTGGCAGACTTGTTCAAAATTTCCAAAGCCTTGGAAACAACCCAAGTACTCATCAGTAGGAAAATCAGGAAACAAACTATGGTGTATCCATCGTGGTATATCTTCTCATCACTTTAAGGGGACAAACTGACACAAACAATCAGATGGATGGAGATGAAAAAAATAACAACAACAAATTTTGTTGAACAAAAATATTGTGTTAATATGATTTGAGAAGCTGACAGAAGGCAGTAATTAAATGATGAATTGTCTAGATGTGAAAAGGAGAAAAAGTACACATTAGCTAAAGAATAGACAGGGGGATGTTAAGAAGAATAAAGGAAATGGAGAAGTCAAAGAACTTATATGCATGACACATGGACGTGAACTAAAGGGGGCATAGCCAGAGGAATTGGGGGTACTGGGTACAGCGGGGCAAAGGGAGGAAATTGGGACAGCTGTAATAGCAAAACAAATAAAAAATATTTAAGAAAAAGAATAGCCAGACAGAAAAAATTGTGCACTGTATGACTCCATTATATGGAAATCTGACAGAAATCAGAATAGGTATTGCCTCTGGTAGGGATGGCATTAGGGTATTGGGGTCCTTTCTGGGGTGTAAAATAATTGCTGTGTCTTGGTCTGGATGACATTTATATAAATGAAATGGTTAAATTCAGTAGGGTTGAGGCATGTGCCTGCTACTGGATAGAAACCATATCATTTTTACTATTTGCATATTGAAACCTTTTACAATGGGGACAGACAACTTGTTATGAGGGAAATACAAAAAAGAACATGTAAGAATACTTTATCAAACGAGCAGCTTTTGATATGTAATATACCATGTTGTACTGTTAGGTAGGGTTTATAATTTTTCAAGTGTTGATTAGCCAAGAACTGTTCTCTTGTTTGGCTGCTGGTCTCTGGATTTCATGGTTTATGGGCAACTTAAGCAGAGCGTGGGAGGAAAAATCCAACGGATTGAGATTTGCTATTAGAAGGCACTATAGCACTCAGGAAAGTCCAGTGCTATAGGTGGGTTTCCTACAAACTGGGCTGGAATGGGGACTTTTGAGCAAGGGATTTATGGAAGGAGAGTGCTCAGGATGGGGCACGGGAAGGAGCTAGCTGGGAAAAGGTGGGGGCTGGGCTGCAGCCCAGGCTCAGTGAGGTCCCACAGAGAGCTCTGGCATGTGAATGGTGCCACAGGGTTGTTTCACCGCACGCAAGAGGGTTGGGCTGTAGTACCTGTGCACCACCCCCCTTCAGTCTGTCAGTCACTGTCAGTCCTGCCTGCACCCATGCTGGCATTAATGCAAGACAGTGGCGATGTCTAGGCATTTCCTGGTGAGGCACAGATCCTTTCAGAAGAGGGAACTTTCCCTCATACAGCAGCTGAGAGCTACCAGCAGCTACCACTGAAGGCAGTTGGGAGAGGCGGGCATCTAGCTAGTAAAGGGGATCAGGTGGGGCACCAACAGTCGCTGCAGGCAGTCACAGGAAGGACTGGTGCAGCAGGTGTTGAAGATAAGCCGGTAATCCCATTTCGGGTGACCACAAGGAAAGGGAACTAGGGAACCCACCCAGGAGAGCTACAGAGCCACAGAGCACTGTGAGATGGCCTAGGTCATAGACTTGCTTTGGAGAAACTAAGATGTGCTGGCATTAGTTTGGAATTTGAAAAGCAACCTCTAAACAGGCCCCTGTATTCCAATTCCAGATGCTCAAAATACTTTGTGCTTTTTCTTCACTGCATTTACCACAATGCAATTCCATTGTGATCATTTCTGCATTTAAATTCATCCCCTCCACAATACTGTAAAAGCCAGGAGGGGGCTCATAGTGCTATAAAAGAACCTCTGTATTTCCAATGCCTGGCATATAGTAGGTGCTCAATAAATATTGATGTATGAATGAGTGGGTTTAGAAAAATAAAAGGAAGGTACTCGTAAAGGTGACTTTTATATCAATTGTTTTACCTTCTTGAAATACCTTCTCTGCTGCCCACACCAAACCTCTCTATTCTTTCATGCCCAGCGCTTGCCTACCACTGCCAGGTATCCTTGCCGCAACTCCCCATGGATGATGCTGTTCAACATTTATGACTAAGTGAAGCCTATCATCCTCCTTTTCCAACTGGTTTTATGTACTTATCTAAAATCTAACTCATTACAGAAAGGGTTTTGCTGGAATTCTTTTGATGGTCAAGTTCATGTCTTGCCTTTGCTTTCTAGGATGCAGCTTTTCTTATGCCATTCCTGTCGCTGGCATAGCACTTCTAATAATCATTACCTACTAAGTCCTTCAAAGACCTCTTTATGGGCAATTCCATTACCGATTGACCCAGTTGAAAACTGTCTACCACTCAGAGAGCATTCAACTTTTGCCTTCTTTTGTCATAGTCCCTCCCTTGGTCGGCTGACTCCTTTATAGGAAGACCACGCAATGAACTCTTAGTGCTATGAGCACTGTGGGTGCACAATAAATACCTTATACTGCTAACTTGCATTGCGTGTCGATATCATATAATCAATCAAGATTACAGGTTGATGTGCAATAGTAATAAGGTTGGAAATAGAACATGAGGGAAGATAAATTCTTTAATTTTTTTGAAGTGACTCAAGTTCATTATTAAATACTTGAAGAAGTGGCCATGGAAGAAGTATATCCTAGAATCTTCTCAATGCCAGTTCATTGGGATCAGGTGAGCCCAAGCATGGGATGGAATGTGACTTCATAAATTTTCTTTTCCCATATCTAGTTGATATATGTGGTGAATTTGGGTGATAGAGACCATCCCCTCTGACTTCACCAATTTCACATTTTAGGACAGTTCTTCCCAGAACTGAGTCATGTGGTTTGTGGTCAGCATGGCCCAGCCTGTCCTACTGGGTTTGGCACAGATGTTGATGAGCGCTTCTTCGGCCTCGAAACAAGGGTTTATGGTGCCAGCAGTTCATATTAAATGAAGTCTATTTCCTCTATAATGTGAGAGCACTTTCCTGATCACTCTTTAATCAAAACAGATGTTTTTAAAGCAGCCTAGAGCAGGATATGGAAATGTTGGCTAGCAATCAAATATGGATTGAAAAGGGGATCTTTGATGGCTCCCTTTAAACTGTGGGCACTGTCTAGAAATAGCACAATTGATATGATACTTATGAAATGAAAGTAACTGCTAGCAATTGCCACTGAATTCTAGAATCAGCCATCTGATTGCACAATGATGCTCACATGTGAAATGTGAGGGGGAATGCAGTATGGGCTTCTCTCATGTGACGGTGTGCTATACCAGCTGTGTGCTCTGCAAAGATTGTAGCTTACCTTTCTTGTAAATGTAACCTTGTCCTAAGTTGAGAAACAGAGTCACTTTCTTTAACACAGAGTTCTAGAAATATAGAGTTAGTGCCTTACCCCAAACCTGGTTTATATTGGGGGAAACTTAATTCAATGCTACAAACACTAATTAAAGCATATATAACATCTATACTAACTTGCTGCTATGCTGGATCCAAAGACATACAAGTTAAGCAAAGTAGTGAGGAAGGGGATTTATTAGTAGAATTATAGAATTAGAAGGGATTTTAGGCATCCACTATTACAAAACCTTCATTATGATGATGGTTAGATGGGAAGGGAGGGAAAAGAAAATCAACATTTATTATTTGGTGATTGTATGTCAGACATGTATATTGTGTTGTTTACTCCTCCTGAAAACTCTATGTGGAAAAAGGTGGAGAGGAATATATGAATACCTTTAAATTGAGTACAATGGAGACACTGAACCTTTAAGTTACTTAAATTTTCACCAAATTCCTGTGAGATAGATGACATATGATAACATAACGAGAACAGCTTACACAGTATTGATGTAAACTGAATTCCAAGGAGAGTGGACTGGAATGCACATATGTGAACAATGATGGCTTTACTGTACTAGTCAGTGGGGACAGTAGATGCCATTGAATGAGCATGTGTGCTATGTGGTTGTTGCATTCAAAATGACTGAACAAGTAGAGCAATGAATCCACATCAAATTTTGTGTTAAGTTCGAACATTCCTTTGTAGAAACTACCCGGATGAGTCAGAAGGCTATGGGTGCAGCGCAAATGAAAGTGCGGTACAAATGCTTCAAAGATGGTTGAGAATCTGCTGGAAGTGATCCATGTTCTGGAAGCCCTGCAACAAGCAGAACAACAAGAATGTTGAATGTGTACAAGCTACAATCAACAAAAATTGGCAGTTGACAGTGAGAACTAGAAGCTAATCTGGAGATTTCAAAAACTGCTGTGTCTGAGATTTTGACTCAAGATCTTGGTGTAAAATGTGTCATGGCAGAATTTGTTCCACAGCTACTGCTACCAGAACAGAAAAAACATTGTGCTGCAGGTGCTAATGACTTGATTCAAGCTGCTACCAATGCACTAGATTTCCTCAAGAAGGTCGTAACTGGAGATGAATGGTTAGTTTATAGCTGTGACCCAGAAATGAAGGCTCAGTTGTCCCAATAAAAGTCACCTGGTTCTCCATGCCCAAAGAAGATACAGCAAAGTTGCAGCAAAATCAAGACCATGTTTACTGTGTTTTTTGATTGGGAAGGTTGACCATCATGAGCACACACCTCCAGGCCAAACAATAAGGAGTACTAACTACCTCAGTGTTCTTTGTTGGTTGAGAGATACAATATGACAAAAATGGCCACAAGTATGGGAAACTGGTGATTGGCAGCTTCATCATAACAATGTGCCCACTCATGCATCATGTTTCCAGCAGAGATTTTTGGTGAAACATCAAACCACCCAGGTCACTCAGCTCCTCTATAGCCCAGACTTGCCACCCTATGACTTCTGGCTTTTCCCAAAACTAAAATCATCTTTGAAAGGGGAGAGATTTCAGATCATCATGTGTAGGAAAATATGACAGGGCAGCTGATGGCAGTTATAAACAGTGGAAGAGATGTTGAGAGAGCTGTGTACGTCCCAAGGTGCCTACTTTGAAGGGGACTTTGGCATCATTGTCCTATGTACAATGATTCTTGTATCTTCAATAAATGCCTCTATTTTTCATATTACATGGCTGGATACTTTATGGACAGACCTCCAGAGAGAGAAAAAGTAAAACTCAGAGACATTAAATGACATTTTTGGCACATATCTGAGTTGGTATTTGAACTGGTCTTTCCAAAATTAAAGCCCTGATATTTCCCAATCCCCATATTTCAAATAAGAGCACAAAAGTACATAGGGACATATTTCAACCAAACCTTCTTGTTTATGGCTCAGTTGCCTTTCTCCTATTTCTTATTGAATGTGCCCACTTGAGGAACTAGAAGGAAGCTGTCATTAGCCAACCAAGAGCACTGGTCCAGTTGATTCTTTTTCACAGTTTATATGCTGTAAATCACGAGTTTAATCTAAAATTTTCCGTAGGGACAAATTCTAGAGACCAACAAACATTGTTTTTTTTTAAAGGTGTTTGTGAAACTGCTGATGAGGCTACTTAGAGTATTCTTCTGTTTGCTTAAGCTTTTGTTGATTTATGAAATTTTGATGAATTCTTTTTGTTTTTCTAAAGATTTTATTTATTATATTTTTAGAGAGAGGGGGAGGGAGAGAGGCAGAGAGGGAGAGAGATATTAATGTTTGGTTGCTTTTCACCTGCCTCTAGCTACTGACCTGGCTGGAGACCTGGCTTGCAACCTGGGTATGTGCCCTGGTTAGGAATCGAACCAGCCACTTTGGGTTTGCAGCCTGGTGCCTTATCTGCTGTGCTACCAGCCAGGGCAGTGATTCATTCTTTTCTAAAAAATTTGTATTATTAAGAACCTGTCTCCAGGCTCACATTCTTTATCCCATATCTTTCCTCTTCATGATATCTACTTTCGGTCCCTGAGGTTGGAGTTGGAACAATTTTCTCATTCTTTCTTCAGATCTGCTGGAAAAGAGGCAATAATTATTTTCCAAGTAACACCCATTGAATATTTGGAGACAGTTATGGAATCTTTTTCAGCTTTTATTAATATGAAACTTGCCTTTAGATCTGTTTTTTTTTTTTTTTTAATGAAGAAATTAGGTAAGTTCAGACATGCTTTTATGAATGGGGGAGGTGTGTAGCAAAGGGAGGGGTTATGGAGGCTTCTCTGCCCTGTGTTTGAGCCAGGTGGAACCCAGTGTGCTTGCATGGAACCTACCCCTTTGGTGGTGATGAAAGCTGAAAGACTTCATGGCACTGTGTGAGTCTTAGATGGTCCTCTGTTCGGTCCAGAGGCAAAGGAATCAGTCCAATGGCAGCTGTTGGGCAACCAATGTACTTATTTGCAGTGATCAAGCATGTTAATCTGGATTCTTGCCTTTAATGACAAGGCAATGTGGTGAGTGGAATAACACTGGCCTGAGATTTGGCACATCTGGTAACTAATTGTGTAATCCAGGGTGAGCCTCTTTACTTCTCTGGTTTCTTCTTTCTTTTGGAAGAATAGCAATATCTGTGAGCTCACCAGATTCTTGACAATCTGTATCTTGGGAGAATTTTTAGATGGGGCACAGCATTGCTACTCTCTCCCACTTCTTGGGTGAGCACAGAAGGGATGGGTTAATTCATGGATTATTGAGGTAAAATGACTGATGTCTTTTTTTAAAATGTACCAGGAAAAGAGAATACAGTATATTGAACCAAGAATTAGATGTCCTGAGATTGAGTTCTTATTTTGCCATTAACTTACTGTGTGACTTTGAATGAGTAACTAAAACATTTGGGGTGAGTTTTTTAAATTACTTAAGTGGCAATTCAAATTCAATGATCTTTGGAATGCCTACTGCTGATGCTTTATACGGAGTAGGAGAAAGGACAAGGAAGACTATAGAGGTCACATTACGTTTAATATTCTCAAAGTATGAGAATTGAGGGGAAGGACATTCCAGGTAGAGAAATAAACAAAGTTATGAAAGAACAAAAAATCTGAGGCAGATTCTGGGGTCATGACAGAGGATGAGTGAAGGAGGTAAGGGGAAAGAGTGGAAGGCATAGAATTGAGGCCACACCATCCTATAATGGACTTTTATGCCTTGCTAAGGAATTTGAACTTTTTCCTGCATGCAGTGAAGAGTCAGTGAAAGGTTTTAAGGGTGTGGTATGATGTGTATTGTGTATTCTGGAGGGAAAATGGAGACAAGAGGAAAAATGCAAGCCAATTAATTAGGAATTCTTGCAAATATTAAAGGAAGAGGAAGTGAGAGCCTGAGCAAAAGCCTTAGCAGAGGCTTCAGTTTGGGGATCTTGTAAGTAAAATCTGAAGTGGCCACATAATTTGTGGGGCCCAGTGCCAAATAAAATCAAGGAGCCCTTTCTTAAAGTAATTAATAATTTTAAGGCAACAACAGAGCATTAAACCAGGTACAGGGCCCTTCTAAGCCTGGGACCCTCGTGTGGCTGCAAATGTCTCAGGCCCTGAAGCTGGCCCTGAGCTGAATAATACTTGTTTCCTCCAGGTTTGCTATAATCATGACTGAAAAGACTTTAAAATGTATGAGATTATATATTTTGCATACATTTTGGGGGGGTCCATTTTGTCTACTCTGCCATTCGTTTAGATTTTTATATTATGTGATTTTTTTTTTTTTTTTTTTTTAGAGTTGTCTTGCCAGGAGATAACTCCAGACAAATGCTTCAAAGTCTGGCTGACTGGGATCTTCCATAGGAAAGGTATTCCTTAAATCATGAAGTGGAGCTGGAGTTTCTTATAACTAAGAAAAGTGAGAACAAGATAATGGAATGAATGGAAAATAGAGCCTTATGATAGGGTGATGTAAAACCGGGATTATTTAATCTAGAAGTAGTAGTTGAGTAGGACTTTATTATAGTATTTGTATTAGTCAGCTTTGTCCTCATAATGCTGTGTGATGGACCAAACCATCCCCAAACTTGGTGATATATAACAGCCATTCTCATGCTCATGGTTCTGCAGGGGGACTCATAGTTTAGTTGGTCTAAAGTGGGCTCAGGTGGGTGATTCTACTATAATCTGAGGATTGACTGACTGGTCCTAGATCCAGGTTGGAAGTTTTTCTTTCTTGAGGTTCAGGCTGAAAAAGCAGCACCTACCAGGGCATAGTTGTCGGACAGCTATGCCAGGAGTGTAGGAGGCGGAGCCAAACTGGAAGCATACCAAAGGCCTGTTCTTGTATCATGCCTGTTAACATTCCATTGGCCAATGTATGTTATATGGCCAAGTCTGAAGTCAGTGGAACAGAGAAGTAAAATTCACCCATAGAGGAAGGAGAAAGGGAGTGAATATTTGCTGAGGAAGCCAGACTCTCAGAGGGTGCAAGAAATTTGCACTGTCTTACAGAAGCTATTATGGCAAGCTGCTGGATAGCTGGCTACACGGAGGGTACTACTGAACGGAAGGGAGCTTGCAGAGTTTGTGTTAGCTGTACAATCTTTTCTGACAAGAAGAATAATTGGTTGGTAGAGGTTGGGAGCGCCTGAAAATCTTAAAGGTAGCTTAATTCTCCATCTGAGAAAATTGTTAGGTGAAGGCCTACTAAAAGGAAGAAGCAAGAGGGTGAGTTCAATGATCTTTTTAGGCTCCTTCAAATGGCTGGGTTCCAGTAGGTCCCCCTTACACGTGGATTTGCTTTCTTTGGTTTCAATCATCTACGGTCAATGGTGGTCTGAAAATATTAAGTGGAAAATTCCAGTAATCATTCATACGTTTTAAATTGCAGGCTGCTCTCAGTAGCGCGATGAAATTTCCCGTCCGGCTCTGTCTGCCTGAGTTGTAAGTCATCCTTCGGCCAGCGTCCCCACGCCAGGTACGTTCCCCGCCTGTTAGTCACTTCCGGTTATCAGATCAACTGTGGTATTGCGGTGCTTGTGTTCCAGTAATCCTTATTTTACTTACTAATGGCCCCAAAGTGCAAGGGTCATGATGTGTCAGAGAGAAGCGGTAAAGTGCTTCCTTTAAGAGAGAAGGTAAAAGCTCCAACTTAACAAGGAAAGAAAAAATATTGTATGCTGAGGTTGCTAAGATCTATGATAAGAATGAACTTTCTATCCCTGAAATGGTGAGGAAAGGAAAAGAACTTTATGTGGTGAGCTGTCGCACCTCACATTGTACAAGTTATGGCCACAGTGCACAATGAGTGCTTAGTTAAGGTGGAAAAGGCATTAAATTTGTGGGTGGAGGACAGGAACAGGAAATGCGTTCTAACTGATGGCAATGTGTAGGACCACAAAGCACTGAGTCTGTAGGAAGACTTTGGTGAGTGATGCCCTTAAAGGAGTGACACCAAGCAGTATACTGAAAGTAAGGGATGGCTGCACAGATTCAGGAACAGCTTTGGCATTGTATCATTTCACATCACTACAAGAAGAAGAAGGGTGAATACAGTACAATAAGATATTTTTACATAGAAGGAGAGAGACCACATTCACATAACTTATATTACAGTATATTGTTATAATTGTTCTAGTTTATTATTATTGTTGTTAATCTCTTACTGTGCCTAATATATAAATTAAATGTTACATATACTATATGTATAAGAAAAACATAGTATACAAGGGGTTACTGTCCCTGAATTGGAATTTATCAAAATTGTATTTATTCTTACATGTCACCTTCAAAGCACTCTCCATTTGATGCAATGTACTCATTGAGACATTTTTTCCTCTGCTCAAAACAGTTTTTGAACTTGTTGACTTTGATGCCTTTTAGTCCTTCTGCTGCTTTTTTTTGTTTCACCTCTTTCACATTGGCAAAACGTTTCCCCGTGCCATTTTTGGTTCAAAACTGCTGAACACTCAGTGTAGTGTGGGCATGTGTGCTCATAAATCACCCATCATGAAATGGGTAAATAAGTTGAGCCTTCCAAAAAAATTCACTGAAGCTGAACTAGCTTCTCACAACACCACCAGCTGGTACACTGATACAGATGGGCTTCTGGAAGACTCGCCTAGCAGGGGAAGCCTGTACTATAAGGGGTCTGCCCTCTAGAAGACAATTTTTTTTTGGGGGGTCTAACTTTGTATATAGGGTCAATACTACCTTTAGTTTTCAGGCATTCACTGGGGGTTTTGGAACATATACCCCACAGATAAAGGGAAGACTATTGTATATAAATTGAATAGTGGTCTCAAATAGCAATGTCTCAGGACAGATACTCCTCTCTATTCTCAGAAGAAGGATACACCTTCTCCTCACCTCTGTGAGACCATCTCTCAAGGACTTGAGGTTTGTTTTTTTCCCTCATGAATCAGAAATGAAGACCCATATTCCACTCTTATTTTTAATTTGATGGGTCTCATTTTCCCAATAAAGTAGTTCCATGTTATTTTTAGGTGCAATTTGTAGTTTTTTGTTTTGATAGTTTCTATTTTTTGGAAATATTTTTTTAATGGTTTAGAGGATTTTGGTGGGAGGTATTAGATATTTTCCTTAGAATTCCATTCCTTTAAAATTTTCAGAATGCTCTTTCAAATCAAGAAGCAGCTCAGGTCTTTGTGAATAAGCTTCCAAATTGCAACTGACACTTCAGAAGGGCAATATTGAAGTAAGGTAGGCAAAAGATAGCATGTCAACTAATATATATAGGAGGGATGATGGAGTTAGAAAACACTGTTTTACAACCATGGTTATTACCAGTAATTAACCAAAAAAAATTCATGGTAAAATTAGTGGTTGAAAAATGATGAGGAATAGGATATATTTATAGTCTCAAAGTTTCTCCTCACAAATTATTAATTGCTTATGAAAGGAAAAAGTTGTCAAGAACCACTTCATACCAGGTGATCAAAATTAGCATGACCAGCATCATGTTGATGTGATACATGAAGAACACAACTCTGTTCTCTGATAGGAGAAGGCAGAAGGGCATAATCCCAAATCAGGGGGATGTTCTACAGAAGGGCTAGTGGGACTCTTTGAAATGATCAAGGTCATGAAAGATAAAGAAAGGTTGGAGAACTGCTCCAATAAAAAGAAGATCAAAGATACATGACAGTGAAGTGAAAGGCATAAATCTGATTTGGATCCTGGAATGGGATTAAAAAAGATAGCTATAAAGACATTATTGAGATTGCTGGTGAGTTTTGAAGATAGACTGTGGATTAGATAGTAGAATTACACCAATGTTCAATTTCCTGGATTTTGATAATTGTACTGTGGTTAGGTAACAGAAAGTCCTTCTTTTAAGAAATATACCCTAATGTACATAGAAATAAAAGATCACAATGTTGGCAACTTATTCTCAAATGGGTTGAAAAATTATATGTAAAAGAGTGATGAAAGTAAGGGGGCAAAATTTTTATAGTTTGCCCCATTTTGAATCTGGATGAAGGGTACATGGGTGATATCGGTATTATTTTGGCAACTTCTCTGGACTGTTAAAATTAGATCGAATTAGCCCTGGCTGGGTGGCTCAGTTGGTTGGAATGTTGTTCCATACACCAAAAGGTTGTGTGTTCAATCCCCAGTCAAGCCACATATCTATGTTGCAGGTTCCATTCTTGGTTGGGCGCCTGTAAGAAGTAATCAATTGATGTTTCTCTTTCACATAAATGTCTCTCTCTCTCTCTCTCTCCTCTCCCTCCCTCCCTCCTTCTCTCTCTCTCAAATCAATAAACATATCCATAGGTGAGGATTTAAAAAATGATATCAAATTAAAAGTTGTCTAACCCATCCTCCCAACAAATGTAAAGGTGCAAAGTAGAAGTGTTATTGGTGGTATAATTACAAGATGTTAGATTACCATGCAACTAAACCTGTATATAATTTTATTTTTAAAAGTATTTGAATTGATCATTTTACTTATTTTATTGTTGTTCTATTAAAGTTTTTCCAATTTTCTCCTATTTCTCTGCCCTGCCCCTCCCACACCACACTCCCACAGTCAATTCCCACCCTATAGTCCGTGTCCATGGATCATTTATGCCTGTTTCTTGACTAGACCCTCTCCGTTCTCTGTCCCATCTCCTCCTCCCCACTTCCCTCTGGTCACTGTCAATCTGTTTCTTGTCTAAATGCCTCTGGTTCTATTTTGCTCATTTGTTTGTTTTGTTCATTAGATTTCTGTTATAGATGAGATTACATGGTATTTGTCTTTCACCACCTGGCTTATTTCACTTAGCATAATACTCTTCATTTCCATCTACGTTGTTGCAAAAGGTAGGAGTCCCTTCTTTCTTTTTGCTGCATAGTATTCCATTGTGTAAATGTACCACAGGTTTTTGATCCACTCACTTAATGATGGGTGCTTAGGCTGTTTCCAATGCTTGGCTATTGTAAACAATGCTGCTATGAACATAGGTTGCATAGGTTCTTTTGAATTGGTTTTTCAGGATTCTTCAGGTATAATCCCAGTAGTAGCATCACTGGATCAAAAGGCAGTTCTAATTTTAGTTTTTTGAGGAAATTCCATACTCTTTTCCATAGTGGCAACATCAGTCTGTATTCCTACTGACAGTGCACTAGGGTCCCCTTTTCTTCAGATCCTCACCAGCACTTGTTGTTTGTGGATTTGTTAATGATGGCTATTCTGACAGGTGTGAGGCAGTATTTCATTGTTTGTTTTTTTTTTTTTTTTTTTAAGATTTCATTCATTATTTTTAGAGAGGGAGGAAGGGAGGGAGGCAGAGAGGGAGAGAAACATCAATGTATGGTTGCCTTTTCCCTGCCTTGAGCTACAGACAGGGCTGGAGACCTGGCTTGCAACCTGGTTATGTGCCCTGGCTGGGAAATTGAACCAGCAACCTTTGGGTTTGCAGGCTGGTCATTGTTTTAATTTACGTTTCCCTGATGGCTAGTGAAGTCGAGCATCCTTTATATGCTTCTATATGTCCTTCTTGGGAAGTGTCTGTTCAGGTCCTTTGCACATTTTTTAGTTGGATTCCTTGTCTTCCTTGTGTTGATCCACATGAGTTCTTTATGTATTTTGGAGATCAAAACATTGTGCAAAGTATCATTGGCAAATGTTTTCCCATATAGTTGCTTCCCTTTTCATTTTAATGTTTTCTTTAGCCATGCAAAACTTTTAAACTTGATGTAGTCCCATTTGTTTGTTCTTTTCTTTATTTCCCTTGTCTTAGAGGATATATTGGTGAAGATATTGCTGCATAGCATATCTGAAATTTTACTGCCTATGTTTTGCTCTAGGACTTAATTGGTTTCACAGCTTATGTTTAAGTGTTTTATCTATCTTGAGTTTATTCTGGTGTATGGTATAAGTGGGTGGTCTAGTTTTTTTCCTTTCTTCCTTCCCTCCCTCCCTCCGTCCCTCCCTCCTTCCCTCCGTCCCTCCCTCGCTTTCTTTCTTTCTTTCTTTCCTTCTTTCTTTCCTTCCTTCCTTCTTTCTTTCCTTCCTTCTTTCTTTCCTTCCTTCCTTCTTTCTTCCTTTCTTCCTTCCTTTCTTTCTTTCTTTCTTTCTTTCTTTCTTTCTTTCTTTCTTTCTTTCTTTCTTTCTTTTCTTTCTTTCTTTCTTCCTTTCTTTCTTCCTTTCTTCCTTTCTTCCTTCCTTTCTTTCTTTCTTCCTTTCTTCCTTTCTTCCTTTCTTCCTTTCTTTCTTTCTTCCTTCCTTTCCTTCTTTCTTTCTTTCCTTCTTTCTTTCTTTCTTCCTTCCTTCCTTCCTTCCTTCCTTCCTTCCTTCCTTTCTTTCTTTCTTTCTTTCTTCCTTCCTTCCTTCCTTCCTTCCTTCCTTCCTTCCTTCCTTCCTTCCTTCCTTCCTTTCTTTCTTTCTTTCTTCCTTTCTTTTTCTTTCTTTCTTTCTTTCTTTCTTTCTTTCTTTCTTTCTTTCTTTCTTTCTTTCTTTCTTTCTTTCTTTCTTTCTTTCTTTTCTTTCTTTCTTTCTTCATGAACTATTCCAGGTCTCCCAACACCATTTGTTGAAGAGCTATTTTTACTCAATTGTATACTCCTTCTCCCTTTATCAAATATTAATTGACCATAGTAACATGGGTTTATTTCTGGGCTCTATATTCTGTTCCATTGATGTATGTGTTTGTTCTTATGGCAGTACCAGACTGTTTTGATTACAGTGGTTTTGTAATATAGTTTAATATCAAGTATTGTGATCACTCTTACTTTGTTATTCTTTCTTAAGGTTGCTGAGGCTATCAGGGTAATTTTTGGTTCCATATAAATTTTTGAAATATTTGTTCTAGACCTGTGAAATAAGGCATTGGTATTTTAACAGGGATTGCTCTGAATCTGCAGATTCACCATTTTAATGGTGTTAATTAGTCCCACTCATGAACATGGTAGATGCTTCCATTTATTTGTATCTTTCTTAATTTCTTTCTTCAGTATTCTAGTTTTCTGAGTACTCCCTTGGTTAAGTTTACTCCTATGTACTTTATTTTTCTTGTTGCAATAGTAAATGTGATTCCCCCCACCCCCAATTCCGTTTCTATATTTCATTGTTGGTGTACAAAAATGACTTCAACATCTGAACAATGACTTTGCTAAATTTAGCAAAATTCCAATATTTTGCTAAATTAATTTATTAGGTCAAGTAGTTTTTTGGTGGAGCCTATAAGGTTTTCTACATATTCTATCATGTCATCTTTCCAATTTGGAAAGATTTCTCTTTCTTGTCTGATCACTGTGGCTAAGCTTTCAATACTATGTTAAATAAAATGGTGAAAGCAGACATTCTTGCTCCTGATCTTAGGGGGAAAGCTTTTAATTTTTGATGATTGAGTATAATGTGGGTTGTAGGTTTCTCACATATGGCCTTTATTATGTTGAACTATGTTCCCTCTATTCCCATTTTGGTGACCATTTTGTCATAAATAAGTGCTGTATTTTACCAAATGCTTTTTCAGCATCTATGGATATGATCATGTGGTTTTTGTCTTTTATTTTGTTTGTGTGATGTATTGCATTTATTAATTTGTGAATATTATGCTATCCTTATATCCTTGAGATGAATCCTACTTGATCATGATGTATGATCTTTTTAATGTATTGCTGGATCCTGTTTGTCAATATTTCATTGAGGATTTTAGTATCTATGTTCATCAGTGATACTGGCCTATAGTTTTCTTTCTTTGTTGTTTTTATCTAATTTTGGAACTCTGGCCTCATATAAAGAACTTGGAAGTGTTCCCTCTTTATGAGTTTTCTGGAATAATATGAGGAGGATAGGAGTTAGCTCTTTTCTGATTGTTTGGTACAATTTGCCTGTGAAGCCATCCAATCCAAGGCTTTTGTGTGCAGGGAGTTTTTGCATTACTGCTTCAGTTTCACTAGTGGTTGTCAGTCTATTCAGGCTCCCTACTTCTTCTTGATTCAGTTTTGGAAATTACGTGTTTCTAGAAATTTGTCATTTCACCCAGGTTGTCAAATTTCTTGGCATATAGTTGTTTGTAGAAATTGCTTACAATCTTTTGTATTTCTGTGGCATTGCTTGTAATTTTCATCTTTGATTTCTGATGTTATTTATTTGGGTCCTCTCTCTCTTTTTCTTAATGAGTCTGGTTAAAGGCTTGTTGATTTTGTTTATCTTTTCAAAGAATCAACTCCTGGATTAATTGATCCTTTGAATTGTTCTTTTAGTCTTTCTGTCATTTAATTCTGCTCTGAGCTTGATTATTTCCTTCCTTCTACTCACTCCAAGCATTGTTTGTTGTTGCTTCTTTAGTTCTTGTATGTAGGGTTAGGTTGTTTATTTGAGATTTATTTATTTTATTTTTTAAGTAGGCCTGTCAGGACTGCTTTTGCTGTCTCATAGGTTTTGGGCTATTGTATGTTCAGTTTCATTTGTTTCCAGATCTCTTCCTTGATCTTATTGTTAACCCATTCATTGTTTAATAGCATTATATTCAGTCTTTATGAATTTGAATGTTTTTGGTTTTTTTCCCTTGAGGTTGGTTTCTGGTTTGAAGCCATTGTGATCCAAGAAAATGCTTGATATGTTTTCAATTTTCTTGAATACATTGAAGCTTGTTTTGGTTCCTACGCTGTGGTCTATCTTTGAAAATGTTCCATATGCATTTGAAAAGAATGTATATTTTGCTTCTTTGGGGTGAAAAACTCTGTATATATTAAGGCTATTTGATCTTGAGTGTTGTTCAATGCTATAATCTCCTTATTGATTCTTTGCTTGGGAGATCTTCCATTGTTGACAATGGGGTGTTGAAATTCCCTACTATGTGGCTGATGTGGCTTAGTGGATAGGTGCTGGCATGTGAACCCAAAGGTCGCTGGTTTGATTCTCAGCCAGGGCACATAACCAGGTCACAAGCCAGATCTCTAGCCAGACCTGTAGCTGGAGGCAGGTAAAAGGCAACCATACATTGCTGTCTGTCTCCCTCTCTGCCTTTCTCTCTTCCTTTCGCTCTAAAAATAATAAATAAAATCTTAAAAGAAAAACCTACTATGAGTGTGTTGGTGTTGATGTTTTTCTTGAAGTCCTCTAAGATTTTCCTAATATATTTGGGTGCTCCTATGTTGGGTACATATGTGTCTGCAACGATTATTCTTCTCTATAGACTATTCCCTTAAGTATTATGTAGTGTTCTTCTTCATCTCTTTTTATAGGCTTTGTTTTGACATCTATTTTGTCTGATATAAGTATGGCTACCCAGCTTATTTAAAAAATTTTTTATTTATTATTTTTAGAGAGTGGGGAAGGGAGAGAGACATCAATGTACGATTGTCTTTCACATTCCTCCAGCTACAGACCTGGCTGGAGACTTGGCTTGCAACTTGGTTATGTGCCCTGGCTGGGAATCGAACCAGTGACCTTTGGGTTCGCAGGCTGGCGCCTTGTCCACTGTGCCACCAGCCAGAGCTCCAGCTTAGTTTTATGTCTCTTTGCTTGAAATATTTTTTCCCATCCCTTCACTTTTTGTGCTGAGGTGGTCTCTTGTAGACAGCATATATGTGAGTCATGTTTTCTTAACCATTCAGCTACCCTATGTCTTTTTTTTTTTTTTTTTTTTTTTTAAGATTTTATTCATTACTTTTAGAGAGAAGGGCAGTGAGGGAGGAAGAAAGGGAAAGCAACATCAATGTGTGGTTGCCTTTTACCTACCTCCAGCTATGAACTTGACTGGAGACTTGGCTTGCTACCTGGTTATATGACCTGACTGGGAATCAAACCAGTGACCTTTGGGTTCACAGACCAGCCCCTTACTGAGCCACCAGCCAGGGCTCCCTATGTCTTTTGATGGGAGCTACTAATTCATTTACATTTAAGAATATTATTGATAGGTACTTATTCACTGCCATTTTTCCCCTTTGTACTGTGCGTCCCCCTTCTCCCCTTTATCTTCTAAATGCAGTACCTTTAAGCATTTCTTGCAATATTTGTTGAGTGGACATTATTTTCTTAGTCACTTTTTAAAAACTGGGAAATGCCTTTTTCATCTTCCATTTTAAATAAGAGCAGTGCAGAGTAAATAGTCCTGGTTGCAGTTCTTTGCATTTCATTACTTGAAATACTTCTTGCCATTCCCTTGGCTTACAGCATTTCTGTTGAGTAATCAGTTGATAGCCTTATTGGAGCTCCCTTGTTTGTTACAACTGTTTTCTCTTTGCTGCCTGTTTCTCTCTTTGTCTTTAAATTTTGCCATTTTAATTATGATGTACTTTAGAGTGGACCTCTTCAGGTTCATCTTGATTGTCACCCTCTGTGCTTCTTGGACTTGTATGACTGCTTCTCTCATCAAATTAAGGAAATTTTCTGTCATTACTTTTTCAAACAAGTTTTCTATCCCTTGTTCCTCTTCTTCTTCTCATATTCCTATGATATGGATATGATTAGTTTCATGTTGTCTGCAGTTCCTTTAAATTCTTATTTTTTTGAGTCTTTTTCATTTTGTTGCTCTTAGAATTTTATCTGCCTTGTTCTCCAGCTCACTGATTTAATTATCTGCTCCATCTAGTCTGCTTTTAATTTCATCTACTGTGTTGTTCATTGCAGAAATTGTATTCTTCATTTTCTCCTGTCCTTTATAGATTGTTTCTATGTAACTTTTCATGCTGATGTAGTTCACAGTAAGTTCCTTGCACCTTTACTGCAGTTCTTTGTAGTTCTCACTGAGCTCATTGAGCATCCTTATAATCATTATTTTGAACTCAATGTCTGATATTTTTCTTGCCTTCATTTTATTTAGCACTATTTCTAGGGACTCCTCCTTTCCCCTTTCCTTTCATTTGGGGGTTGCTTCTTTGTGTCCCCATTTTAGAGACTTCTTGTTTATTTTTGCTTTTTAGATTGATCTGGTTTGATTCCCTGTCTTTTTGTGATCTCCTGTAGGAGACTTATGGGATTCAGTGTTTCATCCTCCTTTCTTTATTTATTTTGGTATTTTATTCATTTATTTATCTCTATAAAAGTACCACACTGTTTTGAATAATATAGCTTCTTAGTATGATAGGGTCCAACACTCCATCTGTCAGCACCATCACAACTATTTTCTGCTCTCAATCAAGTTCTTCAGGTCAAAAAATCTCCAAAACTCTGAGGATTTTCATTGAATTTTCTTGAATATCCATAATAATTTAAAGAAGAACTGGTACTTTCATTGTATTGTCTTTCCACCCAGAAATATGGTACATGTATCCATTCTCAGATTTTATTTTATGCAATTCACCCTTAATACAGTTGTATATGATTAGATTCAGAGCATTTATATAATCTCAGAATTAGAAAAAACTTCCAAGATTTCCCCTGGGTATAACAGAGGAATGCAATGTTTTTACACTTCTAACTGCTTAGGTGCTTACTTCCTCCTAAGAAAATGCATTTGAATATGAAATAGATAATGACTTAGGTAATATTATTAAAATGTTTTGAAAGAATCTCAAAAGAGCCTCATTACTGTCTTGTTCCACAATGCTCCTTCTTATACAAAATATGTTTTTAATGCTGAATATCTTGATGAGTATCTGTAACATTTTGTAAATTTGTACACTTCACAAGGCTGTATCAGATATTTGGCTGCTCTGTTGGGGTCCATTAGTGAAAAAACAGATATGCCTTTACAAAGGAACATTCTCCTCACAACCAAATATTGTGCAATATTTATGAAATCATTGTTTCTTTCTTCAAAGTTTTTTATCATTGGTGCTGAAACATAGCAAAGTCTTTTTTTTTTTTTTTTTAAATTTTATTGTTGTATTATATCCATCCCCTTTTTGCTCTCCTCTGTCCCCTTCCCCACCCACCCACTCCCCAACAAAGTCAATCCCACATGTTGTCCATGTCCATGGTTCTTTCATACTAGGTTCTTGTCTAAACTGCTCCCCTTCTTTGCCTCTTCCTCCCTCCTTCCCCCATCCCCCTTCCCCCTGCCCACTGAAGGCCTATTCACTGTATTCATATATCTGGTTCTGTTTTGCTTGTTGTTAGTTTTGTTCATTATTGTCCTGTAATGGATGAGATCATATGGTATTTGTCCTTCACTGACTGGCTTATTTCATTAAGCATAATAACTTCTAGTTCCATCCATGCTGTTGCAAAGGTTAGGAGTTCCTTCTTTCTTTCTGCTATATAGAATTCCATTGTGTAAATGTACCAAAGTTTTTTGATCCAATCATCCAGTGATGGGCACTTAAGCTGTTCCCAGTACTTGGCTATTGTAAATAGTGCTGCTATGAACATAGGGGTATATAGGTTCTTTGGAATTGGTGTTTCAGGGTTGTTTGGGTATAGTCCTAGTAGTGGAATTGAATTGCTGGATCAAAAGGCAGTTTCATTTTTAGTTTTTTAAGGAAACTTCATACTGTTTTCCGTGGTGGCTGCACCAGCCTGCCTTCCCACCAACAGTGCACCAGGGTTCCCTTTGCCCCACATCCTTGCCAACACTTGTTGTTTGTTGAATTGTTGATGATTGCCATTCTGACAGGTGTGATGCGGAATCTTATTGTGGTTCTAATTTGTATCTCTCTGATGACTAGTGATGTTGAGCATTCTTTCATATGCTTCTGGGCCCATTGTATGTCTTCCTCAGTGTGTTGTCTGTTCAGATCTTTTGCCCATTTTTTAATTGGGCTGTCTTTCTCCCTTGTATTGAATTATATTAGTCCTTTATATATTTTGGAGATCAAACCCTTGTCTGAGGTATCATTGGCAATTATGTTTTCCCATACAGTTGGTTCCCTTTGAATTTTGCTGGTGTTTTCTTTAGCTGAACAGAAACTTTTCAATTTGATATAGTCCCATTTGTTGATTTGTTCTTTTATTTCCTTTGCCCTTGGTGAAGTATCAGTAAACATATTTTGAATTTTGGTGTAGGATATCAAAAATTTTACTGCCTATATTTTTCTCCAGGACCTTTATGGTGGCACTGCTTATGTTTAAATCCTTTATCCATCTTGAGTTTATTCTGGTGTATGATGTAAGTTGGTGGTCTAGTTTTATCTTTTTGCATGTTGCTGTCCAGTTCTCCCAACACCACTTTCTGAAGAGACTGTTTTTACTCCATTTTATGTTCTTTCCCCCTTTGTCAAATATTAATTGACCATGGAGTCCTGGGTTAATTTCTGGGCTCTCTATTATGTTCCATTCATGTAGATGTCTATTATTATGCCAGTACCAGACAGTTTTGATGACAGTAGCCTTGTAGTATTGTTTGATGTCTGGTATTGTGATTCCTCCTACCTTGTTCTTTCTTCTTAAGATTGCTGTGGCTATTTGTGGGCATGTTTGGCTCCATATAAATTTTTGAAGTATTTATTCTATTTTTGTGAAGTCTGTCATTGGTATTTTAATTGGGATTGCATTGAATCTATAGATTGCTTTGGGTAGTATGGACATCTTAATGATGTTAATTCTTCCCATCCATGGACATGGTATATGCTTCCATTTATTTGTATCTTCCTTAATTGCTTTCTTCAATGTTCTGTAGTTTTCTGAGTACAGGTCTTTTATCTCCTTGGTTAAGTTGATTCCTAGGTACATTATTTTCATGCTTCTTGGTTTCCTGATCTTGATACTCTTGGGATACCCTTTATACTGTTTATTTGGGTTCAGTGGTTGTAGTTGTTTTTTTTTTTTTTTTGGTTGTTGTTGGGTCATTCCTAGGTAAGTCCTTCCCTCTGGATGGCTGAATGATAGTTACTCCACCCATCATGTCTTGTATGCTGTTGTACAGGTACTGTCAGAACAAAACCAAACAACCTAGGAAAGAAACCTACACCCATAAAAATATCCCCCTCCCACAATCACACTTTCAAAAGCAAATGAACCAATATTAATAAAAGTATAAAGAGATTAAGACTATTATAAGAAAGGAAAAATGAATATGAGATGAATGTCTGAAAGAAAAATGATTTTGAGAGGGTAGGGTGAGGAGCAATAATAAGAGTCAGGAATAGAAACAAGGCAAAGAGAGAAAGAAAATAAAATTTACATCATATATTAAAATGGAGAGATGAAGGCAGAAGGGAGTAAAAGAAGGGAAGCAAATTAGACAAGAACCTAGTATAAAGGAACCATGGACATGGACAACAGGTGGGATTGACTTTGGGGGGAATGGGTGGGTGGGTGGGGGGACAGAGGGGAGCAAAAAGGGGATGGATGTAATACAACAATAAAATTTAAAAAAAAAAAAAGAAGGGAAGCATTTAGTATCAGGTTTAAAAAGAAATTAAGAAATATATATATATATATATATATATATATATAGAGAGAGAGAGAGAGAGAGAGAGAGAGAGAGAGCGCAAGGGAGAGAAAAAATGGGAATCAGGCTGGAGAAAAAGATACACCACAGCACTCTAAACAACAAATGAACAAAGATTAATGTAAGAGAGATGGAAATAAGGGGGGAGAAGAAAGAAAAGCTTAAGAGATGTCTAAGTAAAGAGAAATGATTTTGAGAGGATAGAGGGGGAAGTAATACTAAGATGATGAATGAAAACTTAAAATTTGAAATGAACAAAAGAAAGGGCAGGAGGAAGGCAAAATGGAGTAGGAGAGGAGAATGGCAAATTTTTCTATTTGAAATATAAAAACAGAAAGATTAGAAATAAAATTGAAGAAATGCAACAATCACTACCATATCCCCAACCAATGAGCAAAGACATAAAAGTGGAGAGAGAATAAGCATAGTTTGAGAATGGGAAAAAGAATGTGAGATGACTAATCACAAGAAAAATGGTTTTGAGAGGTTGGAGAGGGAGAAATAGTAAGAGTGCAGAATGGAAACAGGTCATGGTAAGAGTGAAAATAAAATTTAAAATGAAAATAAGAAGAGGAAAGAAGAAGGTAAAATGGAATAAGAGAAGGGAGAAGCAAAGTATGAAATTTCAAATAAACTATAATACGAAAACTAGTGACCTAATAGGCACAAACTTGAAGGACAAGAAATGGATGTTAAAAAGCTATGCAGGAGAGAAAATAACAAAATCATGAAGGTGACTGTAGTAGAATTCATCTCAGTAGAATTGAGTGTTTACATTACAGATTTACAAAACTGTTTTCTCATTTTTGATCTACCCCTGGTTATATCATATCATGTCCCAGTCTGGGCCTAGGCAGCTTGTTTGAGACTACCAGTGATCCACAGTCTGTGGCTGTCCCTTTTAGTTGATAATTTAGCAGATCTGTAATCAGCAGTCAGGCCTAAGACCACAGGGCAGGACAGAGTAATTCCTACAAGTGAAGCTATTGCTTCCTTTCAGGCTGATGCCATTTGGAGGGGACTTCTCTTCCTGAGCAAGATGGCTCCTACAGTATGGGAAATGACTCAGTACAGGGATCTTGGCAGCTGATCTCTCAGTTCTCTCCCCAAAGTCACCATCCCCAAACTCTCCTCATGCATCTTTAGTCTACTCTTCCCTCCCTTTGTCAGAGCCCAGGGTAAGTGGCTGCAAATGAAATTTTATGCATTCTTCCATTAAGAGGCTGTCTCTCTCCAGCTACCTTTCCCTGGCAGACACCTCTCCCTCCCAGCTTTTCATACTGGATGTTATTTGGGTTCCTTTATAGCGCTGGTGCTGTAGGATGGGGAGTTCAGCTTGAGGTGTAGATCCCCCACTTCTCAGGGGGAGCTCCCTGGCAACTGAAATTTTCCTTCAGCGCTTTTCAACTGCTGCTTGTAGGAGCCCACCCATCCCTCTTATGTCTCCTATGCACTCTGTACCAGTCACGATGTGGTGAAGTGGTTTCTTCTGTCTGTTGGTGGTTGAAAGTCTTCTCTCCTGCTATTGTTCAGTTGATTATTTTGATGATTTTTCAAAATTTAGTTGTAATTCCAGATTGGTACTGGGGGGAGGTTAATGTTGTTTCCATTTAGTCCTCCACCATCTTGGATCTCCTGAGCTATATATACTTTTAAACAGATAAGACTAATTAACTAAAGCAAAAAAAAGTCCTCTCAAGATTTAGCAACAAAGAGGTTGCATGCCAGGACACAACTGACAAAGTAGTCCTTAGTGTTATTCTCAGTTTTATGTCCTAGTTCAGTATGCCTCACTGTTTAAAATAAAAAATAAGAACTATGTATTTCTTTTATCTATGATGTAAATTGGACTTTCCTTGAAAAGCATCTGAGACTCATGGGAAGAATAAAAGGGTAGAGAAGGGAAAAAAATTTTCCTAGTTGGCATTTCTTAACCCCATCTTGAGAGCAGAATAACATGATCTATTATGGTTGAAGTTCCAGAAGTCAGACAAGAAAGTTTGCTGTAATGCAGGGGTGTTGGTAGCAGTGGAAAAAGTCAAAACAAAGGAATTAATTCCATCGGAAATTGTTTCTTGGACCAGATCCTGTGTGAGTGAGCCCTGAGGAAGGACAAGGAAATGGAGAGTTGGCCTATTTTAAAAGGAACATTCATTTAAACACTTGGATTCTTTCACTTCTCTTTTGCCTTCAGCTCCCATGTCACCATTTTCTTCCAATCCAGCAAAACAAGATGCAATGATATTACTAGGTTTCATGCTTGTGATTATTTTACATGTTTAAAAATCAGTTCTTTCCCCAGAGTTGTGTATTCTCCAAAGACGTCTCAGATCCCCCTGGCTTCTCAGCACATGTTGGCAATGTAATTGACAGATGTTTCAAAATACTCAAACAATTAATTTCTTGCCTGCTCTTATTTCCTACTCCCTTACTTGTAATACATAATTATAGGAGATACATATCTCTATCTATCTATCTATCTATACATCTATATCTATATCATCTATCTATCTATCTGTCTATCTATTTGTTTTGCCTGTGGTACAAATATGCTAGCTAACTTTTACTAAAAGTGGTTAAATATATGAACTTTATATTGAAAATAAAGCAGATGAACTGGGTCTCCATTTTTATCTTTTAGTGCTGAAATCCTGGTTGTCATCTTTGAGGAAGCAGTAGGTGGAGCTACAGGCTTTTAATCATGAAATAATTTTTTTCAGTAGCTGCCCATCCATTGCTGGAATAACCTGAACAAGCACATATTTCCAAAAATAACAGAGACATTTCCAAGTATCCCAGAAATATAGGCAAGACTATGTAGTCATTCATAATCACCATTTTGCAAGTGCTAGAGAGTTTCTGTAGAAAATATTTCAGAAGCAGTAAAAAGATTGATAAAATTCCTTGTATTTTTAGAAAAGAGATTTTTAAAAAAATGGAACTCAAGAGGGAGGGAGAGGTACTTATTCAGCTCAGTCATGTACTGCTTTTTTTTCCAGGTGGTGAAAGGGCCCAGAGGGGTAACTGGGGGTGGAAAAAAGTCTTTTCCATTTGCGTCAGAACTCTGAGAAGCTCTTCATTTCCCCCACTTGATGAACTTTTTCGAGGCTCTAAACTGCAGTTTCGATTTTCTTTGAAATACAGAGGGGTGGCCAAGGTTAAGTGATTCTGAGAAAGCTAGAGGTATTTATAACAGGTCACTATTAAGGGCCATTCTCTCATTGGGTACCCTGATGTTCTTGATTTTTTCCCCAAGAGAGCCCAAGAGAGAATAATAAAACAACTTTTTGTCACTATAGAAAAAGTAAATTCTCTACATATAAAAATCACAAGTCCTGAGAATACTCTAATGGATATGTGTTCCCCATTATAGTCTATACTATTGGTTGTCTTTTTCTCTATAAATATTTTGTATATACAAAATCTGTCCAGAAGGTGTCCAACCATATAATATGAAAAAAGAGGCATTTTATTCATTTTTAAATTGTTGTTATATTACATTCATCTCATTTTCCCCCCTCTGCACACCACTTCCCCACCCTTCTTATCCTCTCCTCCACAGTCAATCCCACATGTTGTTTGTGTCCATGGGTCATCGATGCTAGTTTCTTGACTAAACTGTTCCCCTTCCTTACCACCTTCTCCCCCATCCCCACTTCCCTGTATTCATATCTTTGATTCTGTTTTGTTTGCTTGTTTGTTTGTTCATTAGTCTTCTGTATTAAGTGAGAACATGTAGTATTTAATTTTTGTTGCCTGGCTTATCTCACTAAGCATGATTCTCTCCAGTTCCATCCATGTTATCATAAATCATAGGAGTTCTTTCTTTTTGCTGCATAGAACTCCATTGTGTAAATGTACCAATGTTTTTGGAGTCATTCATCCACTGAAGGGCACTTAGGTTGTTTCCAGCACTTGGCTATTGTAAATTGCGCTGCTCTGAACATAGGGTTGCATAGGTTCTTCTGAATTGGTGTTTCAGGATTCTTTGGGTATAATCCTAGCAGTGGAATCACTGGGTCATAGGACAGTTCTATTCATAGTTTTTTGAGGAAATTCCATACTGTCTCCCATAGTGGCTGCACCTGTCAGCATTCCCACCAGCAATGCACCAGGGTTCCCTTTCTCCCTCACTGGCACTTGTTTGTTGATTTGTTGATGATGGCCATTCTGACAGCTGTGAGGTGGTACCTTGTTGTAGTTTTAATTTGCATCTCTCTGATTGCTAGTGATGTTGAGCATTCTTTCATGTGCCTGTGGGCCTTTTATATGTCTTCCTTGGAGAAGTGTCTGTTCAGGTTGAAAAACAGGCATTTATTAAAGAAGATACAAGGTACAAGAAACATCGTACATAGGACAATGATGCTTCAGTCCCCTTCAAAGTAGATGCCTTGGGACCTCACACAGTTCTCCCAATTGCCATCAGCTGCTCTGTCATATTTCCCTGAATCTCATCAAGTTCTGAAATCTTTCCTCTTTCAAAGGTTATTTTGAAAGTTTTGAGAAAAGCCAGAAGTCATGGGGCACCAAGTCTTGGCTGTAGGGGGATGGAATTACCTGGATGATTTGATGTTTTGCCAAAAAGCTCTGCATGAGACTTGGTGCATGAGCAGATACACTATTGTGGTGAAGCTGTCAATCACCATTTGCCAATGGCTGCGGCCTTCTGAATCATCCAACTAGTTTCTGTGGAGGAATGTTCAAGCTTAATACAAAATTTGATGCAGATTTGTTGCTCTGCTCTCTGTTATTCTGAATGTGAAGCCACTCAGTCCACATGCTCACTCAATGGCACCCACAACTCCCACTAATTAATACAATGAAGTTGTCATTGTTTATGCATGTGCATCCTAGTCCACTCTCCTTGGCAGCCAGGTTGTATTGATGTCATCCAAAACATTCTTGTTATATTAACAATAGCTGGACTTTTTCTGGGTATATAATTTTTGGCAATATCATTCTGAGAATCTGATGAAAGCAATGGACCCTAATTCCAGAAAAAAATACACAGAAACAGAATTTCCAGTATAATTTATATATAGGTTGGGCCAGAAGTCGATTTATAGTTGTAAGTATGCAGAACACAGAGTTTACTCTTGTATTGTTATTTATTAATTATTGTATTATTTTCTATATGAACAACCGTAAACCTTTTTTAATTGCACCCTGTATGTGCCTCTTTGTATGTAAACACATAAATTATATGTATATACGTATATGTATATATGTGTATACATATGTGTGTGTGTGTATACATACATACATACATATATATATATATATATATTTATATATATATATGAGAGATATACTTATTTTAAGGAATTGGCTCATGTGATTGTGGGGTCTGGCAAATCCAAGATTTATAGGGCTGGCTAGCTGGCTGGAAACCTTGGCACAATTTCCATGTTATAATATTGGGGCAGAATTTCTTTTGTGGGAAACCTGAGTGTTTTCTCTTAAGGCCTTCAACTGATTGAATGAGACCCACCTATGTTATGAAGAATAATCTGAATGTAACTATTTTTTTAGTATATTTTATTGATTATGCTATTACAGTTGTCCTGATTTCCCCCTTTGTACTCCTCTGCTCAGTATTCCCCTGCTCTCCAGCAATTTTCTACCCTTAGTTCATGTCCATGGATCATGCATGTAAGTTATTTGGCTTCTCCATTTTTTATACTACTAGCATCCCCCTGTTTATTTTGTACCTGTCAGTTATGCTTCTTAATCCCTGTAACTTTTTCCATTCTACCCCTTTATGTTCCCCAATGATAAACCTCCATATGATCTCAATATCTATGATTCTGCTCCTGTTCTAGTTGTTTGCTTATATGTTTTGTTTTAATTTTTTAAAGATTCTGTTATTGATAGTTGTGATTTTGTTGTCATTTTAATGTTCATAGTTTTTATTTTTATTTTTTATTTATTTTATTTAATTTTACTGTTGTTGTATTACATCCATCCCCTTTTTGCTCCTCTCTGTCCCCCTCCCCACCCACCCATTACCCCCAAAGTTAATCCCACCTGTTGTCCATGTCCATGGTTCCTTTATATAGGTTCTTGTCTAAACTGCTCCCCATTTTTGCCTCTCCCCTCCCAACTTAGTGTTCATAGTTTTGATCTTCTTTTTCTTAAATAAGTCACTTTAATATTTCACATAATACGGACTTGGTGATGGTGAACTACTTTAGCTCTACCTTGACTGCGAAGCACTATTTGTCCTTCAATTCTCAGTAATAGCTTTGCTGGATAGAGTAACATAGGTTGTAGGTCCTTGCTTTTCATCACTTCAAATACTTCTTGCCAGTCCCTCTTGCCTGCAAAGTTTCTTTTGATAAATCAGCTCACAGTCTTATGGAAACTCCTTTGTAGGTAACTCTTTACTTTTGCTGCTTTTAAGATTCTTTCTTTATCTTTAACATTTGGAATTTTAATTATGATGTGTCTTGGAGTGGGCCTCTTTGAGTCTAGCTTGCTTTGGACTCTGTGCTTCCTGGAACAGTATGTCTATCTCCTTCACCAAATTAGGGAAGTTTTCTTTTATTATTTTTTCAAATAGGTTTCCAATTTATTTCTCTTCCTTTTCTCCCTCTGACATCCCTATGATTTGGATGTTGGCACTTTTGGAGGTATCCCAGAGTCTTCTTATTCTCTTCCCCACCTTTTTAAAATTCTTGTTCCTTCATTCTGTTCTGGTTGAATATTTACTCCTTCCTTATGTTCCAAATCATTGATTTGAACCCCAGCTTCCTTTCCTTCACTGTTGGTTCCCTATGGATTTTCCTTTATTTTACTTAGTGAAGCCTCCATTTCTTCCCTTATGCTTTTGCCTTACTGTATGAGTTCTCTGAGTATCCTTATCAGCAGTATTTTGAACTCTGGATGTGATAGGTTGGCTATCTTTATTTCATTTAGTTATTTTTTCTGGGGTTTTGTTCTGTTCTTCCATTTGTGCCATATTTCTTTGTCTCCTCAACTTGGCAGCTTCCCTGTGTTTGTTTCTGTATATTAGATAGAGCTGCTTAGACTGCCTGTCTTAGCACACCCATTAAGTAGTATGGGACAGGGCTTTAGGTATTCACTTGAGTGGGATGACCTACTTCACCACTTTGTGACTCTGTATGGAAGGTAGGGGTTAGAGAGGGAACAATGCTGCTGCCTGGCTCCTGGAGGCTTGCTTAGCACTCACCCTATTTCTAGTCACTTCATCCCCTTTCTATATACAACTGGTGCCCTTTTAGCTGTTGCCCTGGAGGTGGCTCCCGGAGTGGGTGGGTTTGTGTACATTCTAGGACTGTGCAGTTTTTTAAAAGTACTCTCCTGAGAGATTGGCAATTCCTTCTACTGCCCCAAACCCCACTGTTGTTTTTTTTTTTTCCTTTTAACATTTTTTATTTATTATTTTCAGAGAGAGAGGAAAGGAGAGAGGCAGAGAGGGAGAGAAACATCAATATATGGCTGTCTCTCACCTGCCTCCAACTACAGACCTGGCTGGAGACCTGGCTTGCAACCTGGTTATGTGTCTGGGCTGGGGAATCGAACCAGTGACCTTTGGGTTTGCAGGCCAGTGCCTTATCCACTGTGCCACCAGCCAGGGTTCTCCACTGGTTTTTATAGCCAGAAGTTACGAGGCTTTATTTTCCCAGTGCTAGAATTTTGGACTGTGTGGTCTAGCCTGGGGCTGGGATTGCTTGTTCCCAAGGTATTCTTCCTGATTTTTATCCATCACACATGACTGTAGGACTGCCCATGTTTCTAGTCACCACACCACCACTGTCATCTTGCTGTTGATGTCTCACCACAGCCATAGCCACACTCTCTGCCCTGGCTCCCCAGCTCCACCCCCTGCCCCCTTCCCACCAGTCTGGATAAAGATGGCTTCTTTAAATCCTGGGTTGTCCTTATTTTATACAATTTTATTTTCTAGCAGTTCCGGGTGGTTTTTTTGTTTTGTTTTGTTCTGAGGTTAGTTGTGCTCCTTTATGGTTACACAAGACAGTGAAGCATGTCTACCTATGCCTCTGTCTTGACCAGAAGTGGGCTGAATGTAAATGTTAATCACGTGTATAAAACACCATCACAGTGTTTGACCAAACACTGGGTACCATAGCCCAGTCATGTTGAAATATAAAATTAATTATCACAGGTTCCATCACAGTGATCTGTTTTCAGAGGAGTCCCACAAGGACATGATGAAAAATACCTTCATGTACATTACCTGGAGGTTGTGTTAGGAGAAGGCCACAGGGTGACTGGGGTGGAAGCACTAAGCCTCTTAGTCCAGTCTGCTTACTCCATCCTCTCTTGGGGACAGTAAATTATGACAGAAAGTAGTGATAAGACAAAAGGGGGACATTGCTAGATGGGTAAAATCTAGCAAACCTCAGACGTTTCTGTCTCAGCTCTTTCAGATGCTACTGACTTGTAGCTGAGAGAAGAAGAGCCATAGTGCCTTCTGACTGTAGAGCAATTTGGAGCAGATACTTGTCTGCTGTAGACGCCAGCCCCTTCCTTTACTTTGTCTTTTTTAAAAATAATAATTACAATAAGCTTCTGGCTTATAGATGAAGAAAGGCTCTGGAAGGTTCATTGATTCATCAAATATTGAGCACCTGCCATATGCTGGATAGTATTCTGGGTGCTGGAAACACATACAAGTGTGATTTAAACACAAATATTTCTTTCTCTCACACATCTAACATTCTAATGGGTGTTACAGAAAACAAGGCAAGTAAATAGACAACTAAATTAAAAAATGCAAGTTGTTGTAAGTGATGGGAAAGAAACTAGTAAGTGGGCTGAGACAGAACTTGCTGGGGAGCTGGTGAGGAACCTATTTTAGATGTTTTATAAGACAGCCTTCTATGGGGAGGTGACGTGTAATCTGAGACATAAGTTAACCTAGTGGACTTGGCTAAATTGCTAATTAAGGGCTAGAACTGGGATGCATACCCAAGCTTGTGTTGCTATGTGGTTTTTACTCCAATCTATTAATATTTATTTTAACTTTCAAGCTATGTCAGACAAGAAAAGATATGGTATTTCTTGTCAAAATGGAGGGAGAATCATGCATGAATAAGCAAGGGTAGGTGTACACATGCAAAAGAATATATATGTTTCTGAATTCAAAGAAAGGAAATGCTACATCATCTTAAGCAACCCCAGCTGGAGTATTTCTGTGACTCCTATTAGGCAGTTCTTCTTCCTCTGTGTAGCCTGAATTTTTCATGCTGTACCTGCAGCCTTTTTCCTTTTGCTTTGTCTCAGGTTCACATGGGCAAATATGTTGGTTATTGCCTCTTGTATAAGAGATGCTTGTCATACTTCTCCCTTGGATTAATGTATCATGTTTCTTTAATTAGCTTGTTCTCTTCGATCTTATTCTCCGGCAGTTTAATTATCTTCTAGGCTCCACATAAGTTGTTTTAATTGTCCTTGGGACAACCTCAGAGGATGCCATTCACATGTAGGTGTCATAGATTAGTAAAATAATCACAAGGACAGTGTATTGGCAGGTGGTACTAAAAAGTCTAGAGAAGTCTTGGAGAAAAGCAGTTTTACCAGATAGAGATGGCTGCCTGTCTGTTTTATTGATCAATCCTCTTTCTTTTTATCCAAAAACACATAGGAATATTAAAAGTGAGTTTATGAATTTTTTCTTTTTTGGCACTGTGAAGATACAAGGTACACATCTTACAGAAGGGCATTCTCTGTTTTCTTTCATTCTTTTTTCTTACTAATAATACTGTTTTTACTTTTGGTGTCCAATAACCTCCTGAAATCATATGTGAAATATTGTTTGTGGAGGTTTAGTAGTTATTTGTGTCACCTGTTCCAGGCAATAAGATTTTAAAATTTAGAATAATATGTGAAAATTACATATGGGAAGTATTTTCACCTGAAAGAGAGACTGCTACTTGAAACTAAAAGGGAGATGTCAGGTGGGAGAGTCAGTCCATAGGAAGAAGGTATTAGACAGAAGTGCTACAGGTACTTCTCAGAACTCAACCTTCCTCACTAGAAGGAGTTCATGTTGAAATTCTTAACTGAGGATAAGATTTTTAATCCGAAGCTGGGATTATAAAAGATGTTTGAGTCTTGGGATGGTGGTTAACTCAGATCACAGCTGTATCACTTATTAGCTTTTTGACTTTTGTCAAGTTATGTAATGTCCTCAGACCTCACCTTCATCTAAAATGCAGATAATAATAGTTATCTGATAAAATTGTTATGAGAATTGAATACATGATTCACATAAAACACTTAGTGCATTTGTATTACATGTCATATAATAAATAGTAGCTATTAATATTATATATTCCACATGGTTGAAGTTTTTGAAGTATGTATTTAAAAAAAATAATCTTCAAAATTAAGACCAGCAAATCAAAAGGTAAAGTCTAGATTGTTCAAGTTCATTTTAAATTTGTGTTTTATATTTTTCATTCTAGAGGAAAACATTTTACATCTTGAAATGTTCCTTATATTGAGAAAAAAAATGGTTCTAAACAATTATTTAAAATATTAGAAGCTCTGGCTGGTGGCACAATGGATAAGGTACTGACCTGCAAACCCAAAGGTAGCTATATTGCTGTCTCTCTCCCTCTCCACCTCTCTCCCTTATCCTCTCTCTAAAAATAATAAATAAAATATTTTTAAAAATTTAAAAAAATATTAGGGGTATTAAGCTTACAAAAAAAAAGTTAAGTTGTTTTCTACTAGTTGAATAGAAAGGTTGTTAAATGACACCATGAGCAAGCTTTCTGTGAAATCTTTACATGAGCTAATGGAATTTCAGAATGTGAAGATCAAAGTATATTTAGAGAACCATGAATTGTCTCATTTGATTAGAACAAAATGTTCATTGAAGGAGTACTTTCAGGTAGAGCTGGAAAGGAAAGTTGAGCTGCAAAACTTTGCTTGCATAGGTGAGAAGTGTGAACTCACTGAGTCAGTGGGAAGCCAGCAAAGATTTTGGAGGAGGGTGAGTCAGCCCCAGGGTGAGAGTGCCCTTCTCACTGAATGTGTAAGATTAGTTGGATGGGGTGATGTCAAAGCAGGAGACAGTTGCAACCAATTGGGCAAAAGGAATTCAGAGTTTGAGTGCAGGAGACTCTGAAAAGTTAGAGCTGACATAAACATTTGGGCAAACTTTGGATGGGGTCAAAGGAGAGAGAAACATGGAAGTCAGTACCATTAACAGAGAGTGGATATGAACCAGGTGGGACTGGATCCAGGAACAATGTTCAGCTTGGACATGCTGACACATCACCATTAAGGGAATGACCCTTAGACCATTGGAAATTGTTCAGAAGGGACACCAAGGCTGGTGATTCAGTTTGATATCTTCAAAGAAGTGATGTTTGAATGGCATAAATTTCCTGATGGATTTGAATGAAGAAAAGTGCCAAAACCTTGGGAAAGGAAGGAAGGAGGTGGACAAGGAGTCATCGGACATTGAGGGGAAGCTGTCGAGGAGTGACAGAAGACAAGGAAGGAGGGCATTTCTATACTGAATGGGTAATTTGGCAATGACCAGGTGGTTAGGCATAGGCAAGAGAACAATTTCAATAGCGAGAGAATGCAAAAGGCAGTTGAAATAAATAAAGATGTAGTAGATGTGATGAAGAAAGTTGTGTAGGGTATAAGAGAATTAAGCTCAAGGTAGGGATGGATCAAAGGAATGTTAGTACTAGGGGAAAATAGATGGAAAATGCCAGGGAGAGAGGAAAATTAATAGAATGATATTCTAGATTTTAAGGTGACACCCTGTAATTGCTATAATGATTATCTTTCTTAAGCTTTTGAGACCTGTTTCCTATTTCTCTTGCTATATTTTTGTTGCTCCTTATCATGTTTACTCTATCTTTTTCATTGTGACCTTTTATCATGTTCTTAATAAAGCCTCCTATATTTATTTTCAATCTGTATGTAATATCTCTCTTTTTTGAACTTCTGTTACATGAATTTGTACCTCTTGGTTTTTCTTTTTCACTACTTTGAATATTTTAGTTGTGATTTTCAAGTTACTTTCTACCTCCTTAAAAATTAAAAATATGTTCCTGGTAACTTCAAATCATTCAAATTCCTGGACACATGTCCATTGTATGTATATTGAACGATTACTTATTTAGAATATTAACATCTTAACTGCTTCAAAATTGAGATTCTTATTTTATCATATTCCTATTTCTAGGACTGACAATAGATTGGGTTCTCAATTATTTTTCCAATAAGCATACCAGTTTAAGTGGTAAACAGTATCTGACATTACCTTCACATAAATTGGTGATTAATAAATGTTTAATGATTGTTTGAATGGTCACTTTTGTTTAAATAAATGGGCTTGATTTTATAAAATAGTTCTTATAAAGGCTAACACTTATTAGTGGGTTGAATCACTTAAAATAATTTCACCTAGTAAGAACTTTAAAAAATTTTCCCTAAGATTTTGGGACAAGTTAGCAGTTTGAATTTTCTTTTTCTTTTTCTTTTAAAGTAGACATATGAGGTAGATATTACTCAGGCCTCACTAACATCTGGCTCTCCTTTCTTCTCTGGGCATGTAGTAGACTATGTTCCCAACCCCCTTGCAGTTAGGTGGTGCCATGAGACTTGTTCAGGCCAATAAAACATGAGCATAAGTGAAATATATTGCTTCCAGCCCCCCCTGCCTTTCTGTTTCTCTTTTTCTCTGTGTTTCTGATCATGGGTATATCTTTGTTATGACTTTACTTCATAAATCAAAAGAGCCTGGATGGCTGAGGTATCGTATGGAGAATAGTTGAGTCACTTAAAGTTCATTTTGCTTGAGTGATATATAAAAGGTGTGTAAAGGCACTGAGATTCTTTATTTTTATTTTGTTACTGTAGCATAACCTGTCTTATCCTGCCTATTACTATTAAAAACTAATAATGTGCACAATAGCCCTCTAGGCAATGGGAGACTACCCAGGAGTAAGGACGTTGTTAACCAGCAAACAATGATTGTGTAGGTACAATCTCAAATCTCAAGGAGCTTTACAACTCCCAAGAGAGAGAAAAAATGTAACCAAATACAAATATGGAAGAATGAGGTAAACCATACACAACAAACCCTAACAATCTTCAGATCTAGCTACATGTTTAGGATATGTGCTGATGAGTGCTAATTTAACATGAGGGTAAAGAAGTTAAGGAAAGAAGTTAAGTTAAGTGGCGGGTATGTTTTTAGAGACAATTGAGTCAGATTATCTGGAGGAATTTCCTAAAAAATTCTGCTCAGATTTGAGGGGAAGGGGTGAAACTTAAAGAAAATAATTGTGTCTCATAGTTTTAAGGCAGTAGAAGATAAAACAAAAGGACTGTATTTTTATTGATTATGCTATTACAGTTGTGCCATTTCCCCTCTTTCACCCCTGCCACCCAGCACCTCCCGCTCTCTCCTGCAATCCCCTCACTTAGTTCATGCCCATGGGTCACACATATGACTTGTTCAGCAACTCCATTTTCTATACTTATGCTTAACATCTTCCTGCATGTTCTGTAACTATCAATTTGTACTTCATAATCCCTTCACCTTTCCTCCACATTCCTCCAGACACCCCACCATACTGGTGACCATCCCAATGTTCTCCATATCTGTAATTCTGTTTCTTTTCTGTTTATTTGCATAGTTTTTTAAGTTTTATTTTTTATTTAATTTTATTGCTGTTGTATTACATCCATCTCCTTTTTGCTCTCCTCTGTCCCCTTCCCCACCCACCCACCCACCCACTCCCCAACAAAGTCAATCCCTCTTGTTGTCTATGTCCTTGGTTCTTTCATATAGTTTGTTTTTTAGATTAAATTGTTGCTAGTTATGTGTTTATTGCCATTTTAATGTTCAGTTTTTATCTTCTTAAATAAGTCCATTTAATATTTCATATAATAATGGCTTGGTGATGATGAACTCCTTTAGCTTTACCTTGTTTGAGAAGCACTTTACCTGTCTTTCAATTCTAAATGATAGCTTTGTTGGCTAGAGTAGTCTAGATTATAGGCTCTTGCTTTTCATCACTTTGAATACTTCTTGCCCAATCCCTTCTAGCCTGCAAAGTTTCTTTTGAGAAATCAGCTGACAGTCTTATGGGAACTCCTTTGTAGGTAACTCTCTTCTTTTCTTTTGCTGCTTTTAAATTCTCTCCTTATCTTTACCCTTTGACATTTAATTATGATGTATCTTGGTGTGGTCCTCTTTGCATCCATCTTGTATGGGACTTTGTATTTCCTGAACCTGTATGTGTATTTCCTTCACCAAATTAGGGAAGTTTTCTTTCATTATTTTTCAAATATGTTTTCAATTTCTTGCTCTTCCTCTTCTTCTTCTTCTGGCACCCCTATGATGAGAATGTTGAAATGTTTGAAGTCCCAGAGGCTCCTTACACTATCTTCAATTGTTTGGATTATGTTTTCTTCTTGCTATACTGATTGGATATTTTTTTATACCTTATGTTCCAAATTATTGATTTGATTTTTTGGCTTCATCTACTCTGCTGTTGATACCCTGTAAATTATTCTTTATTTCTTTTTTTAATATATTTTATTTATTTTGCTATTATAGTTGTCCCAATTTCCCTCCTTTCGCCCTCCTCTACCCAGTACCCCATTTCCTCCAGCAATGTCCCCCTTAGTTCATGTCCATGAGTCATGCATATAATTCTTTGGCTTCCCTATTTTCTTTGCTCTTCTTAGTGAATCCTTCATTTTTGCCTGGGTCTTTATGCTGTTAAAGTACCAACTGAGTTCCATGAGCATCCTTATAACCAGTGTTTTGAACTCTGTATCTAATAGATTGTTTGGAGGGTTCAGTTGTGCAGCCTCCCCTATCATCAAGCTGTGTGCCCTCTGTGTGGCTGAGTACACCTTCTTCTTGTACATGAGTATTAATTGCTGTCATCAGGTCAATGGGAGGGATTTACCCAGTCCAGACAGTTGGCAGGACTGATTGTGGTGACTGGCCAGCAACCACCTCCCTCTGTGGATGTGGTTGAGTGATGCTCTAGTTTGGTCTGTTACTTATCTATTAGGTGCACAGGCTCTGGGGCTTCCTGGGTGATGGAGACCAATCTTAGCTTTCACTTATGTTCTGTCTGGGGTCCTTTGGTGTAAGCTATAAAGTGACCTACAGATGGCTACTGCTTGTGCCAGGACTAGGCCCATGCAGTGATATGTATGGGGACTGAGTTTAGCTGTTGAGTGTTTGAGTGGATTAAGGTCTGAAGCTTGGGCCTAGCCCAGCCCTTCATATGGGAAAGTCTCTGTTACCAGCTTGGGTGGTCCCATAAGTTGCACAGGTCAGACCCTTATGTAATTGTCAGGCCAGGCTTGCTGTGTGAGCCAGGTTGATGGTGGTTCACATGTGGTGCCCCCATACTGTGGCGCTGTGTGAGAGAGGGCCCAGAAAAGGTACAATGGCTATTGTCTGCAGTTCTGTCCAGGAGGAGCCTTTCCCTTATAAAATAATAAACAACTATGGCCCTGAGGTCAGACACTTCAGTTTTACCCCATATGCCATTAGTGTCCTTCAGGGTGCTGCTCTAGTGCTGGAGCCCAGAGGGAGTAAACCTGAGTAAATCAGTATATGGTATAGGCCCTGTAAAAGGAGAGGCCTGAGAATCCTGCAGTTTCTTCTGCCAATCCAACCCCCACTGGCTTTTACAGCCAGAAGTTGTGGAGTCTTCTCTTCATGGCATTGGAACCCTGAACTGATTGGTTTGAGTGGGGCTGGTATCTCTTGCTTCTAGGATATCCCTCCCTTTTGTCTACCAAGCGTGGGTTTGGGACCAGCTGGTTCTGAGTCTCTGCATTTTTGCCCCTCCGTCCCTCCTACCCATCTGGATGAATGTGGTTTTTAAAAAAATATTTTATTTATTATTTTTAGGGAGGGAAGAAGAGAGAGAGGCAGAGAGGGAGAAAGGCATCAATGTATGGTTGTCTTTCACCTGCCTCCAGCTATGCACATGACTAGAGATCTGGCTTGCAACCTGATTATGTGCCCTGGCTGGGGAATCGAACCAGCGAACTTTGGGTTCACAGGCCGGCACCTTAACCACTGTGCCACCAGCCAGGGCTTGGATGAATGTGGTTTTTAAAAATTCTGTAGTTGTAAGACTTCTGTACAGCTCAATTTTCTGATGGTTTTGAGTGATGTTTTGTAATTTAGCTGTAATTTTTCTGTCATACGAGGAGGTGAGCTGTATTTACCTATGCTTCCATCTTGACTAGAGGTCTCAGGACTACCTTTTTATATAAAAAATTAAAGTAAAATTATGTAATTAGAATACAAAATGAATGTTGGACAATAATTGGTGTGAGGTAGAAAAATGATCTAGTAGGAGTAAGAGAGATTAACAGGTTGCCGGGTGGCCAAGGCAAAGAGAACTACCATCAGTCATTAAGAATTACAATGTCCAGGCCTGACAGGTATGGCTCAGTAGGTTGGATGTTGTTCTGCAAAGCAAAAGGTCACCAGTTTGATTCCCCATCAGGGCATTTGCCTGGGTTGCAGGTTCAGGCCTGGTCAGGGTGAGTACAAGAGGCAACTGATCAACATTTCTCTCTCATGTTGATATTTCTCTTCCTTTCTCCCTCCCATCCCCTTTCTCTACAAATAAATGAAGCTAAAAAAAAAAAAAAAAAAAAAAAAAAAAAAAAAAAAAAAAAAAAAAAAAAAAAAAAAAAAAAAAAAAAAAAAAAAAAAAAAAAGAATGACATTGTCCAAAATATAAGAAACAAGCCAGTTAGGAAAAGCAGAGCCATTCCTGACCATGAAGTCTGGTGGAAATTTCTAACATGGGTCTGCAAATAGGGAATGCAATCTCAGGACTGTATATAGGCAGGAAAATAATCTTGGCAGTATCAGCTAACTAGAAGAAGCTGAGAGCTATTTTTTTTCCCAAACAAAAATAAAGCATAAAAGCTGGAAAATCACAGATAAATATTTTTCTTTAACCTAAAAACCACTATGTCAGGGACCCACAATTTAATATTTCTAGCATATCAATAAAAACATAAGAAAATTTGGGGAATGTAGTTTCCAGATCATTGCATTTGCTATACAATGCTTTCCCACTTTGTGGTGCTTTGTTTGGGTAAAGGTGTTTGTGTTTTACTGCTTTTTCACTGTATTTGCATGAATATATAGAGTGACTTTGAAAGTTATACCAGTTGTAATCAAAGTATTTATCATTATGAATTAATAGACAGCCATGGTAGATATTCTCAAAGGATTGGCAGTTCACTAAAATGGTGAGATAATTTTATAGGTGAACCAAATGACCAGAAAGCTCTTTTATAGCTACTTAAATAAGTTAATATTGATTTTATGATGCTTTTTCTATTATTTTATAAGGGAAAGTAGTGAGAATACGAGGTGTTGGAGTCTGTTGCCCACTTTTATGAACTGGCCTGCTTGCTTTTTTTTATTAACCATTTCCTGCTTTCTAAGGCAATTGGGCAGACTGTTCATGAGCCAAACGCTAGGTCAGAAAAGTTTTCTTTTTTCACTTTTTTTGAAAAAATAAAAAGAGACAGAAACAAATAATTGAATGGATTTGGAATCTTAGCATCTATTTCTACATTATTTTTTTCCTGAACTTGGATCATTCTATTTACCTGTCAACAAAGCCAGCTCTCTTGTTAAAATGCTAATTAGGGTCTCTTAGGCAAGTCTCAAAACATTTCAGTCTCCCCCCACCCAGCATTGTCCCAGAACATTCTTAGTTATTGCTCTCTAAACGTTGCCTAAACAGGTAACCCACCAAAACCCATTACTGTGGCCCAGGTTAATGTTGCTGTGTAAATTCTCCTTCATTGCATACCCGCTGGGGCCACTATGACCTGGTTTAGCCATTGGCTAACCTGTCTTTACGTCCATGAGTTTCTTAAGAGTCTCCTTTAAAAAAGTGCTTCTGTTTTAGTTTCAAATCTCCTGAAATCTGGTTCCAAGTCTGAAAATATAAGCCAATTGGCACCATTATATGCTTAGGTTTGTATGTCACAGATATTCAGTTTCCTCCAAATTTCAGGATCTCAGGCCACGGTATCAGTTAATATATGTTTATACTATATCCTTTAACACAGTTTTCCATAGTCTTGCCTGGGAAGATCTTTGGATGAGCTGAGGGCAGGTCTCTGACATGGAGGGGAAGTGGGGGAAGTGTACTTAGACTGATATTCACATAATTATAAGGAGTTGACCTTTATAGCAAAGCTAGATGGACCCAGCCTTCTTTGCTGTCTTACATTGTGCCTTCCCAAAGCCTTTTTTTTTTTTTTTTTTTTTTAAAGAACTTACAAGTTCTTAAAAAGTAATCAGCTCTGGTGGGAAGTTTTAGCTAAAGAATTTTTATTTTTAGCCTTTGCATTCAACATGTCTTTTTTGGCAAAGCAAATAAAATTTCATCAGGCAGGAGGGCATGGGGCTTACCCTTGGCTGTAGGGTGATTGCATTCCCAAATGTAAGACTGATGCTGGGTGGGAGTTAAGTTCAGAGGTGGGAGTGGACTGTGGCATGTGCTATGAAATCAACAGGTCCACCCTCTCCTAACTTCCTCGTGAGACTGAGGCCAGAGAATAGTAGACCCATGTTGGAATATTAAAAAGTTAGAAATCAAGCTAACAAACCACTAAAAAAAACCCCATAATGTAGCATCCTATCTTGGTAAATATATCTTCATATTTACCTGGAAGGCAAGGTTCAAATGTAGAATTCTTAAAATCCTTGGATTCTCTGTTGGTTTGTGCTGGCTGAGGGGAGTTGACCTCAACCCTGAGACCTTCAGCCTTTTCCTTCCCTCTTGTAGCTCCTTCAGGAGGGATGCACATAGATCAGTGAGGGAGGAAGGCAACACCCGCCTAGCCAGTCAGATCAGCTGAATCAACCATGGAGATCAACGGGGTGACAGATGTCATGGTCAGATCGCCCTCACATCCCATCTTCTAGCTCCTGAACCACCAGAAGCCTCTCAGGTGGAAGTTGGTATATCTATACTATATGAATAGCTGCTCTTTGGCCACCTCTCAAACCGAGAGGGGAATTTATTCTTGACACATTGTGCCCTCAGAAGGATGGGCCTGTGTTGGGGGAATGGTCAGTGTGGGCCCTGGAAGGGAGCTTAGGAGATTCCGAGGCCCTGGGCACTGGGGTGCATGTTGGAGGAGAGTGTGTTAGTTTGCTATGACTGCTCTAACAAAATACCACAAACCGAGTGGCTTAGATAACAGTAATGTATTGGCTCACAGTTCTGGAGACTAGAAGTCTGAGATGAAGGTGTCAGCAGAGTTCATTTCTCCACACAGTTCCGTGTGTGAGAATCTATAACATCCTTCTCCCCTAGCTTCTGGTGGTTTCCTGGAAATCTTTGGTAGTTCTTAGCTTGTAGCTGCATTTGCTTGATCTCTGCCTTCATCTTCATATGTCTGTGTTCATGTCTGTATCCAAATATAACTCTTTATGAAAACATAGGTCATGTTGTATTAGGGCCCACACTAATGAACTCAACTTGATCACATCTGCAAGGACCCTAATTCAAAATAATACCACATTCTGAGGTACTAGGGGTAAGAACTTCAACTTTTGAATTTTGGTGGATACTTTTGAACCTATCACAGAAGTAAGTGTGGGCTCCCCATGGGCATATACCCTTGGCATCATGGATTTCTCATTCTACAGGGAAGGTTGTAGTAGAACAAGATCCACAGTGGGGCTCTCTAAAGATTGGGCTCTGTGGCAGGGACCCCTGTAATGGGAATGCTGGGCATAAATTCTTTCTTTATCACTAATATCACTGCAATCTTTGACACAGGGAGATCCAGCTAATTTTAAAAGGACTGGAGAAGGAATGAACTCTTTCTCTGAATTTTCCCATTTGGCCAAATTAATAAAGGCTATTCCCTATCCTGTGTAGAGCCTTTCCACTCCAGTTCTCCCTATCAATCCATTTCTCCTTCACCCCTAATTCCTGTTACAACCTCTCACCCAGTTCATTTGACAGATTATATGTTTTTCCTTTTTATAGCCCCAAGTGTTGACTATGTGCATAGTATCAGAGTGTGACAAGCCTTCAATAAAAATGTATCAGCTCTCTAGGCCTGTGCCTTTTGCTCATCACGTATTTAGTACGTTAGATTGGCTTTGATTCTGGACAGTATATTTCTAGTTTTGAGGGCAGTCAGGACTTCAATGTTGTGTATGTGGGTTATTTCTGAACCTGCATTTTAAAAATAATCCATGGCGGGAAGGAGGAGTGTTCAATTCTGTGACTAAAACCAATCTCCTGGGAGCCAAAGAAACACACAGATAATGTTTATTCTCCACGCTAAAAATAGGTGGGCTGGTATTTTTAGTCATTTCCCAAAATATGGTGTCTGGACTCAAATTCAGCTGTGGATGCCTGTCTTTATGGGACCAAATGAAACTGGTCGTGCGGGGAGGAGCCGTTGGGGTCAGATGTTAGGAAAAAAATGCTTCTAGGAGAGAAGCTGGGCCTTGCTACCAATTTAAGGTTTCCAGCTAATGAGGGTGTAGTTCAATTTCAAACATTTTTAGAGTTAAAAAAAACAACAACAAAAACAAAAACAAAGCAACCTCAAAGAATTATCAGGAGCATAAAGACCCGCAGTTGTTACATCCCAGGCTGTAAAAATGAGCTACTTCATCCCCTCAGATGAGGGCAAAAAAGTGGTCTGGAATCACAACAAAATTGAGTTGTTTGCTTGAGTATAAATTTAAAACGACTTACCTGATTTTTTTCTTCTTCTGTAATTTACCAGAGTTAATTCAGTCCCAATGGATTTTCTTTTTACCACCTTACTCTAAAATCTGACTCTTTTTCATACAGCACCGCCCCCCACTCCCAAACTAATCCTCCGACTACATGTATGCTTTGAAAAAACACCAGGGCTATATAGGTTGTATTTTTCATCATGTTTTTTTGTATAGACTTTTTGGGACCCTAGGTGTGGGAGAAGGATGGGGGTTCTTCGTGGACATTTAAATAGTTTAAGAAATCTTTCCAAATCAACATGGTGATTTACAAGCCACGTTTAAGGGATAATTTCTTTACCAGGGCTTGCATCTACTGAATTACTGCTGCAGTTGAGATCAGTTGTGAGGTTTCAAAAGGAGTGGAAAGAAACACACAGTGAAAAAGTGCTGAGGGTTGGATATGTCCAACTTAAAAATAAAAGCAGAGTTATTTCTGTGTTGTAGGACAAAGCCATCTTCCTTGTCTCACCAGCCTAGGACCAGAAATGAAAGAGCCAGGAGGGGGGCTGCCTCCAAATCATGAGCCTGTGTGTGGGGGTTCAAACTAAATTCACCCCACAGTGGAAACATTCAGAAGATGTTTGATGTGACTTGGAAAGTAGCAGGATGAGCAGCGTTGATTTCACTCAGTGTCATCATTGTGCCAGGCTGGAGTGAGGGCACTGCGGTGTAGCAGATGTTCTTGTTGCACATGTTAGGATTGAGGGACACATCTCTGTGCCTTATTTCAAGCTGCCTGAAGATTTGTAGGAATAACACGCTATATTCCTTAAAAGAAATTAGAAAATTAAGCCCTTGCTTGCAATAATTATGCCATCTCTTCAAATACTTGGTAACACTGGGGGAGGATCTGTGACCAAAGAACCATCTGTCTTAAAAGGCATATATGACATGACATCTATGCATCTATGCCATGGCATCTGCCAAGCAGATTTTTTTAGAGGTGGTGTTTCCAAACTCCATCCCAGATTAATCTCTCTGTCTACAGTGACCCCTTTGGGGGGTTGTATTGCATTTTCCAGACTATTTCTTCTAAAGTAGTCTTCATATTATAACCATTCTAAGATGGATGACCATAATTTTTAAGCCAGTATTTCCCCCTAAAACTCAACGTAGGATTTCTTTTCTTTTTGGATCCATGAAACTAAGTGTCTCAAAAGCACCCACTGTGGTGTAGAGATGGGACCACTGAAGGTAGGCCACACAGGAAGTTAGTGACAAAGGTGAGAACCCACCTACTATGGCAATTTTCAAGCTCTTCCATGGACTGTGACAAGAAACTATCTATCTAGTGATTTTTTTATCGCTTGCAATTAAAATATAAAGAGTTGACATTTTTCTCCACTTGATATTCTCCACATGATCTTTTGGGAGGAGCCTGGGGATTTTTCTGGATTCCTGGAGCTTGTCTGGCTACCTCTCCTGACAGACCTGGACACAGCCCCATATGTGTCTGTCGCACTCAGCGGGGCAGCAAATGGCAGGCCCTGCTGTGATTTCACAGTCCTGCCTTTCTTCTCGGGCTGGGATATATATACACCATTACCACATCATTCACAGCTTGCTGTCAGCAAGCCAAGAATCACATCACCTTATCCCACACTCACATTAGCACGAATAATTTAAATCAACATTTCTTTTGGGCTGCATTGGGGGATACTGTTGTTTGGGAAGTCGGGTGCATCTACAGGGCTGGCTGACAGTGGTAGGTTTTTCTTGCTCTTGGTGGGCTCAAGTGCTTGTCTAAATACAGCCCCTTAACACTGCCTTGTTGTCTGGACCCAGCAGGCAGTGATTTTGGCTCACTACATCACAGCCTCTCATGTCAACAAAGCCTTGTCTCTGCAGTTTTCCTGGTGTTAGCCTGAGGGGTGTATGTCTGTCTGTGAGTGTGTTTGCTAGGAAAACTGTTCCTCCCTGATGGAGGAAAGGGAGAACAGAAGAAAGTCACCGAGTTCTCTAGAAAGGCCTAATACTCATTCAGATTTCATTGAGGTTACATGCTCTTCTTCCTCCTCCAGTCTTTTGAGATCCCAAGGTGGCATATCCTGATGCATCACCGACTTGAATGACCTCTGCCTTGGACAGTCAGCTTGAAGGTAAATCCAAATCTAAATTCTCTTCCAGTCTCCTTGGCACCTTTCAATAAGCACAACAATGCATACTCACTGAGCTTCTCTTCTTTCCTGGGTGATGTGGACAGAATGGAGAGGTGCACAAGACCCTCAGAATATCCCTTTGCCTGGTGCTTGCATTCTTTTGGATTTAGGATGTGACTTTTAAAAATGACAATGCCAAGTGTCATAATAGGTGTAGTAGTAATGTATATGTGAGATAAAAAAATGAACATTTTGGGGAAACTTACCAGGTAGAATAAGAGATACTTTATATTAGAAACTAGCTTTTTGAAGATGAAGGTAGAATAAATGATTATCAACATTCAATTAACTGGTATACTATTTTTCTTGTCCCTATATGATTATAATTATTTAGGTCATTGCACAGGCAGTTGGTTCCAACTCTTTATTCCCCTGTGGTAATACTTTAGATCACAACCTCACTATGGTCTCATGGTAGGCAGAGTGGATTACCAGATGCCTTGATTTTTGCATTTGGCTATTTAACTTGGTGATTAATGAGACATTAACTGATACGAAACCTAAAATGTGATTGGGCTGATAGCCTTTCCTTTGCACTCCAACCCAGAGAACATCCTTATTTCCCTATTCCATAGTTTCTTGGTCCCTGGAGGATGAGAAACATCAAGTAGACCTGAAACTAACTCTAGCCTGAAGCCAAAACCAGTTGAGCTCAACCTATTGATAGATCAGCTGAACTCAAGCCAATCTATAGATGCATGGGCAAGAAAGAAATACTTATTGTTGTATGCCTCTGAGATTTTGTATTTGTCTGTTATGTTATGCAGCAATAGTTGACCTTTGTATTATGACTACCATTACTACCAGCTTTCACTTCACATGAATTCTATGAGGCTCTGTGGTTGGTGTTTATGTAGTAATTGCTGACTGATACATGCCACTCCTATAGTTATTACTAACTTTCACTTCTTAACTATCCAGTGAGGTTGATTTTTAAAGAGAGAGGTTGCCAGTGATCCTGGAGCTCACTAGTATTTCTGTGCTATTGCTAAGGAAACTGAGTCTCAGAGAGCATTATTTGGCAAAAGTAGTATGATATGAAAAGTTCCAACAAGAATCATCTGACTGAATTATGATGGTTTATCTATTATCAAGCTTCAGATTAAGAGCATAGGACAGTGGCGGATGTTTTGTGCAAATCTAAACCATGATTGTGCCACCAATGCTATAAATTACCTCTTATTTTCATGACATAAAACTACCTCTGTTTCCATGACATAAGGTCCACCCATATTTGAAACCAGATGATAAAATAATGATCTATAAATGAGAGGATGCAGTCATCTTGTCTCAGGCTCAGTTATCAAATTTCTAGACTCTGAGATGCAACCAGCAATAACCTTAATGATAAATTTGAACATGAAGTAACCATAACCAAAAAACTCTATAAAAAATATGAGATAAAAGTGGAAGTAACCCACATGTTCATTGATCGATGAATGGATAAACACAATGGAATGTTATTTAGCTTTGAAAAGGAAGGAAATTCTGACACATGCTACAACGTGGATGAGCCTTGAGAATATTAGGCTAAGTGAAATGTCAGTCATAAAAGGACAAATAGTATATGATTCTATTTACATGAAATGTCTAGAAGAGTCAAATTTATAGAAACAGAAAGAATGATGGTTGCCAAGGAACCCTGGGAAAGGGACAATGAAGATTTGTTATTTAATGGGTCTAGAGTTTCAGTTTTATAAGATGAAAAATTCTGGAGATTGGCTGTACAACAATATGAATATACTTAATACTATTAAAATGTACAATTAGAAACAGTTAACAGAACATTTTATTTTATATATATATATATATATATATATATATATATATATATATATAACCACAACAAAGATATAAAAAGTAAAAACAAAATTCATTTTTGTTGATTGCTGGAATGAGACCCATTGTTCACTCCTCAGTGCAGAGCTATGTCTTTAATTCCTGTTTCAATTTGTTTCCCACCCTATCCTCTTCTTATGCATAACCATCCTACAAGTAGTTTAATGGTCAATAACCCCAATAAACACAAGACTTAATTTCCCTCTTAAAACACATATGAAATTATATTCTCTTTTTCTTTTGTTTCTAACTTGTTTATCTTGAAGTTTTGTTTAGTAGCATGATGTACATATCACCTTAAAATTAAAATTTCTCTTTATTTGCTATTCTCTCTTCTAGTTCTATTTTAAGATTTTCTGTTTTGGCTCATAGTGATAGTACACTTAATTTTTTACCTATGGAATTCCTACATATAATTAAGAAACAATGGTTTTATTTTCATTTATTCAACAAGTGTATGTTGAAGGCCTACTGTATATATTGATTAAAGAGTGATACTGTTGATGATTATAGAATCACAAAATACCTTTGGGATGAATAAAAAGGGAATCATATTCTGTTTAGCCATGACTTATATTATATATATTTAATCACAGCCTGTTTCTTAAACTAGATGAACTCAGAGTGATTTTTACTGTAATCTAAATACTTGACTAGAAACAATTCTCCATTCATGTCAAAGACAATTTACAAACCTTAGGGCAAAGGCAGTTACAGATAAAAGCAGTCAATACCAACCCCCTCTCTTTTAGGTTCCACACCAGCTGTGGGTTGTGAACCTTTATACACATCAATGTGAGCTTTAAGACATCTCTTTCTAACCCTTCCCCGTTGTAGACACAGCTGCTAGACAGTTCTGGACTTGTTGGTTTATTTTGTTCATTCCTCTTTTAGGTGAGATCATATGGTGTTTTGTCTTTGACTGACTTGCTTATTTCACTTAGCATGGTACTCTCCAGTTCCATCCATGCTGTTGCAAATGGTAAGAATCCCCTCTTTCTTTCTGTTATGTAGTATTCCATTGTGTAAATGTACCACAATTTTTTGATCCATTCATTTTCTGAAGGGCACTTAGTCTGTTTCTAGTGCTCGGCTATTATAAATAGCACCATTATGAACATAGTGATGCATAGGTTCTTCTGAATTGGTGTTTCAGGGTTCTTTTGGTATAATCCCATCAGTGGAATCACTGGATCAAAAGGCAGCTCCATTTTTACTTTTTTAGGGAAATTCCATACTGCTTTCTGCAGTGGCTGCACCAGTCTGCATTCCCACTTACAATGCACTAGGGTTCCCTTTTCTCCACATCCTCCCCAGCACTTGTTTGTTGATTTGTTAATGATGGCCATTCTGACAGGTGTGAGGTGGTATCTCATTATGGTTTTAATTTGCATCTCTCTGGTGGCTATGATTTTGAGCATTCTTTCATATGCCTATAGTCCCTTTGTATGTCCTCCTCAGAGCAGTGTCTGTTCAGGTCCTTTGCCCATCTTTCAATTGGATTTTTAATCTTCCTGGTGTTGAGTTGTATGAGTTCTTTATCTGTTTTGGAGAACAACCCCTTGTCTGATGTAACATTGACAATATGTTCTCCCATACAGTCAGTTCCCTTTTCATTTTGATTATGATTTCTTTTTTTTTTTTAAATTTTATTGTTGTTGTATTACATCCATCCCTTTTTTTTCTCCCCTCTGTCCCCCTCCCCACCCACTGATTATGATTTCTTTAGCTGAGCAGAAGCTTTGTAGCTTGATGTAGTCCCATTTGTTTATTCTTTCCTTTATATCTTTTGCTCTAGGATATATATTGGCAAAAATAATGCTACATAGGATATCTGAAATTTTACTGCCTATATTTTCCTCTAAGACTTTTATTGTGCCATGATTTATATTTAAGTCTGTTACCCACTTTGAGTTTATTCTAATGTATGGTGTGACCACAGGCATGGAAATATGGAACAGACTGAAAGTGACCAGAGGGGTGGGGGGATAATGGTGGGAAGAAGGGGAAAGGACTAGACTCAGAACAAGTATGAATGACCCATACACATGGATAACACTGTGGGAGCTGACTGTGGGAACAGGGAATGGGGTGGGCAGAGGTGGGGGAACAATTAGGACAGCTGTAATAGAATAACAACAAGAAAAAGAAAAGAAAAAAGAAAAATACTTTATTTGGTTGCTTTTGAATAATCTTGTTAAATGTATGCTGTATTTTCATTATAAATCTTAATAATCTGTGTAAATTACCTTAAATGAAGTTGGTCCTATTTGCTACTAATTTGGAAAAGAGATAAAAAACAATAATAAATCTCTCAGTGATATGAAGCTGAAACAAACAAGCAAACAAAAAACAAGTTCTAGGTTGACTCTGTCACCACAGGTCCCCATACTTTATCCTTTATCTCTATTCCTTGGTCATTCCATGGAGGCTGTACCTGTGCTAAGATCTTCTTCTCCTTCTCACCCCCAGTATCTTTCTCTCTCTGTTTCTGCTCATGCCTTAATTTTATTTGAGGTAGTTATTTTTTTCTCACATGTAGGCTAACAACTTCTTCAACCTTTAACCTCTTTCTTTCAACCTTTGTCTGGTAAGACTTGGGCCATTTCACATAAGCCTGTGTCTGTTTGTCTGTCTCACTCTTTCTTTCTGGATGCATTTCGAATAAGCATCCAGGTGATTTTGATATATCTGGTCTGAGAACTTCTTAAAAAGAAGTCACATTTTTGAGTCCTGGCTGATGTGGCTCAGTGAATTGGCACTGGCCTGCGAACCCAAGGGTCACTGGTTCAGATTCCCAGTCAGGGCACATAACCAGGTTGCAAGTCAGGTCTCCAGCCAGATCCCCAGCTGGAGGCAGGTGAAAGGCAGCCATACAGTGATGTTTTGCTCCCTTTCTTCCTCCCTCCCTTCCCCTCTCTAAAAATAATGAATATGATATATATTTTTTAAAGCCACAATTTTTATATTAAACACACCTATGTTTTAGTCCTGGTTCTGCCACTTCATAGCTGCATTATACTATGGAAGGATGCCCTAGAATTCACATCCATAAAACGGGGTTAATGAGAGTACTAGGTCAAGCTATGTTTATTTGTCCCTTATCTCTACCTATAGATTTTGTAAACCATCTCTGAAAGATGGGATTTGTAAGCAAAATGGGTGATTGGCTGAAGACAGGAGCACAAACAGTTTTTCAGTAACAGCAGTCAGAAAGTAAAATGGAAGAAGGTATGATATGATGGCCATTTGGTGGCTTGGGGGTGGCGATCTGCAGAAGTTCTCTTCTAATTACTTCAATTCCTCAGTGAAGAAGGAAGTAAGGCCCTGGCTGGTGGCACAGTGGATAAGGCGCCAGCATGCAAACCCAAAGGTCGCAGGTTTGATTCCCCAGCCAGGGCACATAACAAGGTTGCAAACCAGGTCTCCAGTCAGGTCTGAGGCTGGAGGCAGGTGAAAAGCAACCATACATTGATGTCTCTCTCCCTCTCTGCCTCTCTCTCTTCCCCTCTTTCTAAAAATAATCAATTTGAAAAAATCTTAAAAAAAAAAAAAAAAAAAAGAAGGAAGCACAGTGAAATAGAGTGAAGCTAGGGAGGGGACATTGGAGTGTGAGGACCGGGGAGAGGGTGTGAAATAGGCATGGCACTAGTTTTCTAGCCTTCTTGTAACAAAGTACGAAAGAGTAAAGGGCTTAAACAATAAAAATGTATTGTCTCATGGATGTAGAGGCTCTAAGTTTTAGGTGTTGGTGGTAGGATTGGTTCCTTTGGAGGGCTGTGAGGGAGAATCTGTTCTGTGCCTCTCTCCTAGCTTCTGGTGGTTTACTGGCAATCTTTGGTATTTCTTGCTTACAGATGCATCACCCCACTCTCTGCCTTGATTTGTGTATGTGTGTGTGTGTCCCTATGTCCAAAGTTTTTATAAGGACATCAATCTAATTAGCTTATCACCCACCCTTGTGACCTCATTTTTAATTTCATATCTGTGCTAAAGACCTCATTTCCAAATGAGGTCACATTCTGAGATCCTGGGGGTTAGAACTTCATAACTTCAACATATCTTTCTTCAGGGGATACAATTTAACCCATAAAAGGCATATAGGAGAAGTGTAGTCAGTGGACTATGTGTGTATAACCTGGCTGAGTCTAATTGACATAGAGGTCATAAATTAAAAATGAGACCAACCAACAAAAATGTAGGGATACATTTTTCTTCAGGTGTGTTCATCTGCACAGAAAGACTTTGAATTTTATTTTGGTTAATTATTGGCTATTTCTTTGGGGTATATTTATCTACTGTTTTGGCTGCATTGCATTTAATTGGTGGTCTATCATGTATCCACCATTTTTAACATTGATGAAATAAAAATGTGATTTAAATATGAACATCTGTTTTTTTTAATTAAAAAAATTTTTTTCTTTTTTGTATTGAAAACAGCAAAGAATGTGAAGGTCTGGAAAATGCAGTCCCTGAGGAAATTCATGCCTAGTTCTCATCCAGTGATAAGACATAGTGAAAATTCAAATGACCAAACAAATAAAATAACTTTTTAATAGGAAATTTCCAAAATATGCAAAAGTAGAGAGGATGGTACAATGAACATCTATGTAACTACCAACTTGCTTCAACTAGTAGTAACTCATGGCTAATCTTGTTTCATTTATATCCTTACCCATTCCTCTCTTCCAGTATTATTTCAAAGCAAACCCCAGATAGCAAATCTTTTCATCTACACATATTTCAGTATCTTTAAAGGGTTTAAAAAATTCATGATACCTAAAAATTACCAAAAAATTTTAATGATATTAAATATCAAATATGCAATATTCTCATAATTATTTTTACAGTTTATTTCAAACAAATTAAATAAGGACCATTGTGATTTGTTCATACATCATGAATTTCTTTAAATCTATGAGTTCCTCCTTCATGTTGTTTTCCTTAAAATTTATTTGTAGAAGCAAACATTATGGAGTTCCTGACTATCTTGATTTTGTTGATTGCATCCCACAATGTGGTTTAACAGGTCCCTATTATTCCTTGTATTTCCTGAAATTGGTAGTTATATTTAGAGGCTTAATCAGCTCCAGTTTGATGTTTTTGCCAAGACATTTAATGAGAGATGATGGTTTTTCTCTCAGATTGTACAAAATATATGGTTGTTTCTTTTTTTTTGTGATATTAGTTACCATTGATGCTTGTTGAGCAAATTCATTAATGTATCAGGGCTTGCAAGACAGTAATGTTCTATCATTCATCATTTATTAGCTGGACTAGCTCTCTAGCTGCTATTTGATTTGCTGCTATAGTTCATGTAAGAGAGGCAGGTAAGTGCTTGCTGTTTTCCTTTATTTGTTTTTGGTTTTTTCATTTATGTAGCATTTTCCAATGATGACCAATTAGTTTGTTAAGCATTTTAAAGTCTCATTTATTGAAACACTTGTGTTTCAATTTATTATAGTTACTATCCTTATTGTTTCACCTTTGGCTAGCAAGCACTTCTTCAATTAGCTCTTGAGTGTTTTTGATACGTTTTTAACGGTCTTTAATTGTGCTTTCTTGTTTTCTGGAATGATCTTATCTTTAAGCAGGGAATGCTGAACCTTGAAGGGAAATGCTTCCCTAAGAACAGAGAACATACTGCATTTCTGAGTGGACAAACCTGAATTGGAAGTTCAGGCTACACCAAATACATGCTTCCCTCTCCTCTCAGTATATTTCAACAAACTGTATGCTCAGGTATGTGTGATTCCATTCAGAGAATAAAACATGGTTTTATGGCATGTTTATAACATGAGCTCTATGCATAGGCTATCAATAAAAAAGGGGGCAGTCAAGAATCAGCATGAACAATTCCTTGTTCAACTGTCTTTGTCTCGAGGGTGTTTTCTCACACTCCTGCTGGTCAACTCAAATGATTCTTCTTTGCATTTCCATGTCTTCCATGGGACATCTTTCCTAACTCATCAGGCTGTTGCAAGTTTTTGTTTACTTGGTCACTGCCTCATTACATTCTCATAGCCCTGAAATCTGGAGCAATGAATTTTATTCCTACAGTTTCATAACTGACATAGTACTTGGAGTATGTCAGGCACAGATAAAAGTTTGAAGGAAAGAGTTCCAAATGTAATTTATCTCTACAAACAACACATGATTAATAAAAAATAAGACATGGGATATTTTATTCATTGACTAAATTCCCATTTGAAGATTGTTTGAATTAAGGCAATTCTGTAGGTCAATAGAAATATACTGCAAACCACACATGTAAGTTAAAATTTCTGGTACCCACATTACAAAAGAAAAAAAAGATAAAATTAGTTTGAACCATTTTATTTGGTTATATACCAAATAGTATCACTTCAAAAATGTAATACTTATGAAAAATTATTAAGTTGCTTTACATTTTTTTTTTGTTACATAAAACCTTTGACATTGTTGTGAATTTTTCACTTTGTGTACATTTTTAGTTTGGGCCCTAAATTTATATCAGAAATATATGATCTGTAGTTTGAGATTATAATGATTTATAATTGAAAATGTAGATTAACATACCAAGTTGTTCTAAGCATATTTAAAAGTTTTTCAATAATTTGTATCAATCGTAAATTGTATAATATTAATTTAAATAAATTAAAATGAAATAAAATTAAAAACTCAGTTTTTCTCAGTTTTACTAGCCATATTTCAAGGTTTGCTATACCCCTGTAGAATCGGACAATGTATTTTTAGGTAATGTGGATCACAAATCATGAGGTACATGGACAAAGCAAGGTCCTTACCCTAGAATTAATCAGCCTGCTTTCTTCTGTGTTAAGTATTGTGATTGTATTCAGGGAACCAAATTAATGACACTTTCCCATTAAACTGCAGACATAATCCTGTTATAGAGACTCTTTTTAATCTCAGAAAAAAATGGGTCACATTTTTTGTTTTTCTCATGGGGCTGAATTTAGTCATTTTGCCTGCGAGGAATGATGTACTTTTGTATTTTTTTTTTTTTTTTTTAAAGCTGTCCTGTGGGGACCTGGGTGTTTTTTCAGCTTGCAGCTGCACTATTGCTAAGTCAACTATTAGCCTAGTTTTTTGAGTTACATAATAAATACACTGGCTCCCAAGAAGCAAATGGCTCCAGGACAAACTTATGCCAATTTATGTGGAATCTCATTTAATGTATTCTGTACTATATTTGTGGTAAATTAAGACTATAAACTAATATGGTACTCACAATATATTTTCCAAAAAAAGTTTTTAAAGAGGAAAATAAGGACATTGAAATTACCTTTCATATCAATGTTTACTAAGAAAAGTTCCAAACTAGAAAATTAAAAAGATCTTAGAACTGAAGCCTATGAATATAAGTAAATTTGATCATTAATCAAGCTCTACCAGTCTTAATAATAATTCCAGATGCCCACAATTAGGAGAAAGCAAGGAAGTCACAGATAATTTAAGATCAAAAGTCCAGCATGTGAAAATTCCACAGCTAATATCATACTCAGTGGTGAAAAATTGAAAGCTTTTCCTTTAAGGACAGGAAGAGACAAGGATATACAATTTTGCCACTTCTTTTCAGTATAGTAGCGGAAATACTAGCCAGAACAATTAGGGAAGAAAAAGAAATAAAATAAATCTGAATTAGAATGGAAGAAGTAAAATGATCTCTGCTCATAGATAGCATGATCTTCTGTGTAGAAAACCCTAAAGATTCTTCTTTTTTTCTTTAAGATTTTATTTATTATTCTTAGAGAGAGGGGAAGAGAAAGAGACAGAGAAGGGGAGAGACATCAATGTATGGTTGCCTTTCACCTGCCTCCAGCCACAGACCTGGCTGGAGACCTGGCCTGCAACCCCATTATGTGCCTGGGCTGGGGAACTGAACCAGCGACCCTTAGGTTTGCAGGCCGGTGCCTTATCCACTGTGCCACCAGCCAGGGCCCTAAAGATTCTTAAGAATTAAAAACTGTTAGAACTAATCAACAAATTTAGCAAAATTGCAGGATACAAAATTAACATGCAAAACTCAATTGCATTTTTATGATAACATGAATCATCTGAAAAGGAAATTGAGAAAATCTCACTTCAAATGACATCAAAAACAATAAACTATGTAGGAATAAACATAACTAAGGAGGTAAATGACTTGAACTTGAAAACCATAAAAACTAAAGTACTTATAAATAAGTGGAAATACGTGTTACGTTCATGAACTAGAAGACTAAATATTGTTAAAATGTCCATACTACCTACTGTGATATACAGATTTAATGTAATCCCTATCAAAATTTAAGTGGTACTTTTTTTCTTATAGAAATAGGGAAAAAAATTCTAACATCCATATGGAATCACACAGGATCCTGAATAGCCAAAACCATCCCAAGAAAGAAGTAAAAACCTGGATACCTCATACTTTCTGATTTCAGAACATATTACAAAACTTTAGTAATTAAAAGAGAATGGTACTGGCATAAAAATAAAGGTCCACCTGGTTCAAGGGAAGGGAACAGAGTCTCCACCTTTTTATAGAAACAAAGTCCTCTTTATTTTGTAGGAAAATGATACCACAAGTTTTTAGGATGCAAAGCTTGGTTTGCTGCCCCACACTTCTCTGATTTTGGGGAGGGGGAGGCAGTGTGACAGGATTTATGAGGAGAAAATACTACTAATTTCTTACTTTAATAAGCCCACAAGAAAAAAGTTAATTACTCCATTAAGTTATCTGGCCACTTTCAGTAAATGAATTCCAGCCATCTTTTGATGGAAATGTAGTGATAAGGTTAAAAGTCAATATTCTGGTTTTCTATTGCAATGCAATAGACTCCACCAAACCTTAGTGAAATAACATCTATTCTATTATATCTTAAGCTGTTGTGGGTCAGGAATTTGAACGGGCTCAGCAGAGTGAGTCTTTTGCTCCATGTGGTGTCACATAGAATCACTTTGTGGAGTTTAGTCAGTGGCTGGGTTTGCCTGGAAGGGCCAATATGGCTTCACTCCAATGCCTGTTCCATGACAGGCATGTCTGGAAGGCTAGGCTAAGCTGGGTCTCTCTCTTTCCATATGGTCTCAGGGCCTCTCCATGGGTTCTATCACACCATGTGAAGACATGGCAGCCCATCCCTTCTGGCTTAAGCAGTCACAGGGCGTGCCCAGATTCCAGAGGATGAAGAAATTGACTACCTCTTGATAGGGGAAGGGCAGGTCACATTTCAGAAGAGCATGTCGATTGAAAAACATTGTTACAGGCACTGTTGGAAAATAAAATCTGACATTACAGGCAGTAGAAAAATCATGAAAGAGAAAATGGGTTTAACTACAAGGGTCATTGTTGACTTCAGACTAAGTGTGATTGATTATTAAGGTGATTTGGTAAATTCAAGAAATTAGGGCTGCTTAGTTCCTTATTTTAGGTTTAATCTTATTGTATGCTTTTGGCCTACTTATTAATTGACATGTACTTTGTTTTGTATGCAAAACTCACTAGTTTTATGATTCCAAGGTACAGACTTTGATTCAGTGGTTTACCTAAAATTTTTGCTCACTCAGTTTAGTTTTGACAAGGTTTCTATCCATCCATCCATCCATTCCTCTACCCATTCAGTATTAAATTAGTGTCTATTGTGCATCAGACACTATTTTAAGTGATGGAATTACAGCATTGAGCAATATAGACAAAGTCCCTGTCTTATGGAGTTCATGTTCCCCATATTTCTCAACTGGAAAGTAGTTCAGAACAAGGCAAAAGGAGAGTTATGACTAATGAGAATTGGGAATCAAAATGGAATGTATGTTAGACTCTAATGGTATGAGAAGAAATAGTTCCCTCTTAACCAGCACATAAACACATTGAGGGAAGCTCATTTCTTTTTGTACATGTGGGGGAAATAAAATCTATTGGTGAATGTTGAGGAAAACTCTTCTGGAAGCCTGGAGTGATTTTAAATTTACCAGGAGGCTGTAAATGAAAGGTTGTGTTCATTAGGTCAGAAAAGAGAAAACAGAACAGGAATTGTCAAGGAGCTATTCTTATCAGTCTAGGTGACCAGAGACCCTTTTCACTTTTCTGACTGCTTGGAGGATAGAAACATGAAATGTTTCTGATTTTATATTGTACTAATTTTAGAAACTTCAGAGAAGTATAAAAAAGAAAGGTAAAGATGATTCTTAATTCCAATACCCAAATATTACCTTATAAATATTTTAAAATATTTTCTCATTTTCTTTCTACGTAACCATACCCACAGGCAAAACTGTATATATTAGAGAATTGGACCCTGGCTGGGTCACTCATTTAGTTAGAGTGTCAACCCAGTACACTAAGGTGGGAGTTTGATCCCCAGTCAGGGCATGCATATATAGGGATCAACCAATGAATGAGCAACTAAGTGGAACAACAAATCAATGTTTCTCTCTCTATCACTAAAAATCAATAAATAGAAAAAAAGAAAACTGGGACCATACACTATAAACCTGCTTTTAATTAATTAATTAATTAATTAAAAATATATTTTATTTTTTTTAGAGAGAGGGGAAGGGAGAGGGGTAGACAGGGAGAGAGACAGCAATGCATGGTTGCCTTTCACCTGCCTCCAGCTGGGGACCTGGCTGGAGACCTGGCTTGCAACCTGGTTATGTGCCCTGGCTGGGAATCAAATCAGTGACTTTTGGGTTCACAGGTCAGCACCTTATCTACTGTGCCACCAGCCAGGGCTTAAACCTGCTTTTTAAAGTTAACACCATAAAATATGCATTTCCTTATGCTACTAAATATCTCAGGACTCAATATTATATTCTATGAGTATATTAACCCCTATTTTTGATAGTTACATAGTTTCTTTGTTATTAATGCTACTGTAGTAAACATCTGTGTGCATGTTTGTGTGTATTTCTGAGTTTTCTCCCTGGAATAAACTCCTTAAAGTTTATTTTAAGATGCAAACATTTTTAAGGCAGGCAACTCTGTGTTTTCCAGGCAAATAAAATGGGGAAATTTGAATTGATGCTAAATTTGCCCTGAAGTGGCATCTCTTGGTTGTGTAGGTAAGAGTATTCTCTGGGTTTATTACCAGAGGTAGTATTGTATTAGCTGTCCTACACAGTTTCTTAAGGAGGGACACCTCAGGGATGGCATTCTTGAAGCAGTTTGGAGATTAGTTCAGGAACAAAAGCCTCAATCAGTCCAACCAGTGTGAAAAAATAAGTATTTTTTCAATTTCCTTTTCAGTTCCCAATTCGAAGTAAGATTAACAGACAACAGATTGAAGGTTGAATCTGTCACGTAGATCTGCTTCTGATAAAAGAAAAGCAGGTCCAAGTGCCAGGCAGCTCCCTCCTGAGGGCTATCATTCCATTTTTTGGGTCATCTCAAGCTTCTTATTTTGTCAGAAGTGCAAAGCCAAGCGGGCATCTGGTCTGAAGCTGGGGACCCACTCACCTTATCACTCCGCCAGTGCAACCCATGAAGAAGAGGGAGATTTTTCTGTTTCCTTCCCCTCTCCTTCTCTACCCATGCCGGTTTAACAGTTTATAACAAGTTGTTCTCTTGTATATGGAAAAAGCAGGCCCTCAACAGGATCTGACTATGCTGTTTGTAACTGTTTATGACTTATTGTGGACTCTCCAGGCAGGGCCATAAATATACAGTTAATCTCCCTGATAGCAAGAACATTTGCCTTGGCCCCAAGAGATTAACTGCATGTGGAAACACGGAGACCCTATCTTTCCTGCACCAGCCAGCTGTCCACAAGGCTGGTCCTCTGTGGGTTGAATGGGGGTTGGGGCTGGTGATCCAGTTACCCTCTCTGGCCATTTCCTGTCCCTACACAGTTTTCTTTTTTAAATACCTCGTACTATCCTTGAGCCTTCCTGACCCTTGGAGAAGATCTATCAGTTGCTTAAATCATTGGTTGTTTCTTTAACTTAAATTGGGAATTTAATCCCTACCTTTGTGACTTGAAAAGCCTTGTCTTCTCTTATTTGGTCATCTAGGGCTACATGGTTCAATAAGATAGTCACTAGCCACATGAGGCTATTCAAACTTAAATGAATTTAAAATGCACTAAAGTAAGAAACTCAGTGTCTCAGTCACACTAAGCACATGTCAAGTACTCACTAGCCACATGTGATTAGGGTTGCTATATTGGATAAGGCAGATGTAGACCATTTCCATCATCACAGAAAGTTTCATCTGAACAGAGTTGATTCATGACATTTGCATTGGGAAAGGCAGAGGTAGGAAGAATGGCCTCTCTACTTCATATTTTGGACTTTTGCAACTTTGAAATTGGGGGAAGCTACTGATGGTAGCTGACATTTACTGAGTTTTTGCTATATGCCAGGTAACATGCTTAGAACCTTATCTGTTCTAGCTTATTGAAGCCTCAAAATAAGCCTAGAAGGCAGGGACAATCCTTGTGCCCATTTTACAGATGGCAACAAGAAAGTTTAAGTACCTCTTCCAAGATTATACAGCTAGATTTTCAGTCTATCCTGCCTTCCTCCCAGGTAAACTGTCCTTCACCACTGTGAGAGGTCAGGCCTGGACTGGCACTCACAGGCTTCAGGACCATTTGGGGACTTCTGAAACCCTGCACCTCTTCAGGACTGAGGGCTTGAGGCTGGAAGGCTGCTCGAGTGTGTCAAGGTTGTGCACTCCCAGATCCAGCTGTACCTAGAAGACTTACCTTCGGTTTTCTGGCTCCTTAAGTGAACAAAAGCTGGGATTTAATTAGTATCCTCTTAATGGGGGTTGGAGAGGGTTCCGGGTTTTTTTTTCCCAACTTAAGAAAAGACTAGGAAACTGAAGGTCCTCGGAAGGCATGACTTGGTCTATCCCTAAATACCTTCATGTGTCAGCCATGTGCTTTGTCTAGGTGGTCATATGGAGGGGGCACCAGGGCAGTAAAAGGAAGGGAAGAATAAGGAGGCCCTACAACTCCAATCAAGGATTTTGTGTTATGTTTCCAGGATATTTCCCTTTAACCAGTTACTCTCTCATTCCTGGTTCTGGTCATTGTCTCTGCTCTTCCACCTCCTCCTTTCTCCCTTTTTGACATCTGGAGGCACCAAAATTTTCTCTTCATACTGGACATGAGCCAGCACCTCAGCACTTTGTGAGTCAAGTGTCGGGACAAGGTGAGACTTGATTCTCCCAGAAACTTCCCTTGTTCTAGAGGTAGTCTGGGGGCCAGGGAACTCTGAAGGACCAAGCACAATTCCCTCCACTCCCATCACACTCGAATCTCAGAAGGTGCAAGTTCCACGTTTTCTGGTGGTGACAGATCAGAGGGGGCCAGACCTGACAACACGGCAGCTGCTGGAGGGGCTGAGAAGCAGGCTGAGTAGGCACACCCTGCACAGCCTAGGGTGGATCCAGCCTCCTGAAGGAAGCCTCTGGCCTCCTTAAGCAGCAAGCCTGCCATAGACTCCAGAGCTCCATGCACTGTGCATCTAAAGCCTTGATTGTCTGGTAGAAAAACTCTGTATTTTATTGTTGTTTGTGTGCACAAGTAACTCCTTAATCAAATTGTAAGCTCCTGGAAAGTAGAGAGTGTGTCTTAGTCTTTGTATTCATGATGTACTGGGTTATACCTTTATTACATGGCCATGATGCAAACAATGGAAGACTTTAGTAGGAGGACATGGCAAGATGGCCACCAGATTCTGTTTGATAAAGATGGAATGTATTGACTAGTTTATATTGTTGCATTCACTTTGGGGGAAAGAACATATAACCTGCCTTTCTTCCTTTTCATCTATCTTGTCTCCTTCTTCTAAGTCATGCAAAGAAGAAAAGCAGGATGTTATCCACAAAATACCAACTTCTGGTTATGTCTGGGTATTGGGATTGTGACTCAGCTAAGCAACAATTCCAGATAACTCCAGTAAATATAAAGTGTCCTAAAAGCTGTTGAGCAGGTCACAGACTTGAGGAAAGACCTAACACCTGGGCATTGGTAGGTCAGTATCCAAGGGGGTTTCTAGACTGGGGTATTCAAAAATAAAGGAGAGCCCTTGGTTCTGGAGTTACCAAATTGCAAGCATTTTTTTTTTTTTTTTTTTTTGATATTTACATGTCTCCCTTCAAAAATCAAAATCCTAAGAGAGGAGAACCTGGTCAGTCTAGGTTGGGTCACATGATAGTTCCTGGCTTTGACTGATGAGAAACAAGTGCTCTTACCAAAGAAAAGTGGAAGGCAAAATCAACAGATGACTTCTATAGATCATGGGTACTTTTCTTTTTGTTCTTTGTGGTTGCTAAATTTTGGTAACATATTAAAAAATGACTTTTAGGTTATATATATATGTATATCACAGATATATTTGCATATTTTGTGATAATAAAATCTTTTTAATATTTTGTATCTTGATAGTAAAAAATCTGTGGCACAGCAATAGCACTATAAGAAGGACCTGATACACTAGAAGGGATTTAGAGGTGAACATTTGGGAAAAAGATAGAAAATCATGCAAACTGGGTTTTGGGAAGGAGGCTGGGATGTTTTAATCAGGGAGGAGAAGACTCAGGTGCCTACGAGAGCTCCTTGCACCTCTTCATGGAATAGCACCTGGATGCAGTGGGGTGTTCTGCAAGGCTCCAGGGGTGAGGGTGATGGGCCCAGGGTGCTTCTGAAGGTCATCACTGCTGAGAGATAGCAGGGGAGGCCTCAAGAGCTCACATATGACCTTGCCAAGGGTGTCCATGGAACGGCTCAATTGGGTGAGAGAAGGGATTCCAACTCTGATTCCTAAGGTCCCATGACTCATCGTCAGCCTTCATATGTGCGGGGGGAAGCAGGCAGGCCAATTGGTTGAAAGTCAGTTGGACAATACTCAGGGATGCCTGAGAAGAAGTATGAAAAGAATATAGTTATAATAATTCTACTTATTGAAAAATGTATCCAAGATACAGTAAAGATTCTTATCTTTCAGAACCCTCCTTTTGGCCCCATTTCTGGTCCACAGATTCTCCTTCTTTTTGTCTCTTAGCCCCTAGCTACCCTAGTGGAGAGAATGAGCAGGGACAAAAGGACACATCCTTCAAAATGACAATATGGAGATAAAATGAAAATGTGTCAAATACAACTATATAATCATCATATCCTCCTGATGTACAATACACTTAGGTTTTTTCAGAGCTTTTCAGTATTTAACATTTTATTTTGCTCTTCTTAGATCCATGTTAGCAAACCATTTTACAGATGAGGGAATGAAGTTTTATACCATCTAAATCCCAGTAAAGTCACATAAGATTTGGTGAAAGTCACAAGGGAGGTGTGAGGTCAGGGATCTTGGTCTGTCTTGAATCTGGTGGCCTCTTCAATAACCATGCTTACAATGAGGACTTGGTGTGTGTGAGCTCAGGTCCCAGTGTGTGCTCTGTTGGAAGTGGGGTGGACTTGAATTGCACTGAGGAGTCTCATGGCTCCAGAAATTTTGCAGGCTTCCAAATCTTCCACTTTGTATAGCTTCTGGGAGAGCCCCAAATGGTGCCACATGCAGAGTGGTAATAGGGAAAAAAGATGCATGGGAGAAATTGTAAAGCATTCTGAGAATACAACTAATTGGCTACGACCAACAGAAGATGTAAAAAACCTTTCATGAAAATAACTGGAGATGTGGTTAGTCAAAATTAACAATAATCTTTGTATTTTGGCTCCACTGATGTTGGACAAGGATCATAAATCTGTCACCAGAATCTCTCACACATTTTCGCAAACCTACAAAACTATGCCCCTCCTCTCAAAAGTATGCTCAAACCGTGTCTGGAATTTCACATCAATACCCCTTTGAAGATTTACAGAAATTGTGTCTGATTTCTTAGTAATTCTTCCAGAGGCAACATGACTACCTTCCAAAGTCTGTTTACTGTTAAAAAATAAACAGTGCAGACAGGAAACCGATGTGGGATAAACACAACCTTTATGTTTTACTCCTGCATTTCAGAAGAAGTCAGTATCTTAATGTTTCTACATGCTGCTCACTGTCATTAGCTTCATGTGGCTAGACCTTCCTCTACTTCTTATGACAGAATGGAAATAGGGTGAGCAGAACATGGGTATCAAGTACTAGACTTTTGAGTTGAATCAGTGACTGCCTGGCCTGCCTTGATAAACAAGGTACATTTTTGTCATTAAGAGCATGGATGATATCTTCACATTACGGAAATATATACAACATAAGGAAAAGGCCAGATTTTAGCAGCTGCTCAATTTTGCCTTGAGTTCTGGTCAACCAAGAGTATCTGGGACTTTCCTCTATTTCTTAATAGAGCAAGAGGTGTTGATCTCACAAAAGACCCATTGACCAGACACGATCTGTCATGGGCACATTATCCTCCCACCACTGTTGAGGCATTACTCATCTTATCAGACAAATATCCATTATAATCATGACTCATTCACACAGGATATTGATGCTTATAATTGGCCAGGATGCCACATAAATATATATGGCTGTTAAGAATTGTAGTTCTCTTGGGCTGAAAAGGAGGTCATCCTTAACTTTGTTCATTTCTTTCTTCTCTGTATACTGTCCTCCATCACATTTCTTCCTTCTTCTCTTGGTGTGACAGGTTCTTTAGGTGTGAAGGACAATTCAAAAGCCAGTCTTATCCATGTGTAGTTCAGATTGTTCAGGGGCATGGACAGTTCCTCTCTCAGGGTTTCACCAGGGAAAATCTTTAGTATTTAAAACAGAGGGACTTGAGAGACATAAGAGAATAATAGAGAATTGCAGGCACAGAGTATGAAAGTGAGAAGCCAGAGAGAGTTCAATAAAGCTACCAGTGATTAGCAAAAAGCAAGAAGCCTTCACCATCATCTGGCAGGAGGTAGAGGGGACAGGAAGAGGTAGAGTTAGCTTGGAGGGATCAACTCATAGAAATTGGAACCAAAAGTGGTTCTGGTCAGTGGAAACAGGAATCACAGTGGGACTTGGCTGTGCCAGAGATACTATCCAAGGAAGAGACGAAAGACCCTGGCTTTTCCTTCCCATCTGCATTGTGTCTCCTGCCACTGTCTCCCAATGAACTAATATAATAAGAATTCTATTGTGGATATTGATTGCTTACCTGGTGTGATAGCCCGAGACCCATTTTTCCACTGATTCAGCTCACAGTTCTCTTTGTTCTGAATGATAGGGACTGACAGAGCCTGAGAAATACAGCCTGCAGAGCCAGCCTCTGATATTTAGTACAGAGAAAGGGAGGGCTGAGGACTGGAAGGGACAGCAAATAGGGTCAGGGCCATCATGGCAGGCAATCAATAGCCACAATAACATTTTCATTCTTCCTTCTCTAATTCTCCATTCTGCTACTTCCTGCTGGCTTGTAGAAGCCAGTTTAGTGTAACTCCTGGAAAGCTTTCTCTTGACCTTTCAAGTCCAAGGTTTACCCCTTTCGTAGGCTCCCATAATGCCCTGGGCACACTTTTATTAGGGCATGAGTTACATTAAATTGTAACTGACAAGTTATTGCTTTGTCTTTCTCCAGTAGCTGCAATTTTTGATGGCAGGGACCATTTCTAACCCATCCTTTCGTTCCCAGTCCCCAGCCCTCCTCTTTAATAGGAGGTTAATATGCAAATGAAGAAATGCTTGAATCTTATGAACTGAGATGTTCAAGACACCAACAGATCGCTTCACATGCTGTATTTGAAAATGATCTTATTAGCTTTTGTTCTTTGAAACTATGCAAATCATTTTATTTTTAGAGGCAAACCTGCACTCTGTAGGTTCAGAGCTGGATATCCTTTATCTTTTCTTTTGGATGCTAAATGTGTGTCTTTGGCAGATAGAAACTGTTGACAGATTGCTGGAAATGCAACTAGAGATGACAGAAGTGTGAAATAAATGGTCTTGGGAGCTGAAAATTGATCTTCTGAATGTTCCTTTCTCTTATGCCGATGGTAATCTGCCAGGATAATATGTCAATTTGCCCTTTTGTCTTTTTTCCCCTTTATACCACTATAACCAGAGCATTGCTACTATAGACAAGATAAAAGAAAAATAGTTTTACTTAATTATTGAAATGAGACCGTGCATGATCTTCATGTTTGAGAAAAATGGGCTTTATGCCATTGGTCCTTTTCATTTCCAACAATCACTCCCCTTCTCTACTAAGCCTGATTTGATGACTTTTTAAGTTTTTTGTTAAGTCAGATGACACTTTCTCTGGCCAAAGTATCTTGGCCCCTGTCTTCCTCTTGGGTGCATAGGAAATGAGTTGACATATTTACTATAAAAATTCTTTACAAGCCTTTGTCAAATTTGACTATTCATATAGTAAGTAGCAGTTTATATCAAGGCATTTATTTGAAAAATGTTGGAAATATGTAATGTAAACAAAGGTACAGATTATTGATGGTATGAAATATTTCATACATATATAATGAAACATAAATGTATTTCATCATATTTCACCTTTCAAGTTTCTTTTGCTCATTCACATCTACCAGACACCTAGTTTTCCTCTCCAAATCAACTATTACTTGCTTCCTGTATATCTTTGTAGGTTATTCCATGCTTATAAGAGCAAAGTCACATAGCCTATTACCCTCTCCCCCAACATTTGGTACAAACAGAACATGTTGTGCCTTTTGTTTTGTACTTGTCTCTTGCATTTCTTACTCAACACCACACAACCCATAAATTCAAACATACCAGGGAAGCTTTTCATTTACCCTAAATTTTCTACGTAGGCCAATTTATGCTGTTTGGGAATTGCATTTCTATTGGACGATGATCCCCCCCCCCCCCCATACAAAGCCTGCAGCACTAAAGAGATAACACCTTAAACTCCTTCAGGCATTGACAATTGAGCATGAACTAGTTAATCTCTTTCTAATCTGCTCAGGAAGGGATTGATGAAAGCATAAGAGACTTGGGATTTTGAGGGAGAAAGATTGCTGTGACTGGAAAGAGAAATGCAGAGAAGAAATTTTTCCTGCTTCTCCGATTTGTAGAGTGCCCTTCTGAAATGTAAACTACTCAGAGGAGTTTAAGGCTTGACAGGCAGAGGGCCAAGGAGAGCAGTACTTGAATAATATTGCAACACCAAAGTGCTTGTCAAAGACAAACATAATAGGTCTCGGAGATAAGGATTGTTTTATAAATGCTGTTAAGAATAGCTGGAAAAATATATTAATAGGAATGACTTTAACAAATTTATTCAAAGGATCACAGATGTGCTCAATAACTCAGCTATGAGGATGTTTGTTCATCACAGCATTGTGAGGAAACAGAAAAGAATTTAAATGACATCAGTGTTTAATAACAGGAAATTGATTGTACAAATGATGATATGTCCATTTAATGAATGATCTTGTCAGATAATTTTTAATGACACAGAAAAGGTTTGCAATATAACTTTACATGGAAAATATGAGCATATGGAATATTATTCAGTTGGAATATATTTAGTGTCTATATTTATGAAGATATATATTTAAGAAATACACATATTTATGTAAAATAAATCTAGGTGGTAGGAGTATGAATGATTTTAATTTCTTTTTCTGCTTGCCTACATTTTCTGAAATTTTTAAATATTAAACATGTTTATTTTTCAACAATTCTTTTGAAAAGTATAAGAACAATTAGCTGAGATGCCTATGAAGTAGTGGATATCATCAGTTTCAAATCTACTACCTTCATTTTACATATGTTCCTGCTTAAAATTATTCATGAAAGTGAAGAACTATGTATGATTATCAAAATAATATGCATTATAGACTCTTGTGGAACAACACTGGAGTAAATCCAATCTTTAATTTCTAACTTATTTTCTGAAAGTTTTATTCAACATCACTTTTTTTTTCCTTTCCCTACTAGGAAAATTCTATTTGCCCCATGGAGGCGAAGTGACATCTAAAATTATGGCCAGTATCTGTTATGAAATAGAGAATCACGTAGTGTTCACTGATTTTTGGAAATCATAAGATCATGCAGCTTGGTTCTCATTCCTACTTTATTGTTATTATTTTTAGAGATTGAGCTTTTCCATCAGAGTTTGGATGGTAGTGTATGAGTTATTTCCAGAGATATGAGTGTTTTCAAAAAGGCTAATGTGGTGGGTGTGGCAGTGTCTCTAAGTTTATGTTTAACGAGGTTGATCCACATAAAAAGGATGGCCTTTGTGGCCATCTGATGGCTAAGAACTTAGATGATAGAGGAGACTATCCTAAAAACATGGTACTTCAATTTAAGTCTTTACATGACATCTCTGAAGGGACTAGAAATAAAAATTATTTCCTCTGCCACAGAGATGAACTAAATGCAAACAAGCATACTTTCAATAGAGCAAAGAGCTTATTGAGCAAAATAAAGACAAAAGCAGATGTCAAAAACAAATATATGAATGAGTTTCATAAAAAGTGAATGTACACTTATTACAATAAATATTCAGTTAATTATTGTCACTACAATGCTACAAAAGAAACAACCACAAAACTTCAGTGCCAGACACCACTAGACACTTGTTTTTCACTTGTATCTGTGGGACAGCCGAATCATTGGCTTGGGTGATTTTGGCTGGGAGTTGCCCACACACCTGCAGTCAACTGGCAATTCAGTTCCATGTGGTCTCTCATCCTCCAGCAGGTAAATCTGAGCTTGTTTTGAGTGCAAGCAGGCATCCAAGAGGTAACGGAAGTATGCAAAGCTTCTTGAGGTATAGGATGGAACTGACACGATATAATTTCTGGCATACTCTATTGGCTACAGTAAATCACAAGGAAAGTATGGAGTCAAGGTGTGGAGAAATAGACTACCTTTTGATGGAAGTCGGTGCAAAGACATATTGAAACGGTCATGGGTCAGCAAGGGGTAGAGAATTGATGCAATTTTTAGCAATAAGTATGCACAGGGATTTCACACAGTGAAAAATAAAAGGTTGCCCCTTGTTGATAACACTGATGACTTCTCGATCCTCTTCATTAATAGAGTAGCCAATTGGATACAGGATTTTTTCATAGTTTCTCAGTTCATGTTTCATGAACCTGAGGTTCACATAAATGAGGTGTATTTGTGAAAGATACAGGGTTTGTAGTCCCCATAAAGAACAAAAGAGCGTAAGAGGAGGCAATGCCTTAATCTTCCAACTAAAACTTTGTGTTTTGGTTAAAAATTATGGTGTTTGATACTAAAATGGTTTTGGCTACTCTCTCATTTTGGCTTTTCTCTCATTTTGGCTTTGAGTAAAATTAAGAGAAATGTATATAATCATAGAAATAAAACATAAGAAAAGGCCTGAGATTCCATGTTGTCCAACTTCACCAATGGACACCAGGACCCAGAGATATAAATGATTATATACATGACTTTATTTTTAAAAAAATTTAACAACCAAAGACATAAAATAAAAGCTCCTAAGAACACAGGAATAAAGATATTTAAAACAAGATTGTGGTAAGATATTTTCAGGTAAAATGAAATAACATGAGCTTAATAGAAAATATATGAAGATTATAGTTAAAAGCTCAATTTGATAGATGTAGAGATTTACGAAAAACTTTGTATTCTACCTTGTAAACAGAAATTACATTCTCCTTAGTCCAATAAATATTTTATTAGTTTTAAAAAATCTAGCATTTGTTTTTTATCAGTAATCTTTTAAGCTGTCTTTGTATTCTGCTTCATTATTTTCTGTATTTATCTTTATTAATATTTCCTGTTATTTTCTTTGTTTACTGTTTCTCTTTGTCTAGTTTCTTAAATAGCATTTTTAGCTAATTCCTCATCTTTCTTGTTTTTTAAAAATATGCCTCTTTATATTCTTAGATATACATTTCCCTTTCTTTTTATATATTACACCTTTGTGCTGTATTTTGAATGCCTTGCTTATATCTATCTTCTGACTCACTTTTTCCATTTATGTATATTTAATACTCTGTATAGCCACTTTATTTTCCAGTATTTTATTTTTCAATTCTAGAATTTCTATTTGGTTTTTGAAAATAATATTCAAAAAAGTGGTATAACGTGTAGTCTCAATTAGTATACGTAATTCTCTTGAATTGTGGTTGGAAACCATGGTCCTGGTTTGGCTTCATTAGCTTTTTGATGAGAACTGCTAACATGGCAAATAAACAATCTAGAACTGGAGTTAGCCCAAGTCAGAAAGCTACTGGCCTGCATTCTTTGATTGAATAGCTGTTTGGTGTTTTATGTACTCTGTTGTCATTAGCTATGAAACTGGGCCTGACAACCAAAGGAAGTCTCTTGCAATGATTATTAACTTTTACATGTTTCAATCTAAGTTTTATTTTTAAAAATAATCTCTTGAAAATTATACATTTTATTTTTTTATTGTGTAGTAGTTCTACTGAGCTACACAGAATTCATGTACTGCCTTGACCTCTACATCTTAAAATATGATGAGCTCAACCTCACAACTGTTATAAACCTCTATTGCACAGAATTCCAACATTTCTGTTGATAACCTGCCATGCCCCACATAAGAATGGAATAATAAATAGTTACTTTCATGATAGCAATTTGGGAAATACAAGATATTGGAAAAAGAATACAAAATGGAAGTTTAGCAACTGGACTGTGTAGTATGAAGTAAACAAAAATTGTATCATTACTTTATGAATTCTATTCTACCCTATATGTATTTAAATATTTTAAACATATTTATTTTAAAGATGCTTTCAGATTTAGCCCTATGATCTCTAGTTCTTCATGGGTAAATTCTCTATTTGTTCCATCTGCTGATTATTTTTAACAGTTGTGGGGTTTTCTTCTACACAGTGTTGTGTTTCCTCTGTGTGCTTTGTTATTTTTGTGAGTAAGTTCATTTTTGGTGAGGAATATTTTACTCAAGAGTCCCTTGAGTGCCTGAAATTGTCAGAGTATCCTAGAGTGGTTTTACCTGATGTTTTGCTGTGTTTCTATTGGAACATACTGGACCAGAAGGCTTTGAAGCTTAAAATTTGTAGCTCAAATTTGGCTACATGACAGTTAAGTTGGCTTTAATGGAACATAACAATTTTAGTAAATTTTTGCAGACAAAACCTGATTTGAATGAATAGAATAGAAGATGGGAGATGAAGAAATTAAGAAAGCAAGTCAAAGTATTCTTTTGGAGAGTTTTGCTATAAGAGACATCAGAGAAATTTGAAGGGGGCAAAGAGGACGTGGAGTCAAGGGAAGCTATAAAGTTATTTTTAGAGACTGGTGACATTACATCATACTAATAGAAATCATGGTGCAATGATTATGCAGGAGGGAGAGTAGATCACTGAAGAAGAGGCAGGGGATGGTAATCTGATGGAGCTTGGGTTTAGATTAGAACAAGAACAGTTCATCCATTGTGACAGGAAATCAGTCAGTACACTGAGTTAGGTTTGCATATCTAGAGGTTTTCTGATTATGTTAGTCTTTTCCATGAAATGAGAGATGGTCAGTAAATGAGAGTGAGGAGTGTGGAGAGGTTTGTGGGGTTTGAGTTGAGAAGGTATAGTTTTGGAGATTGGGAACCATTTAGCGCAACAGCTTAGCAGTATCAATGGCTCACTGAAGATCTACAAATACAAATATCAAGTGAGATAAGTATGTATAGTTGTGAGGTTTTCTTTAAAGGTAGCCATGGGCTAGGAAGGGGTCAGTTTTTGGGTTTGATTTTTTCCAGATGACCACAGAGAGAAGTACTACAGATTAGGAAATTGTCTTAGTTTGGGCTGCCATCACAAAGTGCTATAGACAAGGGGCTCATAAACAATGGAAATTTATTTCTGTATTTCTGAAGGCTGGAAGTTAGAGGTTATAGTTAGGTCTGGTAAAGTTGTTCTTTTTTTTTTCTGGCTTGCAAATTGCTGATGTATTATTATATCCTCACATGGCAGAATGCAAGCTAGCAAGCATTCTGAGAGCTCCTTTATAAGGACACTAATTCTGATCATGAGGGCTCTACCCTGATGACCTAATCCTCTCCCAAAGTCCATACTCCTAACACCATCGCTCTGAGGGTTAAGATTTTAACATATGGATTTTGGGGTAACACAAACATCAAGTCCATAGCAGACATTGAAGGAGTCTATGAAAGAGTAATTTTAATGATGGCATGAACTCTAACTTGAAAAATGACAGAATTGGAAACATGAAGGGAGTTATAGACTGTGGACAAATGGTAGGGTCAGTGGGACTTAAAGAGCTAATGGAATGCATGGACATGGACAACAGGTGGGATTGACTTTGGGGGGAATGGATGGGTGGGGAGGGGGACAGAGGGGAGCAAAAAGGGGATGGATGTAATACAACAACAATAAAATTAAATAAATAAAAAGAAGAACTAATGGAATGGAAGTATTACTGTCCATGTAAGAAAATGGAAATCTAGGAAGTAGTTATCTGAGAATGTCATTCTAGGGATCCATATTTTTGGAGGCAAAGCAAATGTTTGTGAAGACAAGTTCCATAGTGTGATGAAAGGTATAGATCACTGAAATAGAGAAAAGCATTGTTGGAAGTGAGAAGGTTGTAACACAGAGATGCAGCGCAGTGAATGGATCACCTACATGGATGATGAAGTCACTGGGAACAATGAAATGACTGATGGTGGAGGGAAAGAGGGTGTGCCAGTTTCTAAAATCTGCGAGTAATAAGCAGGGATGACTGGGACGGTCATTGGTGACTGAAAACTCAACAGGATCGTGGATGGAGAACTCTGCTGGCAAAGTCACTGGATATTCCGAGGGAAGGCAGGGGGAGAAATTGTCTGGAAGCAACAACCTAAGAAGTAAGAAATATAATAAGGTCAAACTGTGAAAAGGAGGAAAGCAAATTGAGAAGGAGAAAAGGTGATAGAAAACAAAAATAGAGTAGAAAGGGTAAATAAAATGAAAACTAGATTCTTTTGTTTGAACTTCCAAAATAAATCAACCACTGCCAAGCATAACTGGGGAAAAAGAGAAAAAAGTATAAAAATAAGAATGAGAAACCAAATGTAGTCATGGATATAGAATAAAGGATTGATAAGAAAGTAGTATACATAGCTCTCTGGCAATAAGTGAAAATGCATGAGATCTCCACAAAATATCAACTACAGTTGACCAGAAAGGAGGTAGAAAATCTGACCACATTAACTTCCATTTAAGTGTGTGTAAGATAAACATATACCATAAAAAAAGACAATAAGCTCAAGTGGTTCCACAGCAGAATTTACATAACTTTTAAAGAAGAGTCAATTTCTAAATTGTTTAAATTATTCCAATTCCAGACAAAGGAAGAGATTTCACAGATTTCATTTTACGAAGTGAGCAATACCTTAATACCAAAACCGGAAAAAGGTAGCTTGAATAAAGAAAACTAGGGGCAACTCACACTTATTAAAAAATATCAACAAATTATAAATGAAGTATTAGTAGCAATGGTGCTTGGCATGAGGAGGACACATAAGGTATGTTCAGAAAACAAGTTTTCCTTTATCCACTGTGGCACTAGGGTTTCTCTAGTTCCTTGAGAAATATACAACAGATCCTATTCTTTTATAGCCGTTTTCACATAATGAACACGTCTTTATGCCACATACGATGCTTGAAATAGTTTAATTTCTAAAAGTAATATTTCTAGAATTGTGTAATAATTAAAATTCTAAACACTATTTAAAATGAAGGCTACTCTCCTCAAGTGTGGGCCTACTCTAGACATCTGCAATGGAGGAGGGGAGGCATGGCTGAATTTTATTTTATTCCCTCTAGTTTTCTTTCTGTGTCTCAGCCACCACCTGTCAGAAGGCACTTCTGCTGGTTTCTTGCTCCCTGGATTCTCAGGTATGAATCAAGGTCTAGGGAATGCACATTAAACAATATAGGAATGTCTTTTTCTTATAATTATAAGTGCTAATAAGATATACAACAACAGAGATAATTTTTAGGGTTCTTTTAGTTTTCCATAGCAGAGTCTTTAACAGGGCAAGGATTTGGTTTCCTTAATTTAGTACTGAGTGAAAGGTATAACAGAATAGCACCACCCTTGGAATATTATCCATGTAATACTGTTGTGATTGCCAGAGGACCTCTAGTGAACATACCCTACATTCAGAGCACAAAACAATTTTACTCTATGGTAAACCAGATGAATTTAATCCCTAAGAGAGTTCATGCTATGCAATTAACAAAATGATTGGATAAAGTATATATGTAACCCCTGGCTGGTAGCACAATGGATAAGGTGCCGGCCTGCAAACCCAAAGGTTGCAGGTTCGATTCCCCAGCCAGGGCACATAACCAGGTTGCAAACCAGGTCTCCAGTCAGGTCTGTGGCTGGAGGCAGGTGAAACACAACCATACATTGATGTCTCTCTCCCTCTCTTCCTTCCCCTCTTTCTAAAAATAATGAAATAAAATCTTTTTTTAAAAAAAGTATATATGTAGTAGAGGTTAAGGCTCATGCACAGCATGTTTGGATTATTCCATGTGTAGAAGAGTTGGTAAAACACCCATGAGAGAAGTGGATAAATGGAGAACTATGGCAATTGGGGAAGCCATTAAACAAGCAAACTTTTTTTTTTTTTTTTTATTATTTTTATTTTTATTATTGTTGTATTACATCCATCCCCTTTTTGCTCCCCTCTGTCCCCCCGCCCACCCACCCATTCCCCCCAAAGTCAATCCCACCTGTTGTCCATGTCCATGGTTCCTTTATACTAGGTTCTTGTCTAAGCTGCTCCCCATCTTTGCCTCTACCTCTCCCTCCCCTCTACCCCGTTCCCCTGACCACTGAAGGCCTATTCCTTGTATTCATATATTTGGTTCTGTGTTGGTTGTTGTTAGTTTTGTTCATTATTGTCCCGTAAGAGGTGAGATCATATGATATTTGTCCTTCACTGACTGGCTTATTTCACTAAGCATAATACTCTCCAGTTCCATCCATGTACAAGCAAACTTTTTATTATTAATGGTATGAGTAATTTTTATTAAGGTACAAAAGTATTTTATGTCTATCATACCAAAGGTACATTAATTCTTGTGCTTATAGCATTTATTTTTGTCTAGGTCTACAGATGAGCAATGAAACTCCTCTTTTAAAACATAATGTGTGAAAAACTGGGCAGTTTGATTGAAATATTGCAATGTAATATAAAGCAGTACTGGAGGTTGCCAGTAGATGGAACCATGGATTTTAGAAATTCAGGTTGAGGTTTCCTTCTTCATGAACAATGTCATGTAGCCATAATCTTTTCTTCTTTTTTAATAACAATTGCCTGGACACATCAACCAGACTAAAAGTAATAACCAAAGTAAACTTGTAATGATGAGATTTACTCTGTGAGGTTACTTCCTTAAGGAAAAGTCTTAGAAAGACATTTAAAATTTTTTCATGTATATAATTTAATACAAACTTAAGATCTAGAAAATAATCCTTTTACAATCTGTCAAACAATGAGTCAGGTAGTAAAGTAGGAAGGTGGTACTTAGAAATTTAAATGCAACACCATTATAATGGGCCACATTACTTGTTTAAAATTTTTTTAAATTGAAATCCTCCTTTGTTTGGTTGGAGAGTAGGCCTTGTAGCTTATGTGTCTGGTATAGTTTTCATGCCTCGTTTTGCATTATCTCAAGCCTTAACTGATTCATACATCCAGAGTTTAAGGGGAGTTTTAGAGGCAGAGAGTCAAACAGTGTGGTGCTCAATGGAGATCATATCTCTCAGTGTGTGGGGTTTTGACTTGGTTACAACCAAGTCAAGTCCATAAAGGGCTGGTCAAGGGAAGCCAACTAAATGTGATATTATTGATGAAGGATTTTTAATTGCAATATTGTTATTGAGTCACATGTTTCCCAATTGCTTTTTCGGGGTATCCCAGCCTATGTAAAGGCACAACATTTTACCAGCTCTGTTATTGTTCATTTCCCCCTGCTGTTACCTATGTATGTATGTATGTCTTCAGCCTTTACAGGCTGGTGAACCTGCGAGCTCCTACTTCATCTTTGCCAAGATGGCAATCTGGAAAGCCACTTCAAACCTGGCTCTTTCAGGTTCAAGGGAGACCACACCTTTGAAAAATAACTAAATTAGTAATAACATTAAGAGTGGTAAATATTTAGAAGGCAGCTGTGTTTGGGCAAGAAAATCAAAAGTTCTTTTCTACTTTTTCCAGTGATCTTTATATTCTTTCTCTAAAGTTTCTCCCCATAAAGTGTAGTCGATTTTCATTTGTGATAGTTATGTTCTATAAAAGTCTCCATGAACATTGAGGTAGCAAATAATGAGCCATTGATCCAAGGAGAAATACAGGTTTAGGTTCCTATGAGCCTCTGGTCATATGTTCATCAACCCAGAAACACATAACCTTGTTTGATAGGTATTTGTTTTTTTTTTTTAAATTTAATTTTATTGTTGTATTACATTCACCCCATTTCCCATCCCTTCTCTCCCCTTGATGGGTGTTTTTGTTTAAAGGTACTTATTATACTTATTTAATATACATTGTTGATCCATTAACATTGATAACATGGTGGAATGAAGCTTAATGAACACACATATTTTTTTTCAGGAGGCATGTCACAGCCTTCTTGTAATTAGGTAGAGGAGGCAACACTTCAGCATTATGCTTGAGGTCCTTCTTAAAGAAGGTAACTTCCAACTAAAAGCATGTGCGCACACGTGCGCACACACACGCACACACACCAACAAAGCATGTGGCTCTAATCAGACTGTGAAAAAGACCCTTATTTATTACATGAGAGCTGAAACAAGAGGGCAGACCACTGACTATATGTATCTACCTCCTTTGGGAACTTGCTGGTATCCAAGTGGCACCAATATGTTGCCATTCTGCTCATACTGGCAAATGGGAGTGGAATCATTGTGAGAATTGATCTGGGGCTTACAAATAAATTCTAGTGAGTCAGGTAGATTTGCAAATATGGAATCTGTGAGTAATGAAGATTGAGTACTGTTATGATGGATTGGCAAATCACTGCTAAATATCTTAATACTCTTGCCTCTATACTGGTGAGACCATAGTTTTGGTTTTATATAATTATAATGGCAATCCTCTATTCCTACTCATTTGTTTTTTTTTGTTTGTTTGTTTGTTTTGTTTTTAAGAAACCAAATGAGATGAGTGGGACAGTGATAAGTTGGGAATAGGTGCTAGAACTTGTCCATGGCAAAGACAGGACTAGAACCTAGGTCCCCAGGTGTAAGGTCCAATGGCTTTTCAGTTAGGTCATATGGCTTTAAAAGCTTCTGAGCATGTGGGGATTTCCTTTCTTCTCTGTTAGGGGTTTACACTCAGCCTGTTTTTCATATCTTGGATATTCTGGTAAGGGAAAAGGGAACCAGTAATTTGAGGAGCACCCAGAAAACTCCTATTCACTTTCTGACTTGAGTTTATGAATTCCTTTGAATTAAACTATAGATTGCTCCTATTAAAAATTCAAAAGAGCATGACATTAAGTAAACTTATGCTTATAAGCATTAATTAATATATCATATGAGTAGCTCTGAGGTATCTAGATTGAGGCTGGTAAAGGTGCTTGAGAAGACAGGCAGGATCCCTCCGAGAGACTAACAACCTGGGGTAGCAATTGCTCAACATGCTAACTTTTACACACCAGGCCTTCCTGGCCATGAACTCACTCACTGAGACAAAAGTAGAAGCCACTGGAAATTTTGTCTTGCCAAATCTCAGGGATTCTGTCTTGTAGATTAACATCTTTTTGAATTAATAACCCAGTGTGGGATTTCCCTCTCAGTTTGGCAGTGTTTGCTTGCATGATATTTGTTTGGGTCTTAGCTTTTTCCTTTTTATGGGGATCTCCCTCTTTTGCCCTTCGGATGTGCGCCTTGTTCAGCTGTTAGTGACCCCACTGCTTGGAATTTCTTTTTTGCTTTTTGGGGGAAAAAACTCACCTTTTCTATGAAAACAAATTTTATAATTAGAATGTTATTATTTCTTTTAGTTTTCTCAAAAGTCAATTTCCTACTGAAATTGGAAAAATCCTACCTAATTTCTTTAAAAAAAAATTAAACATTACCAATGAAGGCACAGTTCTTTGTCCCAAGAGCTATTGTTGATAGTTGGGATGACCATTTGCTTTGGTTTGCCTGGGACAGTCTTGGTTTATGCCTATTGTCCCAATGTAATTCTTTTTTCTTTTTTCCCAATCCATCTTTTAATTTTTTTTGAAAATTTCCCAACATTACAGAACTAAACTGAAATGTATTAATATTTCACTCTTACATTTCCATGACAAACAGAAAAGTATTTCATGAGGAAAACAAACAAACAAACAAAAAACCAACAGGGAGAAGCCTATAAAACTAAATATGAATCTCAGCCTTAACTGCTGAATAAAGGAATTAAAATGCTTTAATTAAAAAATCACAAGTGGAAGATAAAATGTGTAGAAACTGAAAATTTATAAACTATTTAAAACCTGAAATCACCGACTGTTCAGAAACTACACAGGTGGATCATGGGTAGTGGTGGTGAACAGCAGAAAAGGATTATGGATGAATCTGCATTGTTCTACCTGCTTCCTATGCCACCTGTCTCAGGAGAAAGCCTGGCATTGATTAGATATTGAGCCAGGATAATGCTGGCAGCAGATCCAGTGATGGTAACCTGCCTATCAGTAGATCCTTCTACTGGGTTCGCAATTTTGATCTGCACCCCCAGACATCTGACAGATGTCATTGATTTTGGTGCCTTGACACCCAATTATGCAGTCAATTGAATCATTTGGAATGGTGAGTTTATGAGTAGTCCGAGCAGATGTACCCAAATGTGTGCTGAATCCGGTGTTGCATGCCATGCATCATGGGAAAATAAGACTGTTGCATTGCCAACTGGTGCAGCTTGGTCAAATTTGGCCATAGAATGGCGTACAGTTCTTGAATGGTATAGGCCACTAGAGGTGGTCGCTCCAGGTCAGGGTTGAGGTACATGGATGGGGTGGTGTGGGGAAAGCTCATACTGTAGCTGCCTGTGCTGTACCTGTCCTGACCACCTGCAAAGATGACAAAGAACTGGATGGCTTAGACTGGTACAGGATTGTTACCCGCTTCGACAGGGACTCCAACATGACCGCACAGATCTGGTTTGCACACTCAATGATGGATTGTGGAGTGCCAGTAATAGTGATGGCCTGCTCAGTTGAATTGGGGAGCATATCTCCTGCCACCTGGACCTGAGCCCCTATACTCTCTCATACTTCCTTTATCTTGCAACCACTTTTCCCAATGAGAAAACCACACCGACTAGCCTGGACCACTGGCCTTAGGGTGACTAGATGTCTACTGGCAGCTGTGCTACTGGTCATATTGCTGCTGATATCCTCTTTCAGTTTGTCAATGATCATAGCAAAGGCTTTGAAGATGGCATTAGTGGATCCAGCCAAAGTGATAATTCTCTCAGGACAATTCCCTTCTGAGATGTTGATACATGCACCACTCTCCTCCCACATCTTCTTAACTGATTCTCCTTTCTTTCCAATGATACTGCCAACTTCTTTCCATGGATAAGCAGCCAGATGGTGAGAGTGACAGTTAATCCACTTTCAATCACATCAGTGTCCATGTTGAGCAGTATTCTGAGGAGCAGGACTTTGGGTGGCCAAATCTTTGGTCACCGTTGGGGAAGTAAGGTGTGAAAGCCCAAGGACTGGAGGCACGAGGCAACTGAGGGTCCCAATGGAATTCTTGATAGCATCTCCTCTCACCTGTGGATGACAAATTATATAGTTATGCTATAGATAATAGCAATGTAAGAAATTTAAAAAAGCAAGTACCAGTATTTCCAAACCCTCTTAGACCAGGTTTACAGGTAATGTTACGTAATATTAATTAGCATTTAATTTGTTGGAGTTTGTATCATCCTAAAATATATATAAAAAAAACCCCAAAACCCTTTTGCTTCCTTTAGAACTCCTTTGATTAATACACACTATAATAGAAGCACCTTCTTCTAGTAATTGGTGATTTATTCTATGTTTCAAATTTAATTTTTTTTATTTCAAAAGTAACAAGTTTATTGCAGAAATTTTAGAAAATGCCAAAAAGCTAAAAGGAGATAATAAAAATCACCTATAATACAAAACTTAGAGAAAATCACTGTATTTATTGTATATCTTCCATGGTCTTTTTCTGTAGAAATAATATATCAGCCATGGCTGGTGTGGCTTAGTAGATTAAGTGCTGGCCTGAAAAACCAAAAGGTTGCTGGTTCAATTCCTAGTCAGGGCCCATGCTTGGGTTGCAGGCCAGGTCTCCAGTTGGGGGAGTGCAAGAAGCAGCTAATTGATGAATGTATCTCTCACACATGGATGGTTCTCTCCCTCTCTTTCTCCCTCCCTTCCCTTCTCAAATAAATAAATAAATAAAATCTTTATTACCCTCCCCACAAAGGTAATAATATATTAGCATATTGTGTCACACATAGGCATTTTATAATTAGAATAAACATAATTTTTGAAGTCTGCTGATTTTTAACTTGCTTTTCTACTAACATTATATTATGGTTATTTTTCCATGTTATCACATATTCTCCTATGAACTGAGTATTGAATAGTATTAATTACATGAATTTATGATAATTTATTTATCTAAGCAACATTTTAAGCTTCTGAGGTTCCTTTCTAAGAGAATGTAGAACAAAAAGCAGAGGCTTAAATTAAAGCTGGATGACTTTGGATGGACTCAAGAAAGAGTTTTCATAATGCAGCTGCAATGGGGTGACAATGTAAATGTACCATCCTGGATATGTCATCGCTTACCTCTGTGAAGGTAAGGAGGTAATGGAATGATTTCCTGAGATTCACTTTGTTCCCTCATTTGATATTTCTGTGATGGTTTAATACTTCCAGGAAGGAAATTGATGTTCAATTATTTTTATTTAAGATCAGCTCCATTACTTGTGCTTCTTGATGGCATTAGTACATGTTTCGTGCATCTTCAATGATATAGTGCAAATTTAATTAATTGCTTCCTTCGTATATCAGAAGGCATTTTACATTAAAATGGTAGATTGCTTTGATATGATTTTAAGGCCAAAAACTTAGGATTTGGGATGTCAGCAAATAATTTTTGAACTTTCTGAATGAAATGCCTACTTTAGCATCTTCTTAGTTGAGATGGCTCTAAAGGAATCATCAAATAGCTGAGACATTACAAATGAGTTCTATCAAAACAAACAAACAAAAAACCAACCAAACAAACAAAATAACCAACTAACCAAACAAAAAACTTGCCGCCCTATCATACTAATTTTTTAGTTGTTTTTCTGCTCAATTGTGTGAAACGTAATGATTTTTAAAAGCTTGAGGGAAATACTAAAATGAATCAACCATGGGGCTCTTCTGAGGGTTTCCTTTTGCCAGCAATTTGCTCTGGGGCTCATTTAGTTAGATTAAAGAGCTCTCAGCCCTGGCTGGTGGCTCAAAGGATAAGGCACCGGCCTGCCAACCCAAAGATCTCTGGTTTGATTCCCCAGTCAGGGCACATAACCAGGTTGCAAGCCAGGTCTCCAACCAGGTCTGTAGCTGGAGAGGCATGTGAAAGATAACAATACATTGACACTCCTCTCTCTCTTCCTCCCTCCCTGCCCTTCTCTCTGAAAATAACGAATAAAATATTTTTTAAAAATTTAAGAAACAGCTTTATTTATTTTTTATTTCTATTGTACAGAAGAGACTTCTAGCAGCCCCTGGGGTAATTAAAAGCTGCTATCAGAGCATGGGAGTGGATGAAATAGAATATAATTCATGTTCTATAGAGGATAAAACTTTGTCTAAGAGTTTACAGTTACTAATGAAAATCAGACAGCAGTTCCTGGAGAAACTATTTGTTGAGAAATAGTTTCTTTATGACATTGATTAGATGGTAAATGCTGAGCCCTGAATTATGATATCACAATATGTCATAGGCATGTTTAACTGTTTGCAAGAACCACAGTGCCACTGGCATTATTAACATTGTATTATATTGTTTTAAAAGAAATAGGTCAGTAGAACATGGCAAGGTCACAAATAATTTTGAGGGGGTTATTTTATTGATGCAAGCATCACTGGACCTGTTTAAAGTATTTTAATGCCATGACAACATTTGGATAAATTCTGGTAAATTATTTTGAAATATAAAATTCTGTGTCTATAGTCAGTGATTCTCAAAAAATTTTTTTCCATATAGATTTAACTTTTTGCACAAATCAATTGGCATAACTCTGAACTTAACTTTAAATATAAATTATACAATGTCATTTTGATGTTTCTTCTTCTATTTCCTAAATTGGTGGAGGCTATACAAGAAGTCAACAGTATCTTGGTGATTTAAGGATACAGTTGACTCTTCAAAAACATGGGGGTTAAAGGCACTAATCCCCCACAGTCAGAGATCTACTTATGATTTTTGATTCAATAATGGTAAAGTTCCATTTAATAATATGGAAAAGAAGCCTTGCCTATAACATCAACTTCCAAGTAACACAGGCTTTGTGTATGTATTGCATATTATATTCTTACAATAAAGTAAAATAGGGAAAAGAAAATGTTATTAAGACAATCATAAAAAGAGGAAATACATTTGTAAGTACTTATTGCTACTTTAAGTTTACATAGTGTGTTTTAGGCTACTGAGTTCATCTGGGGGTATTTTTCAGATTGTCAATTGAAAAAATCTGCATATAAGTGAACTAGAACTGTTCCAATCTGTGCTGTTCCAGGGTCAACTGTATTTCAAAATTTATTTTAATGAATTCTACCACTACACCTTCAATTTCAAGAAAAAATGAATTAGAAAAATGTATCTTTTGCTAAAACTGTGTTTTCTGAAGCTTTCTATGAGAATAGTGTTCTTCCAGCCTGTGAACCCAAAGGTCGCTGGTTCGATTCCCAGCCAGGGCACATAACCAGGTTGTAAGCCAGGTCTGTAGCTGGAGGCAGGTGAAAGGCAACCTTACATTGATGTCTTTCCCTCACTGCCTTTCTCCCTTCCCCTCTCTCTAAAAATAATAAATAAAATATTTTAAAAAAGAAAATAATGTTCTTTTCCATCAAATGTGACAATCTTTGCATTTAATTTCTAGTTCTAAGCCTGTGGATATATGTTTTGCAACATTGCAATTTTTCAAAACCAATGATATCTCTTTTTTAAATTAATTTATTGTTGTTCTATTATAGTTGTCCCATCTTTCCCCCATTACTTTCTCCCCTGCCCCCCCCCCCCTTCACTTGCTCTTCCATAGTCAATCCCCACCCCATTGTCCATGTCCATGGTTCATTTATACTAGCTGCCCAATGATATTTCTTGAGGATAACTCCCTGATGTACTTTAACGTGTAATGTTATGTATACTTTTTTGGGGTAACTGCTTATTGACCAAGTTTACTGTCAGATAACCTACTGTTTCTGCCTGGCCCTTAGGCTGGAGGGTTAGTATTTGTGCCAACGTCTGAGGGTGAGTAGCAAGTGGGCCTCCCATTGGTAGGGGTTCCCATTGCAGCTCCCTGTGGAGTCCTTGGCCTCTGTCACCACTGCTAATATCTCTGTTACCACCATTGCCATCCGCAGTGTGGGTTCAGGCCCCAGCCTGCTGCCCCTGGGGCTGTGCTGGGCATGCGCTGGCGCAGTAGGAGGCCAGGCCAACTGCTCAGGCGGCTGTTGCTTGCTTGGTATGTGGGCTTCATCCTATGTATGCATGCCTGCACAGCTGCCCAACCTACTTCTCCTACACATACATGTCTGTTGTTTCATTGGACTTCATGTCCAAAACACAAGTTCAAAGAAAAAAATTATTATGAATTTTCATGATGGTGAGAGCAGAGCATTAAACCAAGTGCAAGGCCCTTCTGCCAGTGGGACCCTGTGTGACTGCACCTGTCATGTCCACAGAGCTGGCCTTGAGGGAAGCTTCAGTGACACTCCATTTACCATCCTGGATCTCTTGAGAAAAGCCACCACTGCCAAGTTCAATGGCTTTAGCAAGATGAAATAATCTAGTACAGTTGTTGCCCTGATTCTATAGCTAGGGGCAGAACCAATTTTTAAATTTCTTTTTGGGAATCAAAAGTCTCCTTATGTAGCTGCCTTTCTAACTTGGAATGTGAAGTTTACATTATTCAGTAAATACTAATGAATGTGCATAAATAAAGCTTACCCTTTATTTCTAATCATCCGGCCTTTAAATACATAAACCATCTTCAGCTTCCCAATTGCACCTCATGGATCAGTTTCTGGCATGAACTACGTCACTTCTTGCTGATTTTCTCGCTCATTTTCTGCATCTATTTATCTTGTGTTTAGGCATCAGGAGGCCTTATCTTATTTGAGTATGTAAATGTATCAACAGGCTCATAAAAGGGTTGTAATTATTAAGTTCAGAGATTCTGACCTAGATTCTTATCTGAAAACTTATCTAAACCTATCTAGTACTGTTTGGCCTAATTTTAGAAGAGAAATCTTATAACATTTCCCTTCTCTAGAGAGGAAACATAATGAAGACAGCTTGTTGTGGTATTTCCTTCTCAGTGATGAAAAATATAAGGGTAAGCAATCTTTATTATTTATCTTCGAAACTCTTACTATTGCATCCTGTAGTGCAATATTATACAAACTAGTTATAAAATGAATACCACAAAAAACTATGTTATAACAGGAGGAATAAATAGAGACTAAATTACTCAGATGTTCTTTATACATTTTCATAGACTTCTATTTGATTGTCTAATTATGATTTTTAAAAAATTTGAAATGGCTCTATATAAAAATATTTGGTAAGTTTGACTTCCTGCCAAGCCAGTGAGTTTCAAACTTACTTGAGAAATATGAGCAACTTTCATTTGCTAAGTGTCTGTGATTAAGGTAGAAACTCCCTGTTTAAATCATAGCTTTGGGTAGGGAACATAAACAGAAGCATAACTCATACATGTGCCCATTGTTTCTCCCAGCTCTGGACATTAGCCAAACCTGAGCATTATCAAAAATGCAGTGCACACTCATTAAAAACCCACTCAAAACAGGGCTTATATTGGGTTAATATTTATTGTATTTTTAAAACTTTTGATTTAGTTGCTATTATTGGTGAGCATTTGGGAAAATGGGGCAAAACTTAACTTGATATGAGGTGAAGGAGAAAGTGAAATATATCACGTTAAAAACTCTGATGGGGAAGGTCCATCTGCCTATTAGATTGGTAATTTTGTGTTTTTTTTTTATAGTTTATTTTTTTATTGTATTTTTCCGATTATCATTTATTCCCTTTTATATCCTCTCTAACTTCCCCACCCCCTGCCCCCTGCAATCACTACACTATTTTGTGTTGGAATGATTGTTTGGGGCCAGAAAGGTACACCTCCTTTATGTACATTTCTCACATTGCTAACAATTTAAGGTTGTGCTCTTTTAAAAGCTGCTTTTACATAAAAAAAAAAATGACTAAATATCTTTGAAACTGAATAAGGCATGGAGATATTAGCCTTTCATCTTTGGGGACTTTAGTTTAAACCTGGCTCAGTTTATGTGGAAACAAGTTTGATCTTGTCACCTGCACCTCTCCCGGCTTTTAGGGTGAGCAATAATTATAATGAACTGAAACCACTCCAAAATATTTTAGCATTTTATTCTACTCCATGAAGAGCAGGAACAAAAGACTTCATTGTGCAATCAAGGAAGATTAGTATTTATATTGAAAATCATTATATCATAGCCTTAATCAGAAGAAAAATGAACTGTTGGAGCATCAGCTATAAGCTATTTCAGAAAATTCAATCTGAGGGTTAAGTATGTGAAGTGTTCATTAACGTTGTGAAGGAGAGACCGGTGTCTGGTGATGTGGCCACACTCTACTCCTCCTTGGGAGTGCAATTTCCTATTCTGGGGGTCCTCAACCCACAGGAAACCTTTTCTTTACTGATTATCAGATTCCACTCTAGTCAGCTGCTGACCTGCACTCCCTATGAGTTTTATATTGCAGATACCATTTCAAGTTCAAAATCAGCCTTAGGAATTACATTTTATTTTATTTAAAAAAATGTATTTACTGTTGTATTATGTTTGTCTCATTTCCCCCATTTCTCTCCCCTGCCCCACTCTTCTCATCCCCTTTCCCACAGTCAATCCCCACATGTTGTCCATGTCCATAGGTCATTTATACTAGTTCTTTCACTAACCTGTTCCCCTTCTTTGCCTCCTTCTCCCCCTCCCCTCTCCCCTCTGCACACTGAAAACCTTTTTCTTGTTTCCATGCCTCTGGTTCTATTTGGCTTGTTTGTTGGTTTTGTTCATTAGTCTCCTGTATTAGGTGAGATCATATGGCATTTGTCTTTCACTGCCTGGCTTATTTCACTAAGCATAATACTCTCCAGTTCCGACATTACATTTGAAGAGGATTCATGGACTTAAGCTGAAGAATAAAGCCTGAGAGTGTGGAGTTCCGTAGACAGAAAGAGCAAGTGCCACTCTCCTCAGGGGAGCGTTTGAATCTCACATTGCACTAGTATTTTGGAGCATGGAGAAGAAAGATACTGAGGACAGCAGTGTCATTTTCACTGACTCAATTCATTCTACTGTCTTTCTTTTCAAAGGGCATGGAGCTACCCGCATGGTCGGGGACAGCTTCGTTTCTTCTGAGCTATAATAACTCGCAGGATGATTGTCTTGGGCTCAGGTGCCTGCAAGCTCGTGGAATGCCCTTGACCTCTTCCTAACTAGGTCACCAGCCATGTCTTAATGCTTATGGTGGGCTAGTTTGCTGTGCTCTTTCATTTCCTCCATGTAACTGTAGCAACCCTTCCTCAGGGTCTCTACATCCAACAGGCATCTAACTTTTTGAGGAAACTTCAGCTTCTTGGATGGAGCCCTACCTCCCTTGCCTGGGTCAGGTACAAATTTTGGTGTATGGGAGAACCTGCTGGTACTCTCATTGCCACTACATATAGGTAGTTTACAAAATTCACAATCTAAAATTGATCATGAACTCATTTTCATTCCTCCACCATAAAACTAGAAGGGAGGACACCTCATATGTGATTTGAAAAAATGCTCCTAAAATGCCGTGATTCTGGTACTGTTTGTGTCATCTCAAAAAGAAGCCCATCTTTTTGTTGCCAGGTGGTGGGCTCCACGTGTATTTACATGAGTCAATATTAGGTGAGAGAAACAGAAGTGAAGTCACAGGTCTTTCAGGGAAGGCTGCCTAAGCCTCTTTTTTTTTAAAGATTTTATTTATTATTTTTAGAGAGAGGCAGAGAGGGAGAGAGACATCAATGTACGGTTGCCTTTCAGCTTCCTCCAGCTACGGACCTGGCTGGAGACCTGGCTTGCATCCTGGTTATGTTGCCCTGGCTGGAGAATCGAACCAGAGACCTTTGGGTTCACAGGCCAGTGCCTTATCCACTGTGCCACCAGCCAGGGATGCTTAAGCCTTTGAATGACCCAATATCCTATCTACTCAGAGAACTTCAGGCCTCTTTGTTACTAAAAAGTCATGAAGTTAAGAATAATAATTTATTCATCCACAATGAGAAATAGAGCTGTCACATGGACTAGGGTAATGGAGATTTATGATCAGCTCATTTTTTCCCTATCATCAAGCTATGTGGTTTCTCCCTTTGTTCATTCACCATATGAAATCACTGCTGCACAGGTCAGAAATGCTTACATTCACAGGGTTGGTTCCCTACCCCTTCTCAGTAATGAACTGACTTGGTAATTTGAAGGTTATGTGGGGAACAGTTCATAAAAACAAGGGGAGCTGGAAGAACACAGGATTAACAGCAGTGGAGCAATGCAGTCTGATGCTTTCAGTGAACAGTACAAGTAGCCATGTCAATAGGGCCAGAAATAACCAAGTCTGTTGACTTTGTGCTGCGTCCATTTCTACCCCAGGAGCACTTTTACCCTGGGGCTAGAAACATACCAACTCCAATGGCTAGACCTTTCTCTCTCTTGAACTGCGCTTTGTTGGGCACTGGCAATAAACTTTTCTGTCTCATCAGTCCCTACTTCGATGAACATAGTCATTCATTCTTTGAATGTGTTAATGCGTCCATCTGGTAACAGTCAAGTCTACTGGCCTGAAAGTCTGTAAGGTGACTTGATTTAACCATGAACTGTCTCATGGCTTGCTGATCTTATACCTATCTCCAAAGAAGACTGTTTGTTTCTAAGTTCTTGGAGACACCTCACTTCAGCCCCCTTGTATTAACAGAAAACACTTGGAAGCAGAAATAAGACAGATTTTCAAGCTTTAATAAACATTTCTTAATTGTCTATCATGTTTGATATAGCAGATTAGTGAAGATTTTTAGCATAATTATTTTATACTAAGTACTTTTAGCTGTTACTCTTTTAATTTGTTTTTATCCTTACTTGAGGACATTTTTCTCATTGCTGAGAGAGAGAGAGAGAGAGAGAGAATAGAGAAACATTAATTGGTTGCCTTCCTGTATGTGTCCCATATGTGCCCCGACCAGAGATCAAACTCACAGTCTGGGTATATGCCCTGACCAAGAGTTGAACCCCTGACCCTTTAGTCCATGGGACAATGCTCTAACCCACTGGACCACGCTGGCCAAGGCTAGCTGTTACTCTTTTAAATAAAATACACATATTAATTCCTTTGATGAATTAATTAGAATATTTCCTGGTGGGTTTCCTACGTTTGGATTTTTTGGTCACCAGGAGATTCACCTTAAGTAGAAAAGTAAATTTAAAATCTAAAACAGCTTTCTCACATGACTTAGCAAAGTTATTTGAATGAGGTCCTTTATGAACCTTTACTGATGTGCAGTTATATTAAATTAATAATGGTCAATTACGATTATGAAAAAAATGTCAAAATATTCTTTCATGTATATTTTTATAAGATTTTCATTTTGGTTTTTAGCTCTTTTGGGCATCAAATTGTGCTTATCAGAGAATGATCGAAGGATATCTGAGATAAGGTTTGGCTTCTGAGTTGCTGGCTAGGTTTTTAAAGTCCTTTAAATATATTAAAAATGTTTATAATGTATTATTTTAAGAAAAAAGCAGCTTTCAAATTTTCATATGATAATATGACTTCAATTTTGTAGTAAATTTATGCATGTATATGTGTATATATCTAGCTAAGAAAAGGTGGACAGGCTATTAAATAAAATATATATCAGTAATTTTATTTATTTTGAGGGTGGTGGAGAATATGAGTGAATATTTTAGTTCCCTCCCATTTTGTGTTCAAAATTTATTTAAACATATAACTAGAGTATTCTGTTTATTCTAAGATGGCAATAAGTTAAAAAATAATCTAAGAAAATTATTCTTTTTTCTAAAATAGTGCTGTACTCAGCAATTACTCCACCATAAAGCTGGTGTTATTAAAAAAATTAATTTAGGGTACTTGATTCTTTCCAGTGGCCTCTCATCTTTGTGAATGATTAATTTAAAACTAGTGATTCAGAAACCACTTTTCTCCTCCAATTTTTGAGTGAGCTACTAAGATGTTTGTTTTTTTTTTTCTGTTAATATGGAAAATAAATTAAAGAGATTTTTATATTTCTTTCATTTCACTTAACCAGTGACACCATTGATTAAAATCTCCATTCTTTGTAGGAAAAATTTTGAACTACCACAAACTAGAATAATTCATCTACTAGAGAAATTGTTGAGGGGCAACCCCCGTTTTAGATGATAACTAGCTTGCTAGATAAAGTTGTCATTACATTTAACTTGGTCTTTAATTATAAGCAGATGGATGAATTATTTTAATCACTGCTATATATCTTAACAGTAGTTCATACATTGACACAAAGTGAAGAACATCAAACAGAAATTAAATGCTAGGGCAGGAAAGCAGCCAGCCTTCAAGGGAAGCAATTGATCACAACCTGTCATCTTTAAAGGCTAGAAGAATGCAAAATAAACACGTGGGATTAGTGTACTAAATATGGTTCATCAGTCTTCAGCTCTGTCCCCTGATAATTCATCTATCTCATTTATTTTAATGCTTTATCATGTAGCTATCCAGCTCTGTAATTAGCCTTTCAGGTATTCCCTTTTTCTCTATGCCTTTGAAATTGTGTGTGGTGAGATTCTGCAAAGAGAAGATATTATTATCATCCTCTATACAAAAGAATCTACTCTTGAATGAGTCTGTTTTATAGCCCACATGCTAGAATTCTTGCTAAAACTTAGAAGATGTGTTAGAATTGGTTTAAAGAGAAGGTCTTAGTAAATCTGCTATGCTTTTTGAAGTAAAGCATTTACTTTGACTATGGATAAGCTATTTGATTTTGTAGAAGGAACCTGAATTTAGGTTTATAAAATCTAAAATGCTGGTTCAATTTTTTAAAAATAAAAAGTACTAAATTTTGCAGCTCTAACATTTTAGGAATTATTCTGTGGATATTGTGAGTAATGTAGAAATGGCTAAGATGAAAATTTTCACTGTGTGACTTTGGGTGAGTTCCTTATTGCTTTAAAACTTTTAGCCATAGACTGGAGTTAGGAGACATGGTAATGAATAATGTTCAGATAAGGAATAAGCAGATTAACTACCAAATATTTGTAAGTGATACAGATGCAACAACAGCTGTTCATATGTTTATTTATATTTATATTTATTTTGGCATTTTTATGCCTTATCTTCCCAACCAAATATATACTTTTTGATGAGTGAGACAATTACTCAATGTTTAATACAGTGCCATACTGTATAGTGGTAACAAAATAGGTATTTGCTGATGGATTATCTTGTTTACCATATGTTCTCTGAATGTTTTCTACCTGTCAAATGACTATGAAAAACAATGAAATTAGAAACTTATGGGTACCTGAATCACAGTTCCAGTGGTAATAAAGGTAATCCCTTTATTACCTAGCAAACAGAAAAATCTCAACATTTATACTAATCCATTTTACTTTCATATTCAGAGTTATGTTGCCATTTTATTAGTGAATAAAAAGCTACTATCAAATATTGAGAGTTTATAAATGTGTTAGGTGAACCATCTTGAAATGTGTGTACCTTACCAACTTCACAAGGTTCCAAGGAGTAAATATTAATTTTCCTGTTGTACAGATAAAAAAATAATTTAGTAATATTTTATTGACTTAAATTATGAAACTAGAGAGTAACAGGCATGTATGTTTAGTCTCCAAACCTTGCTCTCTGTTCATGTCACCATTTGTATGATATTTATCTTTATATGATCTTGTATGATGTTTGATCATACCACCACTGTGGAGGTGGAGAATGGACAATTGTACTGAACATGCATAGTGTGAAGCTTGAATATTTATTATTAAAGATGATCCTGGGATTCAGAACCACAAGTCCTGATTTTTGGTAAAGGCCTTACCACTTATTATATAACATCAGGTCTCTCAGTTTTTGTTTTTGTTTTCATTTGCAAAATGAACCTTCATTATAATAATGTCTGTTATGGATAGAATGTTTATGTCTCCTCAAATTTGTATGTTGAAGCCCCAGCCTCAGTGTGGCTATATTTGGACATGGGTTATCTAAGAACATAATTAAAGTTAAATGAGATCTGAAGGGTGAGACCCTGTTTTGATAGGATTAGTGTCCTTATAAAAAGAAATGACAGAGACCTTGTCTTCTGTCTCTCTGTCTCTGCCCTTGCCTCTCTCTCTCTCTCTCTCTTTCTCTCTCTCTCTCTCTCTGAGGACACAGTGAAAGGTGGCCATCTGCAAACCAGGAGGAGATCTCTTGCCAGAAACCAACCATCCTGGCATTCTGATCTTGGACTTCCAGCCTTTAGAACTGTGAGAAAATAAACCCCTGCTGTTTAAGCCATGCAGTCTGTGGTTTTGTGCTAAGGCAGCCTGGGCTAACTATGGCTAATACAGTGTGTATATTTCCTGTTTTGTTTGCTGATGTGATGATATGTGGGATGGATTTTTATATTTGTTTATTATTATGATTACATAGAAAATTATGTAATAGGTAGTAATAGATGGGCTACCTCAGGAGTATAATGTCATGAATACACCTTAAAGTTTTGAGGCTCATAAAGATAGCTAATGCATTTCATTCTGTTGACAGAGCAACATCACTATTTTTTGAACCCTTAGTATTTTATGTAAGGCCTGCTCAGGTATTCCCTGCACCAGGCATAACTGCATGCTCAGAGTAATCAAAACGGGGTTATGCTATAGTAATCAAAAACAGGGTTAGAGGAGTGATTTCATTGTCTTTCCTTCTGGATAAACTCATGTGTGGTAGTCTCCAAAACGGCTCACAACTGTCCTTCCCTCCTGGCAGTTAGCCCTTCTGTAGTCTCCTTCTGCATGCGTCAGAGCTGTTCCACGTGTGGTTTTCATAGCTAGGTCATAAAAAGCATTCGCATGTCTGTCTTGGTCTCTTAGACTACTTGCTCTGGGAGAAACTGGTAACCATGTCATCGGGAAACTCAAGCAGCTTTGTGAAGAGGCTATGTGGGAAAGAACTGAAGTCTCCCACTAAAACTGACACTATCTTGTTAATTCATGGGTGGCCTATCGTGGAAGCAAATCCTACATGGTAAGGATCTGGTAAGTCTTCAAGACTTTAGATGACAGGACAGCTCTGGCAGAATTAGAGATTTTAGGCCAGAGCCACCTAGGTAAGCTGCCTCCAAGTTCTTGACACATAGAAGCTGTGAGAGATAACAGAATATATATTCTTATTTTAAGGCACTAAGTCTTAGGGGAATTTATTATATAGCAATAAGAAAGTAAGACTTCTCACCATCAATTTATAACTTTTTGGAGTGCAAACATTCTGATATGGCTCTTCCTAATAGAGTGGTATTCTCACATGAATCAGCAGTGATGTACTAGTAGATATTTAACAGCTGGTTCTCCCCACAAACAAACGAACAAATAAGCAATGCCCTGTTTTCAGCATTTGCCAATTTCCATAGTGTAAATATCCCACCACGGCTGATTTCAAGGTACCAGTGTGATTGGGATGAGAACTAGGAAGAGAAGCATAGTTAGCACTCAATTACATGGAATTTCCACATATAGCTATAGTAGTTGTAAATAACCCCAAGAGCGTAGATAATAACAAAATATAGTAAAATAATTGGGGAGTGGTAAGATTTGAATACTTACTACTTTCCTCTTTAATATAACTTATTTAATTATATGCTCATATAATTTAACTATTAATGGTGGTTATAGTTAATAACCAGCTCACAAAAATTCCTGAAAATTTAACAGTTGGCTCTTATGAGCCAGCACACTACTGCTGAGATGACTTTTTGAGTAACAATATTTTTCAGGTTCTTGTGTAGCTGAATTACTGTTTGGGTAGTGATAAACTTCACAACTATAATAAATTATATGTATATCTATAATAAGTTGTAATTGGAGCACCTTGATGAAATATTTTAGGAGTTTATGACACTCATTTGGTTGATGTCATCACCCTGGAAGTTGACTATTATTTACCTCTAACTTGAGTTCTAAATATTAGAAGTACTGACAATTGGTCAGCATGACATAAGAATGTATGAAAAGAAACCAACTGGCTTTCACATTTCAGATACACACAGTTTTTTTATTATATGGGCCTAAATTCCCTTTCAACTGCCGTGTTCTGCTTTGTGGAATCATTATTGTCTTTCACTTTTCCTGCTTCTAAATCTTCTCTTAGCTTCTATGAGACCATACAATACTGATTGTTAATATAGGTTTTAGAATTATAATAAATTCCTGGTTCCTCAACTTAATAGCTACATAAACTTGGGCACATTACTCATCCTATCTGATATTTATATTTATTTATAAACAGGTTTGTTATGGGAGTTCAATAGATTATCTGTAATGTACTTAGCACAGTAACTGTACAATATTATTGGCTGCTAGATATTGAAAATATGGTCACTTCACTAGTATCATCCTGGGCTGATGTGTGTTATGTCAGAGTTTTTTTGGATTTCTTTGCAATATAAGTTGCCTGTTCTAAAATTATGCTTCCAAAGTACTCCATCTGCAAGCTGGTGGCAAGAGAAAGAAAGGGCAGGCAGATGGTGTTTTGAAGCAGAGTAACCCCATCATGGCCCAGGAAACTTCCAGTCTTGGTCCAGGAGTGCAGAGGAAAGCTCCTCTCTTGCAGGGACCAGGGTTGCCCTCAGAATGGAAGGGCCTGGGTCCTTTCTTCTGTGGAAACATGAAGAATCAGTGTCTTATCAGACTGTATAAAGTGATTATTTTTTCTACTATCTGGATTTCTCTTAAATATCATTAAAACCAAGACCTATCAAGCCACCTGATTGGGGTAGGAGAAGAGATACTTATTCTGGACTGTGATACTGTGATGGTCTTTTTGGTTTAGGTCAGGGGTGTCAAACTCATTTTCACTGGGGGCCACTTCAGCCTCCCTGTTGCCTTTAAAGGGCCGAATGTCATTTTAAGACTATATAAATGTAACTACTCCTTAACAGTTAAGCTAGCGGTGGAAACAAGGTGCTGGGCTGAAGGTGCCGGGCTGAATAAAAGAAGATGGAGGGCTGGATTCAGACCATGGGCCTTGTGTTTGCCACCAGTGGTTTAGGTGATATACCTCTCATCCAAGTAGTCTCGATCTTCCAGTGCTAGTCATGGAAGGGGAGCAGCTTAGACAAGAACCTAGCATAAAGGAACCATGGACATGGACAACAGGTGGGATTGACTTTGGGGGGAATAGGTGGGTGGGGAGGGGGACAGAGGGGAGCAAAAAGGGGATGGATGTAATACAACAACAATAAAATTAAAAAAAAAAAAAAGAAAGGTGCATCATGTGTCACCAATTGTCCCAATTGTCTTCCCATTCTCTCTCCTGAGCATCTCTGAGTCAGATGAAACAAGGATTTGAATCTCATCTTTACTCCTTATTTTGGACAAATCACTTAGGTTCTCAAGGCTTCTGTTTTTAAATCTGTAAAATAGTAATAAAGAATGAATGGTTTTACTTCTGAGGATTGTTATAAAGATTAAATGGCACGCAAAATTGCAGCATATAAAGTCCTTAACAACTTAAGAAAACCTGGTATTTTCACAGATTAATTATACATATGCAGGAAACACCCTTCATCATGGATTTTTTCAATTTCAACTATGCTCTGTTAATTTCACCAGTTAATTCAAGTTGTAACTTTCCTCCTACTCCTAACTTCTTCATTTCCTTGCAAATATAGGTTCCAAGTAACTTAACAGATTCCAGTGTTGCCTGGAATATTCACTTGAATTCTCTAGAGCCGAAAGCAGTGCCTAAAGCCAGGTGAATGTATTTTTCAAACAAGTGACTACAGGGGACAACAGTGTTGTACTTCACATTAGCCCAAGAAAAGAAAAAGAAAAGCACCATTCATACCTCAGAAGGTGATGAAAGACGGAGGAGCGTGGTGACACAAAGCTGACTGCAGTGGCACACGTCTCCTGACAATGCCAAGAGAAATGACAAGCCGACTGGACAAGAGAGACACTCAAGGGCTACCCCGCCAGCTACTTGAATGTCTTGTTTCTTATCTGTCTCTTTGGCAGAGAAGCTCAGAGGGAGCCTTTGACGATCTGAAGCCTGGCCTCAAACTACTCTTTATCATGTTGGTGCCCCATTGCAGTACCCCTGCCCCGGCCTCATTTCATCCTAACAATACAATTTTTTTTCCATGCAATTTATTCCCTCCCTCCCTACAACATACCTCGATGAATTAATCACTTGATGGCTGTAGATACAAATCAGGTTTGCTAACCAACTGGAAACCTTCCAGAGACATATCAGCAGTGATGATTTGGAGGGCAATATGCCATGAGGTGTTGTCAGAAGAAAAAGAAAAAAAAAAAAAAATATATATATATATATATTCATTTAGAGGCTTGTTTTCTCCTTCCCTGGATAATTTAAAAAAAATTCTCATCGGCGATTTTCCTGTAATTATGAAGGGTGGACCTATGAAGCTTACCACTTAACTAATTTTATTGATCATCTCTGGGGTTCCAGGTTGGGCGGGAATGGGGATAAGGATAGAGAACTCACAGGAGGACAGACCAGACTTGTTGAATACTGTCTGTTGAGAAGCACAAGAAAGCTTTTCATAAGGACTCTGGGGTACATGGAGCAGGAGGGTTAGGCAATGCTTCCAAGAGGGGCTGACTCACCAGCTGGGTTTTGAAAAGTAATGTGTAATTATTACTCATTCCTCTCTCCGCCACTCCCAGACACATTTTCCTCCCTTCTTTGCCCAATTTAGGTACCAGGAAGCTGACCCCTGCCATGTTGGATACTGTGATATGTCACTAGAATCCTCATGGCAGGAATAAAGGACTTATTCCCTCACTTCCTGATGAAACTGCCTCCCCTAAGGTTGCACCTCCTTCCAGGAGCAGCCAGTGTTCAATGACTAATCATTACTAGGATATAAAGACCAGCCCCTCTTGCTCCCTCTTGAAAGAAACTTGAAGGATCATCTGGCTCCAGAGCTCACATGGGTTTATCTGAGGCCTTTGTTGGAAATGCATCATAACCACCTTCTTCTCTGACCAATCCCATTGAACTTCCTAATAAGTGCTCTACTTGATAATCTCTGTATCAGGTGAACCCATCCCCTGATATCAGTGGACTGTAGTGCCCAGGCCTCTGAGTTGGGTGGCTTTTCAGTGGGGCATACCATTGGAGGTGGTCAGGAGGAGGAAGTGTTTGCTCTTGTGTCTTCCCTGCTTCCACGCTACTCTCTGGGTCCCTGGCCCTCCATCCTGGTAACAGCTCTTACTGTGTCCTCCCTTTGCTCCTTCAGTCCAAAGAGTGGTAAGATTTTCCTCTGCTGCTGGTCTCCAGAGCATCTCCAGTTGGCTTCTTTAATACTAGTTCCTTAACCCCAAAGATCCTTTGGTTCAACCTTCAGTAGAAGTAGTGCTGTGCTGGTAAATGTTTAGTGATGGACTCCCTGGAAAAAAAGGAAAGCTCTGATTTGTAAGCACCTAACCATTTCTGCTGGATAGATATTTCACCATAGCCCACCATACCACTGAACACAGAATTTGAAGAAAAAGCTAAATAGTTTTACCATACATATACAACAGATATAAATAATCCTGACTGTACCTAACAGGAAAATGTAGTAAAATACTGAGTATTGAATACTTATTACCTTCGTTTTGTATTACTTTTTTTTTTTTTTTTAAGATTTTATTTCATTATTTTTTTAGAAAGAGGGGAAGGGAAAGAGGCAGAGAGGGAGAGAGACATCAATGTATGGTTGCTTTTCACCTGCCTCCAGCCACAGACCTGACTGGAGACCTGGCTTGCAACCTGATTATGTGCCCTGGCTGGGGAATCGAACCTGCAACCTTTGGGTTCCCAGGCCGGCGCCTTATCCACTGTGCCATCAGCCAGGGCATGTTACCTTGTTTTTAATATAACTTAAATAACTATGAGTTACTTTAATTTTTAATTATGACTGTGTTTATCGGTCAGCTTGTGAAATACCTGAGGCTTAAACAAGTGTCTCTCGTGAGTCAGTATAAATCAGCTTCAGCATTCTACTGAGTTGGGCTATTATAGTGAAATTTTGTTTTATGTGTGGACCCTGATACAGAAGTCAATCAGATCACTTATAGGTAAGGCTGAAAACTGAGTGGTAGGGGGCGCAACGGAAATGGGCATATATCCCAGACCAGCATATGTGTATGGATCAAGGTGTGGCCACTTTTCAAGTATCCCAAACCAGTGGGAATGACAAATGCCATGTACTTCCTGCCTTTTTTTTTTTTTTTGAAAGCTTTGTCCCTTCATGAGTTTGGACTACTTAGCTAAATTATAAACATCAGAAAGGAGAAGAAACCTGGAGAGAGAGTCTCAGGGAGGGAATCTGCCAAATTTCCAGAGGTATGAGGCCAAGGACCCAAGCTGGAGTTCTACATGTCAGGGTTGTGGTTATGGCTGGAGGGTACAGTGACTGAGCTGGGAAGCAGAGGATGAAATCCTGTTATTTGGAAAAGGTCAGAAGATGTTGAGAGAAACTGAGAAGACATTGAGTTGACAGGTTTTATTTTTCTTTTAAAACATGATTTCTTCTAAGTTTGTTCTACACTTCCCCTGAAATATGAAAAGAATCATAAGTATTTTGAAAATCTATTTTCAACAGGACCCAACCAAAGAATCAGAAGCAGGGAGATAATTGATTTGAAAAGTTATTTCTGCCCACATTTTCTAGTAGGGGTGAAATCACATTTTCAACACACTGAGATCCTGGCTATGTGTTGTCCATCGGGAGATATATTAATAGAGCATCTGTAACTGTGTTCTAGATATGATGAAGTGCCTCTTGAGGCTGCATGTTCCAAGCCTGACGTCAACTGTGCTAATATTCTGAGAGAAATCAAAACTTCTACACACCTCCTGTGCTGAAAAAGTCCTGTGGGATGATTTTCAATCCATGGAGTGTGTGCTATACATCTAGTTGTGAAAGAATTGTGGTTTCTCCTATCTGATCAGGGAAGCCATTATTTCAGAACTTGCATGTGAACAGAGCATTGGTCCTTATCCTGCACATACTGGGAGCTGGAATCCTGGGTGGAATGAATCAGCAGGGAATGCATTCTTAGGAAATAACAATGAACATTTCACCAATTAGTAAGTGGTTGTACCCTAACTATGATGGGTATGTGCTAGGATCACATGAAAAACTGTTACATAAAAACAGAAACCCTTTTCTGGGATACCCTCTGAATATCTGCATATTATTTTATTCCCTGGAGTCTATAATTTTTTAAAAAGTTCTCTTTGAATTGGTTCAAACAAAATTCTTTTTGGAAAAGGATTTTGTCATATAAACCTGTCTATGGGGCACTTTTGCACTTTGAAGCCCTTCCTACTTGGCAAAGGAAGGGTGGAATGACAGTCAGTGAAATTTCATTTGCTTTTTCTGGTACATTGTTTTTTATAATCAACAACATTTGATTACATTTTGTATTGTGTGGCACCTCATGACATCTAAGATCTTCTTTTGTCTCTCCTCAACTTCCAATCCAACCTCTTAATAATATAAATAGCAGCAATGACTACTATTTATGTGTTTTACAACTTGTAAAGCTTCTTTGTAGTCTTATACTTACATTAATAACTTCAGTTAATTCTCATCATGTCCCTGCAAAGTATTTAATCATCATATTTTATGCTGAAGGACCTATCTTAGAGAGATTTAGAGCTTGAAGTTAGACAGCTTGAAAGTGATAGAAGTGGGATTTTACCCTTGTCTGGTGTGAATTACCACTTATATATTCTACCAGACACAGAGGTACAGAGTGTCTCCTCCCAGTCTTTCAGAGGAATTGGTGGGATTGGGTGACCACATCTACGGGGTCTTTAAATAAAGGTGGTCTCCTCCTTGTCTGCCTCCATTTTCATGGTGAGGACTTTGGTGTTTTGTGACCAATGAAGAGAATCTAGAGGATTCTCTAGCAGAAAGACTCCTTTACATAGATCAAATGCCATCTCAAGTCTCTGTCTCCCTGTCAGTTGTAGCAGGGGCAAAATGAAATACTGTGAAAGTATCTTCATCAATCATATTTGAAAACATGTGTTTCTTATCCACTCTCTACCACCAAGTCCTGGTAAATACTTTTATAGGTAAGAGTAATCTCAGGTTTAATAATATTCCTGGCACAGATCCCTGAGGCTGCTGTGTTATGCCAGGGTCTGGGAAGGCACTGGATTCTTTAGAAATGGAGGACAAATTTGAGCTTTGAGAATTGCCCATTGAGAAAAGCTAGGAAGTTAGAGGTCTGGGGGCAAAGAGCAAGTAGGAAGAAAGAAACAATATTTATAGAATACTGATTGTATAGCAGGCATTATGGTAGTTGCTTTATTTAATACTCTATACTATGTTGTGAAATGCTATCATTTTCTTTTTAAATTATATCTTATTGATTATGCTGTTATTGTTATCCTGATTTCCCTCTCTGTACCCTGCTCCACCTAGCACCCCCAGCTCCCTCAGGCAATCCCCCCACCATTGTTCATGTCCATGGATCATGCATACATGTTCTTTGGCTGCTCCATTTCCTATACTGTACTTTACATCCCCATGGCTATTCTGTGACTACTTATTTGTAGTTCTTAATCCCCTCACCTCTTCATCCATTCACCCACACCCCCTCAATTTCTTTGAACTCTAAGTCTCTCATCTTAAAAGTGGGGTAAATAATAGTTACTTTTCAGGATTGACAAAAGACTCAAGCAAAGCAGTTGCTTAAGTGCCTAGTAGAGTGCTTAGAACACAATAAAGTTTAAATAAACTATATATATTGTTGTTATTACTATTACAATTATAATTTTATTCATTCATTTATTTATCAACTCCATAAATATTTATTGAAAACCTGTTAGGTATCAAGCACTGTCTTAGATACTTAGGGAACATCAATGACTCAGGCAAGATCTCTGCTGTTGTGCGATTTAAGTATATTTGTTGGTGTAGAAAGGGATTGCGATTTAAGTATATTTGTTGGTGTAGAAAGGGATTGAGTATAAAATACTTTGTAAGCTATTATGTCAGTAACAAACTATCTAAAATCTGTGATCTCAAAGGAGATACATTCATGTTACAGATTTCTGAGTGGTTCTTCTGGTCTTGGCTGGACTTGTCCACATGTTCTAGTATCAATGGCAGAGGAATAAGAGTGAGAGTGGACAGATACGAGTGCTTTCTCAAGCCTTTGCTACATGACTGCTGACATCCCATTGGCCACATGAAGACACTTGGCTATCCCAGAGTCATAAAGGGAGGGCACTACATGGTTATAAGAGGCATGGGTAGAGGGAAGGGTGAAGAACTGGGACCATTAATGCAACAAACTTAGCTACCTATAAAACATAATTTGGTGTACTGACTATTTGTAAATGTGAATATGTACATATGTTATTCCATGAGAATACTATATAAATTCATAAAGAAATAGCATGAGACCCATTTCTACATGCATGAATATTCTGCCGTAAGCTCTGTTTTGAAAACAACACTTAAAAGAAATGTAGTAACCCAATGTTATTCCATCCCATGCAGCACAGCAAGGGTAGAAAACTGTTGACTTAATTAAAAAGGCCTAGAAACCTTGACAACAAGTAGAAATGATGGGGCATAAAAATATTTGATACCTAGCCCATGGAGTTGCAGGAACATAGTGTGAAAAATCAAAGGGCACAGGTGAGCTTAGGCAGCAGTAGGTTGGGCAGGTGAGTAGGAACAAGGTGTCACTGTTTCCAGAGGTCAGGGCCAAGTGAAGGGTCAGGAAGTTTAAGGCAAGTAGGCGAGACTAATAGGTGACCTGAATGCCAGGAGCTCATGACAGGGCCTTGATAATTAAGCTAGTCTCTGCCTCAGAGAGCAGTGTGGGATATTCAGAACCTAAATTTGAGGTCAGAAAAATGCTTGACTAGAGAGAGGAGCATGTGCAGACTGCTGAGAGTAGACATAGAGAATGTCTTTTAGTGTGGGAGTGTTAGTTCCTCATTTCCTTCATACATGTAATTCTCATCTCATTCCTTCAATAACCATCACATGCACATATTATCTTCTGCTTCCTTGTTTATCGAGAGTTGCCCCATGAGAAATCTACTGCCCACGTCCCTAAGAGTTTTGTCGATACTGTACCTTCCTAGCATTTCTCTCCAGAATGGAAATTTTAAGGTGCACCTCTGCAAAGGTGTGTCTCCAGTGAGTTCATTTGACCTTTTGATTAGCAGCCAGAAACAGTCATGATTCATCAATTTATGTCTACACTACCTTTCTCTTGATATCCAACATATTGGAATAAAAACCTACCCCTCTGTGCTCACTCTCAAAATTCAGAATTAAAAAAATAACAATTATATGTACCTCACAGTGAATATTAATTTTGTCCAGAAAATGTTATCTATAGCTCAATCTCTCTTTTCCCTCACCTCCAAGAATAAAAATGTTCCTTGTGTACATGGAGATGGTCTCTCTGTCTGACCAGATAGACAGATAGTGGCCAAGCTAAGATAGAAGTTACAAGTGAGAGGAATCATGGCCTTGTGCTAGGGGCAGGCCTGCCATCACACAGAGGGGGGATTGGGTTGGGCCCTCCTTTGGAATGGCCAAGGCTAAGTTAATTTCAATTTAGGTTAATTATGGGGTTACAAAAATAATGGGTCATGTAAAAGTGGGTTTTAGTGGCCAGACTTGAGGTATAAGTATGGTAGAACTGGAGTAACCCAGGACTTGGAAATTTGGAGATAGACATAACAAAGATTATGCCACGTGAAGACTGGAGTTATGTTGCCACAAACCAAGGAACATCTCAGGCTACCAGAAGCTGAAAGAGACAAGAAAGGATCCTTCCCTACAGGTGTCAGAGGGAGCATGCCTCTGGGATTTCTAATCTCAAGATCTGTGAGGCAATACTTTTCTGTGGTTTAAGCCACTCAGTCTATGGCATACTTTGTTATGGCAGCTCTAGCATGCTACTACATTACCCAAAGGCTGCTGACATTTAGCGAATGCATGCTATGGCAATCATGTTACATGATGAAGAAGGACTGTGTGTGGATAGTGGATCTATGACTTCCCCTTGGGAACCTATTGTAGACAGAGCAGCAGTCCTGTGCTGTTGAGGGTTCACCAGTTATGCAAGTTGATGCTATTAGTTACTTGCCCAATCTTTTCTACCAGGCTAGGGAACTTATTTTCCAGCTGCTAGGTATGTTTGCTTTTGCAGAGGATTTGCCCCAGCCAAATAGCAGTCCCTTTATCAGGGGAGCTACGCCTTTTTACTCCCCTTTTAGTTTACAGATTTGGGTGTGTGTGTGTCTAACTCTATGATGTCATTTATACTTCAGAGCTCCCCATGGGATCAGGATGAGGTTGGACTCTATCAGAGCCCACATCCTTGGTCTGCAACTTCCCATGCCTGTCTGATTTCCTTCCTCCCCTTCTAAGAGCGCACCTTTACTAAATCCTTGTCAGAGGCTCTGCTCCTGGATTACTTGGAAAGAATAGGGCCATCCCATGTAAGGGAGATGAAAGGGAAGAAAGAAATGGTGCAGGGTTGAGAACAAAGTTGAGCAAGGCCAGGTGCTAAGGCATGGCAACCAGAAACATTGAGGTGGTAGAGTTTATTTATGTATTAATGGTCTTTCCTCTATCACCATTATACAGTGATATAATAGTTCTATCAGCTAACAAGCCTAGCTGTTTCTCTGGTCATGATGGGTGTATTGACCTCATTCCCACAGACATCTTATTGATTCCATCCTGAGCTTTCTATCTGGGACCAGGTGTTTGAGAAGACTTGTGAAAGATATTCTTTCTCAATCAGGTGAGTGACAGGAGCTGGTCTGGACAGGGTTGGGTCCTCAGAAGTGTCCTTGTATGTCCTGTTCCTTTGGCACTGGCACTAACCAACAAACTCCACTCAACCTGACAAATGAACTCTTGGTGACTGTCTCCCCTCAGATGAACCTTCAGCAGAGAAAGAGCAGAGGTGGCAGACTGGGTGACTCAGGCACATTGTGTGTTTTCATGTTAAAAGAGATATGGGACATTTGGTATTTAACAAAGACGGTAAGAAGTCCTAAAGGGAGAAGATAAAAGAAGAATAAAGTCCAAGACTTTGGACAAGAGCAATCTTAAATATAGGTTTCTTGGGTACATTTTCTTTTCAGAGGTTCCTTTTGACCACAATGTTAAATGGGCCTGATTGAGTAATAGCTCATTTATATTTAACTTAATTTTCACATAAGTAATATAAGAACATAGCTCAAAATCCTGAGTTCAAAAGTATTCATGCTGTGAAAAGTTAGCTTCACTTTTACCTTGACTGCAGTCACTCAGCCCTTCTTATAGTTTCATACATATCCTTCCAGTGATGAGATTTTTCATGCATTTATAAGTATGAGTATATGCATATGTGCATACCAGCCCAAATGACAGCGTCGTTATGTCCTGTCCTGCATCTTACAAGGTAGGTACCTTTAAATTGATTCCATTTTTGGATGCAATGAATATCTTTATTGTTATACCGTGTCTCATATGTGTGCAGGCCCAGAATTAGAATTGATGGATCAAAAATTGTGTACACTTTAGCTGGTGATAAATAATGCCAGGCTGCCCTCCTTGGAGGTGGTTCCAACTTACAGTCTCATTGGCACTGTAGATGAATATTTATCTACACTGGGAGTAGACCAACTATGGGTCCCTATTTTTGTAAATAGAATTTTGTTTGTATAAAACCATGCCTATTGTTCACAGCTGCTTTCAGAAGCAGAATTGAATAGATGTCACAGAGCATATGGTCCACAAAACTGAAAATATTTACTACTGGTTATTTACAGAAAAGAATTGGTAACCCCTGCTTCATACATTGTCAACACAAAAGAAGATAAAACTATAGAAACAGAGGCATGGATATGTGGAACAGACTGACAGCTGTCAGAAGGAGGGGAGAGGGTGGCTAGATGAAAGAAGGTGAGGGAATTAAGCCTACACACACACACACACACACACACACACACACACACACACACATATAACAGCATGTGATGCAGTGTGCAGATCATGTTTTGTTGATTTATACAATTGAAATCTGTATGGTTTTGTGAACCGATGTCACCCCAATACATTCAATAAAAATTTTTAAAAAATCTTACCTGCTGTATTATAATTTTTTACTTGTCAGTGTTTATACTTTCGATCTATTTGGAGTTTTGTTGTAAGGTATGTTGTAGCCAGGCACCCTTATTGTACTTTGTTTTCTGTTTTGTTTTGTTTTGTTTTCTCCAGAAGGCTTGTCAGTCACTTGAAGCCCATTTCCTGAATAATTCACCTTGAGAAAAAAATGATAGAAAACCATCTTTATCATAAACTAAATTCCACTTTTATTTGGCTGGATTTCTGAATGTTTTATTTACTTGATTCTCACTTTTTCAATGATTCTGGATTTACAACATGTTTTATTTTCTGCGAGGGCTAGTTTCCTTGTGAAAGGAAGTAGTGGTGACACTATTTTGTTTTATAATGGATTTTCTTGGCTATCCTGTTTTTTCAATCTTTCCATTTGGTCATTCGAATTAGAATGTATAGTTGAAAAATAGGCTTTAGTGCTTCTCATTCACAAAACCCTTTCATGAGAACAAGTTAAAAGCTAAGCTTTTCAGACTGAGGTTCAAAGACCAAGTGGAGCAGAGCTGCGTCATCCAGGCAGAGACCATCATCGGCCAGCTAGTCGCCAGCTGACTGGCCAGTGGACCACAGCATAGGAGTGAGTCCGTCAGAGAACAGATAACCCTGGCTCAGGTTCGTAGAATTGCCTAGATAATCTATAGATTTGTTAGCAAAAATAAACATTCATTGTTGTATGCCATTGAGGTTCCATGGTAGTTGTTACAAAGCATTGTGGCAATAATGACTGATAAGAGACTAGATGAGGTAATAGGGAGGCAGTAGATACAGAGATAAAAAGAGATGACCTAACGCAGAATCTTAGGGCACACCAAAAGTAGACCTAGAGGAGGATCTCAGAATGTGGTCTTACCTTTAGTTATCCCCTTATTTCTAAATAATGCCTATATGATACTGTCTTACTCAGAGCAAGTAACAATTTTTAATACATGTAGACAATGGTTAGTACAAATAATTTTGGACAGGTAAAATTCTTTCATGTATTTATTCATAAACATATAATAAATGTCCTTTCATGGCAGGCATGGCTAGATTTAAAAAATTTTAACTGACTTAGTAAAAGTCATTAAAGAGCTCACAGTTCAGTGGGAATAGTCACACACACATACTACTTATTTTTTTGTTTTTTTTTTAAACAAGGTCCATGTAATTCTTAACTCTGGAGAAGTCTGGAAAGGCTTAGTTTGAAAGCATTGCATTTAAATCAAGTACACACACATTAAATTCTGACAAGAGTCAGAAAATTGCTTTATAATACTAATTATAACGATGACTGACCATAACCTCTTATTGACCAAACTGTTTCCTCTTCGCTTCTCAGACTCCTTTGTAGTCTGATGGTATCTGCATTTTAGGTCCAGGTAAACTTCCTCTGTTAACCTCTTGGATCCTTTTGCCTTCCATTGGCTTAATGTAGAGGAGCCCAGTGACCTTGGAGGCCTCAAGTTGAAGATTGCAGAGCAACACAATAGAAGGATCCTGGGTCTCTGATTGGTCAGAATTCAGCATGCATTGGGATTATACTACCTGCTAATCAGGGACACCCATTTGCACTTAACATGAGCAAGGAATAAACTTCTGTTTATTTTTGAGCCATTACATGTATTGGCTTTTGTTTGTTATAGCACCTAATGCTATCCCAACATATATGAGTATAGCAGTACAAGTAAATTGTACTAACATCTGCAATGTTGGCTGACATTATAGAACAAACGCTTATTGTATGTAATTAATTTAAAGGATATATTTGACCCATCTCAATTCAAGCCAGGCATTAACAACCCATGTTATTTAAATAAACTATAACAAATAGGAAGTCGATGCAGCAAAGTTCTAGAGTAGAGGGGTTGCTCTGGGTATTCTTAGTTTGAGAAGAATCCTTAGAAAATAAACAGTGTATTGAAATAGACTGTTATAGTAAAAAGGAAGAGGGGTATTTTTGGAGGGTGAAATAGTTTTGCTGTTATTTTTAACATCAAGGATCCAAAGATGTTTGATTATTACCTATGGGAAAACCTACATTGTTAAGCAAGTCTCATTCTGAACTTTTGCTGCATCTGGGGTGGACAGTTCCTATAGCAATCAGTGTCCCTTTCAAGCATTTCCTGGTGTGTTGTGACCGATTTCCATTCCAGGACCTCCTCCCAAGTGGAAGCTCCAAGTGGCTCCCTAGCGTGTGGGATCACTGCATTTAGGGTTAAATCCTAGCCATTGGGAAGGGTAGCAGAAGGATAAAAGCTCCAGATGTTTTTCTCTTAGGTGGACAGTCTTAGGTAAGCATTCTGAATGCTTCTCAGAAGGGCCTAGTGGAATCACTTTTGCTTACATGTTGTGGTGACTTTGAAAATGCTTTCTCAGATTACTCCTTCCTGTTTCATTCTCCTCACCCCTCCCCCACTCTCACTTCCTGGGGTCATCTCCCAAACACACTACCTGAACCCAAGTCTTTGTCTCAGAGTGTACTTCTAGGCAAAGCCAAACTGAGCTAGCTACTAGAGAAGAATTTCTGCAAACCTTTTACGCCTCTAGAACAAAGAAATTCAAGTATCAATTTTCATCTTTGGAATATTATTATTTTATTTTGTTGAAAGTACAGATAGGATTCCATTCCTAAAGCCAGCCACTATCTCCCTTGGGAGTCCAAGATCTTATGACATAATGCCAAATCATCATAAGCTAAATGTTAGTTAACATTTAAGACACAAACACCCATGTATATTATTTATGCTAGTTTTGAGCAAAGATTTATTGAGTACCTTCCAAGTACTGTGATTGACACTGGGATTTGCTTTTTGCTTATTGTTGTGGAAATAGTTTGTTCACTGTCTTAAGACAATATTCTATTACTTGTGCTGTTTGAGAGCTAGATGAATTCTTTGTATGTTGTCAACCCTTTAAAATTATTATATCTCTTCCTGTAGATGTTTCTTACTTTTTGTCATCATTATCTTTTTATCTTTTTTTTTTTTTTTGGTGATATTTAGGATAAAATACATATGTCATATTATTGGTGAATATGCACTGGAGGACATGGCTACCTGTAACTGTAATCATCTAGGGTCCTAATTTCCTCATCTTCTTATGAATCACAGAGCTGCAGGCAGCAGCCCTGCCTCACTGAGTTTATTCTTAACCAGGGAGTATATACTACACTGCTAGTTGGCTAGTTCCAGAAGGATTATATCAGAAAGGATCAATGTCTTTTAAACTCACTGACAAGATGAGAGTCACTCTATTTCCTTTAGGAGAGGAATGAGATGGGGTAGACAAAGAGAAGAATACCCAATTTCCCAGTACCCTCTTCCCACAAACCTGAAGTTACCACTTTGCTAGCCAAGGTTAAATTGAAAAGATGGGGAGAAAATGGGTTCTTCTAATCTACCCATAAAAGGATAATTATTAACATCTTTTACAGTGAAAGGTAATGTGTGATTATCTTTTGAAAGAGGGTAATTCAGTCCTTACATAACAACATCACCCAGTATACTTGGTGTTTTCGGAGATAGCTGAAAAAAAATTTTAATTTCCTTTAGATTTTAATTTTCACCTGTACCCTCTTTATCCTGCTAGATTTTAATAAGTCAAAAATCAGCTACTTTCGGATCTTTATTTATCAAAGTATGTTTATTAGAGGAATGAGTTTCAATTGCATTTCTGTGGGAAAAAAATGTTTTCCAAGAAGAGTTTTGTGGGGTTACTTCTTGTACAATAATGAACATTGTGTATGCTTGTGTGTGAAAGTAACAAAGTAGGGTGGGAATAAGTGGGAAAGATTGCCTAGCTGCAGGACTTTGAATTCTGACTCTCCAGAGGATTGATCTAATAGCATTTATTAGATTTCTTTGTTCATGGAATGTTCCAGAGAAGTAAACTGAAAACTTTAACTAGAGAGTTAAAAATCAATTGTGTTGTGGAACACACATTGGAATGTATGGTAGTGTTACTGAGCAAAGTGGGGCTCATTCATGTGGACCCTTGTGTAATATCCAACAATTAGTGTGGAGAAAAATAGTCTTATTTACAATATTCCAACCTTGGGGAACTGGGAGCACTTCAGCTTAGAGTCCTATTCTCCCACAAGATCAGCACTTTCCTGGCTCCCCAAAAGGCTATAAACCAAAACCAAGTGCAATAGTTCCCCATTCTTCATCTGTCAGCTCTCTCCTTCAGGATCTGGGGTACATTGTCATCAGCCTTCATATAGTATTCCAGGAAAACACATGCCATGTTACACTGGATCATAGTGAAGTCCAGAAAAGGAACAAATCCTAAGAGAGTGTCCACTCTGCATGTCCTGAGTTCCAATAGTCTTGGTAGGGTTCAGGTCTGCAAGGCAGAGTCCTTAGTAGCTTTGGAGTCAGCTGGAGCCGGCACGACCAACACAGCATCAGGTCTGCTTCCTACTAGCCCAGGCCCTGTGGCCGGATCCTGACTACAAACTGCATGGCTACTTCTCACATGGCTGCTACAACCTGCGGATCCATCATGATGCTCCTCTAACATGCTCCTTCCATCATGCTTCTTCTCCCAGCAGACAATGGGGTCCTGCTTCACCCCCTTCCTTATGGCTCACACCTTTATTTTAACACCCCTTTCCTTATGGCTCACACCCTTATTTTAAGGGTGACTAGAGCACCTCATTGTGATGAAAATTACTTTAAATTGTATCATCTGCCCTTTTACTCAGGTGGCCTGCACTGCTTCCCCTCAGGAAAGACTTAGCTCTGTCCTTATCATTGATATGCAGAGTATCATCCCTCATTTCACCTGGGCAGTAGTAGCTTGTTATCTGGCTACCTGTCTGCCATAGATATGTAAAATACCTTAAAAGCTGTATTATCTCCTTCCCTCATCCCCCAAACCAGGGGCTGTGGGGTCTTTTGGGGAGGGCAGCTCTGTTTTAGTCATAAGAATTCAGAGATGGATAATATCACTGTGGGCTGAGCAGTCAGCAAAGACTTCATGTTACAGGTAGAACTTCACCGAGCACCTGCAGAGGGGGAGCATCTAGTAGCCAAGAAGGTAGTAGACATTCCAAATAGGGACAAATACTGGCCCAGGGTTATTGGAGGAAAAGTGAAAACAAAATCTTTCTAAAACAGAGGGGATAAATATTACTGTCAGTTTGGTGTTTTAAAAAATATATTTTTTAATTACAAAAGTAATAAATAGGTAGAAATTTGAAAAATGTAGAAAAGGAGAAAGTGGGAAGTACACTTAATTTATCATCTAAGTACCTTAAAAATGTAGCCCTGTGATGTTTTTGGTAATTTAAGGGTCTATATTTTTTTTAGCAATTTAAAACAGAGGAAGGAAGCAGATAGAGTAACAGAGTACACAGAGAAGTGGACTTGGATAAGCCAGGTGGTACAGTGTTTGTCAGGCCTTGTGCAACGTGTCAGCTTCCCACCTAACCCTAATCCCTAACCCTAACCCTAACCCTAACCCTAACCCTAACCCCTAATCCTAATCCTGATCCTAACCCTGACTTGTCCTTGGCCCTCCTGTCTCTGCCTAGACTCTGTCTAGGCTCTTTCTGAAGAAGCAACCAGGAAAAGAAAATTTTATTTTAAATCCATTTCCCCAGCCCCTGAATTCCCCCTTTGTCTAGAAAAGCTTTATTTATTTATTTATTTATTTATTTTTGAGCCATGGTTTAGGATTAAATTGTTTTCAACTCACTTTTCATTATTCAGAAAAGCTCAATACAAAAAGGTCTCCAGATTCTTTTACTCTAAAAGGAAAATTGATTCTTAACAGAGCTGATTTTTAAATTTGAATTATGACATGTCTCCAAAAATCACTGGAAATGGCATAAAGCTACAAGATTGAGACCTATCCTTGTGTTGATCTGCTTCATTGACTTATTCCTTTTTTCAGAATTACCACGGACATAATCAGTTAAAAGGTATGATGTTACTGCTTTTCTCTGCCCCTGGATCGCACTTTACACAAGAGATGCTGTTGCCTCAGCCTCTTATCACTCCTTTTTACATGGCCCAGTTAATTCTTAATTCATACTAAAGTGAGAGAGATTGACCACTACCTGTCTTAGCCCAGAGGTAAGCTGGTTGAGGGAGTTTTAATTTAAGAGTTTAAGCTTTAAGAAGAGTCCTTTGGGTTTCACCTGAACTTTGGGAAACATTAGTTTTTGGACCGTCTGGTCCTTTCCTCTACCACTAAAATCATTCCTGCCAGACAAATAACAGTGGCACTTAACACAATATCTCTTCTGCCTTCTTTCCTTAATTTTTTGGCTGCACAAACAATCTCAATACTAGAAGTAGGAGAATCACCAACCCTGAATTATGATCATTTCAGACTTGGGGGACAAAGAGATAGGATAGCTTACATAAATAAGAACAATTTTTAGAACTGAAGGACAACTTATTTTTCTCTATTGAAAAGAAGAAAGTATTTTGGACTGACCAGAGCGGGAGGGAATTGATTGGATGTAAGAGGATGTTTAGAGAGTATGGTGATGGTGGGTTTGGGCTGGTTCTCATTTGAATTTGGGAAAAGAGGATAAGAAGCAGCATTTAGGGAATTTTCCGCATGCCTTTTGGCCATACCATATTATATTTAAGCAACAAAAACATCAGCTCAGTTTTGTCTGACTCGCTGAAACTAAAAATTTACGATAGTGTTTCCTTTGTTGTCACTTTTGAAGACAGAGCTATGGACTAAATAATTTTTGAAAAGTCACATTTTCATTATAAATTTGAAGAGGAAAGGGTAGGTTCTGCTCTATTGCTCTGAATACCTTCAACCAAGTACCTGACATATTGATGTGCTCTGATTGCTTAGGAGACTGAAGCTGAGTTATAGATTTAACTCAGGGAAGTACAAATAACTCAAGTTATCTAGGTGTGTGGCCCTACCCTATAGTCTCTTGTGTCATGAGAAGGTTCTTATTCAGGTGTCTATGGAAAAAAAGTTTGGGTCGTGACCCATGACTTACCTTTACCTGCACTGCACATTTTTGTCTTATTGATCACTCCAAATGCTTTGCATGTACTACTTAAGTAGACCGGAAGAGGGAAAGAAACATACAGCATGCCCACTAATACTTTTCTCTCCAAGGGTGACCTAAATTCAGACTTCCTTCATCATACAAGGTCTGTCCTGAAAAGATGGAGCCAAATGTCGACATAATTAAAACAGTTTGCATGGCGGATGCTTTTAGAGCAAACCTTGTAGATTAGTTTTGCATAGTTTCGAACTTAATATAAATGGAATCATTTAGTACCTGCCATTGTGTTTGGTATTTTCTGCTTCACAGAATATTTGAGATTCACCTATGGTGTTGTGCTTTTTAGTAGTCTGCTTTTCAGTATGTAACTCCCTTTCAAATTGAATGAGCTCCTTGAAGGCAAGGATCTTGCAATATGTTTTAGGGTGTAGCCTCAGAGTTCAAAATAAATATTTGTGGAGTGATTCAGCATAATATTTCTCTTCTAGTCTTTCCTCTTAACTTACATCCATGTTAACAACACAAAAACAGAAGAAATTTCTGTCATCTTGTACCATCCACGATAGTAACTGGTTGCTCTAAGGCAATATAAATAGGTTCTAGGAGCCAGAATATTTTTCAGTGATTCAGGCTTGTTAATTTTTTCTTTTAGCAATAGTACAATTATTTGAATCACCTGGTTGTAAACATATCAAGGTACTATACTTCAACTTAAGTGAAAGCTATGTTTAAAGTGAAATAATATTTGAATTCCTTTTTTAAAAGATTTTATTCATTATTTTTAGAGATAAGGGCAGGGAGGGAGGCAGAGATGGAGAGAAGCATCAATGTATGGTTACCTTTCATCTGCCTCCAGCAACAGACCTGGCTGAAGACCTGGCTTGCAACCTGGTTATGTGCCCTGACTGGGAATCGAACCAGTGACCTTTGGGTTCACAGGCTGGTCGGTGCCTATCCACTGAGCCACCAGCCAGGATTATTTCATGTAAAACCTTTTTCCATGGAATTAATAATGATATTTCTTATTTTTTCATTTGCATACTTATATAAGTACCTTTAGCTATTCTCCCAAATGCCTTAATAATTATTGCCCAGAAATCATTTTCTCTCTTGATTTATTACCCCATTTTCAAGAAGAATTCTTTTTGTTATTTTTCTTAAAAAGGTATATTGGGGAGAAAATACTGTGAAATCTTGAATGTTTGAAAATGTCTTTACTCCGCATCATAATTTTTATTTTGCTTAGTACAACTTAAAAAATTAGTTTAATTTAATAGGGTGACATTGGTTAATACGATTTTATAGGTTTCAGGTGTACAATTCTACAATGCATCATCTATATATTGTATTGTGTGTTCACCACCTGAAGTCAAATCTCCTTCTATCACCATTTGTCTCCTTTTTACTCTCTTCTACCTGAACCTATTTCCTTATTCCTCTGGAAATCACCATACTGTTATCTGTGCCTATGAGTTTTTTTCCCTTAACCGCTTCACTTTTTTTAATCCAGCCTTCCTACCCTCCTCCTCCCTGACAGCTGATAGTCTGTTTTCTGTATCTATGAGTCTGTTTTAATTTTGTTAGTTTGTCTATTACATTCTACATATAAGTGAAGTCAAGAATGTCTGCATTCATAACTGATATTTTGGCTGGATATAGAATAATAGAATTACAGTTTCCAAGGTGACTAAACCCAGGGAATATTGTCTCAGTTATGTTAATAATATCATTTAAGTAAATAATTTGTTATTTAACTATGAATTTTCTTTTGAATTTTAAAGACATTTACTTAGTTGCTTCTAAGATGTATTGCACTGTTGAGAAATCCAGTGCTATGTGACTCTTTTTTTTTTTTTTTTTAGTGAAATCTGTAATTTTCTCTCTGAAGCTTTTAGAATACTCTCATTATCGATGGTATTCTGAAACTTCATGCGAGATCTTTGAGACAGTTTTTCATCATTTATTTTGCTGGCTAATCACTGTCCTCTTTTGCCTGTGCATACATGCTCTCCAATTCTAGGAAGTTTTCTTGCATTATTGCAAAATCTCTTTCTTTTTCTTTTTCTTTTTTTTTTTCCTTTTTTCTGGGACTTTGCACAGTAGACAAGAAAATCATCATCTTCGGGGTCTCATGACACAGACATTTTATTTCCTTGCTATTCCTAAGGCTTCAGCTTATAATGGAATCTTTTCAAGGAGGTCCTTCTGGAACCCTATTTAATTAAAACCCTTTTCATGCAGTCTGTTTGAAAGTACCTACAGCTACAGGGGCTTCACCTGTTTCTGTATTTTTAATCAAGATTAACCCAAGTTGTTTTACAAAGTCTTAATTTCAAGCAATGGATACTCTTCCTATTTTATCTTCTTTTCTCCCTACCTTTGTGCCTTTACCTGAGAAGTTAACAACAACAATGGCCAATGAAGGCTGAGCCTTACCATGTTCTAGAACATAATGGTAATGACCACTCGAAATCCCTCCATCCCTCTCATTCCTTTCATAATCACTGTTAACAGATTGGAGGTATTAGTTTGAACCATATGAGAAACATAGATCCAAAACAGTTAAATATTCAAAATTTCCCAAGGTTTGAAGTCTATGTCCTTGCAGGTAGATGGTTAGTTATTCTTTTACGAGGTGGAGAAGGGAGGAAGAACATATAGAAATAGCTTGTGGGTTTGCAGAATTTAGGTCAAGGTTTAAAATTTTAAAATTAAGCCCTGGCTGGTGGCACAGTGAATAGGGTGCAGGCCTGCAAACCCAAAGGTCACTGGTTTGGTTCCCAGCCAGGGCAACATAACTAGGTTGCAAGCCAGGTCTCCAGCCAGGTCCATAGCTGGAGCAGGTGAAAGGCAACCATACATTGATGTCTCTCTCCCTCTCTTCCTCTTTCCCTTCCCCTTTCTCTGAAAAATAATAAGTAAAATCTTTTTTAAAAAACCTAGAAACAACTCAAATGTTTATCTATCTATCTATATCTACATCTCTCTCTCTCTCTCTCATATATATATATATATATATATATATATATATATATATATATATACTGAAAGGATAAGCCAAACACTTTTAAAAAATAAAATAAAAATTTTAAATTAAAAACATATTTAGGGCAAGAGCCTCCAGTGTAAGGAAGGTCAAAGGCAGGTGATGAGGGTTGTTCACTGAGGTTGAAATATGACAGTGGTCCTTTGCTTGTCAACCTGATGCATGACTGCTGGGCAGTTGAAGGGCCGGTGGATAGAGGTTGCAGAGTAGCAACTGCTGGAAAAACAGGTCCAACTTCTTTGCTGTGGTTGCAGGGACCCCGTGAGCTTTCCCATTCTCGGCCTTGCCCTGTATTTGAACCCAAACAGCTTGGACACAGAACAGGCTGAGGTTCTTACCAGAGAAGGGGTCGCAGCTCCTGCCACACTCGGGTTGTTATGTAAACAGGCTATTTGAACCGAGCTGAGCCTCAACCTCAAAGTAGGAAGCAAGATGCTTTTGTTTATTTGTGGAGTGGAATTTTGTGGCCCAGTCTGCAGCACATTTGCTCCGCCATCTGGAATGCCCTGGAGCCCCGACAGGCCCGAGGGGAGTCTGCCTCCAGATGTGTCCCTAGGGGACCAACCAGGTTTCAGACATTTAAGCTCAGCCTCTGTACACTTCTTGCAGCACCAAGAGGCAATGGGACACACAGACAAACTACAGTTTTTGTTGTATTTTTAAATTCTAGGAAGAAAATGGGTGCTTCATGAGCCTCCATTATAATAAAAGGAAAAAAAAATCAGCCTAAGCTGACTAAAAAGACTGATGTCCTCTGCACGAATGAGTAATGAAGTCTATTAAAACCAAAAACAAATACCATGAAACAGAACCGAAATCTCTCCAGAGAGAGCCCCCGTACTCCCTGCTCATAACACGGGGACTCTTCAGTCGCAAACGTCCTTCTTCTGTTCGGAAGCTGACAAGCAGCTGCGCCTCAGTTGAGCTCTGCAACCACAAGCTGGACTAGAGGCACCACAGGTCCCTGCAGACACGAAAATCATTATCCCAGGGTGTGAAGGGAGGAGAATCTTGTCCTACTGGCCACATTCCACACCCTACCCCTTGCCCTCGGGGGGCTGCATCTTATAATGGAGTCTTTTACATGAGGCCCTTTTGATACCTCCCCTACTTAATTAAGAGCCTTTTCATGCATTCTGCATGTAAGGCTAGAGGAGCATCAGTTGCTTCTGTATTTTTTTTTTTTTTTAAGATTTTATTTCATTATTTTTCAGAAAGAGGGGAAGGGAGAGAGGCATCAATGTATGGTTGCGTTTCACCTGCCTCCAGCCACAGACCTGACTGGAGACCTGGTTTGCAACCTGGTTATGTGCCCTGGCTGGGGAATCGAACCTGCGACCTTTGGGTTCACAGGCCGGTGCCTTAACCACTGTGCTACCAGCCAGGGCTGCTTCTGTATTTTTAATCAAGGTCAAGCCAAGATGCGTTAAAATGTCTTCTTCAATGTCAAGCATTGGCCCCTTCTCCCATTCCGTCCCCTCCTCTCCCTGGCTCTGTGCCTTCACTGGAGTAGTTAAGGACAGCAATGGGCTATGTGGACCCCACCTGACTGTATTTCAGGAACCTGATCACTTTTTATCTTTAGCAACATTTGATTACTATTTCTGTTTCACCCACAAGGGCACCAAGTTTCAAACAAGTTAAATGGCTTAAAGTCACACAGGTAGAATCAGAACCACTTTCAATACAGGCAATGTGGTATCTTGGCTGGGTGGTTCTTGCTGAACTGAGTGATTTCTGAATGAATAGAGGGAGGAGGGAGCAAGTAAGAAAGGGTCTCTCAAAGATCCCACAGAGGGGCGCTGCAGGAGCTTCATTGTAGAATATCAACAACAGGTATTTCTAACAGTTTTGGAAGTGATCATCTCCTGAACTTTGTTAGAAATAGAAAAGGCATGATGCGTAAAGTTGCAAGGAATGCATAGAGGTCTAACTGCCTGAAATGATCAAATAGATAAAATAGGTACCTAGTATCTGTTTATATCACAGACTTTGGAATAAGTAATGATGGCCTCAAAATTTGGGGCTCTCTTTTCCTGTGTATCAGTCTGAATACACTGGAGGACATCAACATATGGCCTATTCCTAGGAATTTATATTTCCAATGACCTGATCTCCTAGTTTTAAAGTTGGCCCTGAAAAGGAAAAGAAAATTAGCCCACAAAAGAAAAGCTAGCCCTGGCTCATGGTACAATGGATAAGGCCCCTGCCTGTGAACCCAAAGGTCACTGGTTCAATTCCCAGCCAGGGTACAGATAACAACCAGGTTGTAAGCCAGGTCTTTAGACAGGTCCTCAGCTGGAAGCAGGTGAAAGGCAACCATACATTGAAGTCTCTCTCCTCTCTGCCTCTCTCCTTTCCCCTCTCTCCAAAAATAATAAATAAAATCTTAAAAAAGAAAAATAGAAAAGCTGTCTGCCTTTCATTTATATTCAAAACCATTTCGCCCCACTGCAACTTTTTAATCAATATGTGTTTTAAGAAAATACAATAATGCTGAAGCAGTTTGGTTTTGCTGCAGCATTATTGTATTTTCTTAAGACTGTTCCTTAGTCTGGAACAGTGATGTAGTGGGTAGACTGAGCCAGGGCATTCCCATTCTTATTCCTGTTCTCTCATTACGCTTGTCAATTTAGGTAAACTACTTAACCATTCTAGAACTACCATTGCTGTGTTACTGAAATCAGAGCCCATGGATTTTAAAAGGATATATGAATGAGACTCATAATAAGTATAGATTTTTAAAAATTCCTTCTAGTTCAATGCAATATCTTATATGCAATTTGGCAGGGAAACAGTCCACAGCTTTCCATGGGCTTTCAAAGGCTACATGATCCCAAAGAGGTTAGGAACCTCCGACTTCAATGATCTCTACAAGTCCTTCCTTGGCCCAAATTATTTTAAATAGCCGTCTCTTTTTCCTCCTTCTTTCCTTCCTTCCTTCCTTCCTCTTTTCCTTTTCTCTCTCCCTCCCTCCCTTTGTCTCTCTCTCTCTCTCTTTCTCAAGTTCTGTCCATGGAGTGTATGTTTGAATTTTTTGAAGGCTATAACCATGGAAGCCGATGTGAACCACTGTGGGGTAACCCCTGGTTTACCTCCACTTTTTGTACTGTCCTGAGTCCATGTGGATGAATCATTTGACTGGAGTATTCAGAGTCTTCAGCCCAGGGAACTGGTTTTGAGAGATGTTGCTTATTGTTTGGTATTAGATGCTCTTTCTTATTTGTAAAGAGGTTATTATTGGAAGTAAGTGAGACACAAAGTCAATCTTAAAAAATGATTAAACATCAAAAACCAAAAGAGAATGATAAGCAAATATGAAAACCAACTAGATAATTTAAAATAAATGAACAAACAAAAATAATAGCAGCCCAATATCTTAGGGTCACATGCTATTTGTTGTTTTGTTTCTTTTGTCCCTTTACCAATATTCCAGTCAGTTCTTTCCCTAGTTTGTACACTCACAAGGATATATAGGTATGATGTATATGTTCAGTAACTTGGCGTAAAGAAACACACAAATTGGAATTTGTGGCTCATGTACTTGATGCCTGTTAAGACTATAACAAGGAACCCTGGATTAAGAAGCAGTGAAGAGGAAACTAGTTCAGCATCTATGAGAACACCTCATTTGCAAAGAATCCCCCGGAGTTCCAGAGTTAATTAATGCACACCAGGGGAAAAAGAGAATGCTTAGGGCTGAGACAATGTGCTCATGATTGATCTACCTGATCTTTTAGGTCTGGCAGCTGGCTGCAACTACTAGAGTGGATAGAATGGGATTTATGTTTAGGTCTGTCTGTAGTCATGGAATCTCTGGAAAGAAGTTATGACACATGACAATCCAGAAATAGCCCTCAGAGACCCAGCAAATACACTAATCTATAGAGCTCATGTTTTAGCTGTTGCAAGTTTTAGACTTGGGTTTTATAAGGTGCTGAAATGTAAGTTTGCATTCTCCATTTAAGTGTATTCCATCATTTATGCCATATTTATAAAGAACTCTTATACTGTGTTTTTCAGTTTTCCCAGGATGGGTGGCTGGAGCTTAATAAATACTTGCTGAATTGAATCCCTTGTATCAGAGATGGTTGGTAGGTTAGCCTTAACTGTTTTATGTGCTTGTCATTGAGTTCATTCATCCACTATAAAAAGTAATCCAAGACCTTGCTAAGCAGACCTCTTCTTGACATTCTCAGCCCTCTATTTCTCTTTATGATAGACTCAATAATATCTATTCTTATTTTTTCCTTATTGAAACACTTCAAGAAGTGTCAGGAAATGATTCTGTGCTAAGTGTATTAGCCTACCTTCCACATGTTGTGTGTGTGTGTAAATGTGTTTATGATTGTATAATTCTGGTTCATGTGCAACAAATATAAGCCTATGATTTTCCTTATACAAAGGAAAAAGGAGGTAGAAGTATTGTGCAGTTGGAAGGAATGGTACACTTTAGAAATTATGAAGCTTGGATCTTCCTTTGGTTTTGAAATGAACTGCATGTTAAGTAATGCTTTGTGATTGGTGGATTTATCTACTGATCAAAATATTTCAGGATGAATCACCTGCTTGCCGAATGACTGAGTGGAGAAAATGACCCATATTGTGAGACTTCAGCTCTTTCAAAACAATACCCATTTAGTCTTTTCAATAGTGTTGTGTGATGGTAAGTGGTCTAGACTCCCATGAAAGGAAAACTATAAGTGATTTAATTTTTGAACCCAACTTTTCAATTCTTGAGGTCTATATAACCTCCAAGAAATGGGTGAAAGCAGAAAGGAAGGAAGGCTAACTTTGAAGATCCTGAATTACAGAAGTAACTGTTATTTGCACTTTCCTCCTGGATGGGAATTGTAGTAAATTAGGCAGGGAGGACTGTGTAGAGAGAATCAGCAACAAGATTGAAAATCTGTGTGGTAGGTCTCAGATGTTACTAGTAAACCATCATTCTACTGGTGAGGATTCCCCCAGTCAAATAAGCATCTCTCTAACAGTTATACCTTTATGAAATAATACTGTGCAGAGTAATACTACTTAAGTCCCTCAACAGATGAGCAGACACTGTTTCTGAGGTTGCCACATGCAAATGTTGATACAGAGAAGAGGATTTACCTTAAAAACATATTACTTTGAAAAGTATCACATTTGAAACTAATTGCACCCCTTTAGGAAAGTGGTTTGGCCAAAGATCATTCTTTATATACTTATCTTCCAGAGGCCCATAGTATTTCTTTTTTCTGGTAAACTTATTATTACTGAAATAAAAGATACATACAGAAAATAGTATAAATCCAAGTGGTATATCTGCATAAATTTCCACAAAATGGGCACTCCCAGGAAAAAATACCCATTATGAAGAGGAAAGCATTGCTGCATCCCTGTTAGTTTTCCTTGTGTCCTATCCCATCTATTATCTTGAGGAAAGGTGACCACTATTCGGATATCTATCCACATAGGCTAGCTTTGCCTCACTTTGAACTTCATATAAGTGGAACCATTATAGTACATAGTCATTTGTATTTGGCTTCCCATCATATTTGTGAAACTCATTCATACTATTGCATATTTCATAGTTCATTCTTTTTCATTGCTGCTCAGTATTCCATTATATCAACACATCATAATTTATCCCTTCCATTGTTGATGAATGTCTGAGTTGTTTGCACTTTCTGGCTAATTAACATTTTTTTACATGTATTTTGTTATATATGGTATTTCTTTCTGTGGAGTATATACCCAGGAATGGAATTTTTAGATCATAGAGTAGGCTTATGTTCACCTTTACTGAGTAAGAACAAAAGAGGTTTCCACAATGGTCATTTAAATGTATAATTTTTCCCACAGTAGGTGAAAATTTCTGTCACTCCATCCTTACCAGCACTGGTCAACTTTTTTTAGGCTAGTGATATGCAACAGTATCTTGTTGTGGTTTTAATTTGCACTTCTCTGATCAATGATGCCTAGCAAATATTTATATACATATTGGTAATTTGGATGCTCTTTTACAAAATGTCTTCTCAAGTGTATGATCCATTTTAGAAATTGTATCATCTCTCTTGTTGGTCAATAGGCTTTCTTTCTCATGGATATGTATTGAATATACCTTCTTCAACTCAACATCTTTCCTTTCCCTGTATTAGTTATCCTGAGGTGACTTAATTTTAATGAATTCCAATTTATCAATCCTTACCCTTATTGTTTTAGCTTTTATTTTTGACCACTCTAAGGAAATAGAGATAATTTTCTACTTGCTTCTAGAAACATTATTGTTTTACCTTTCATGTTAAAGCGAGGCTATGCAAACAGGGAAAGAGAAAATACATACAACTTGGCTTACTTAACAAAGCATGCTATTTGTGTGATGGTCCACAATGTCCTACATGCAATATTGGGGACCACTTATTCTGAATGCTTTGTCTTACATACCTCTCTAAAAGCTGAAATATTTGCCCTGGCTGGTGTGGCTCAGTGGATTGAATCCTGGCCTGTGAACCAAAGGGTCAACAGTTTGATTCCCAGTCAGGATACATGTCTGGGCTGTGAGCCAGGTCCCTGGGGACAAGTGAGAGGCAACCACACATTGATGTTTCTCTTCCTCTTTCTCCTTCCTTTCCCATCTCTCTAAAAATAAATAAAATATTTTTTTAAAATGTTGAAATATTTATGAGGTGAAATTAAATTTTTAGAAGTTAGAAAGTTCTTATTTCCTTATCTTGACATTTGGGTATGTTTGGTGGAGTGACAAGGAAAGATAAAACCATAGAATGTTCTATGTGAGTTTTCTTTGATGGGTTTGGTCAATATTGTACACTCATCTCCACTTCTATGTCAGCACTTTCCACTGACATAGTCATGGGAAGCTTTTCAACAAAAAAGATATATTTTATAGATGTATGTCATATTAGGCATTTTATACACACACATACAACATATATAAATGTAAAAGTTTCAGATGATTTCAAAAGAATGCTTTTGTTAGTTATTAACCCTCTTGGTTGATCATAGTGAATCTTAGGCCTTATTCAGGGCTTCTGTAAATAGAAGGTGCCAGTATAGCTTATATAGATTGTGTTTAGTTTCAAATTTTTCTAGGATACATGGATCTAGCTTCTATTCTTGGAGAGGACATCTTCATCTTGGGCAATTAAAATAACTGAACCAAGTTGGGAATACCCCAAGAAAACCAATTAAAGGGAAGGGTGTGGGTATGTATGTGTGGGGAAAAGAAAGGTATTGCATGAATGCCTAAAGTATGCTAAGCTAAAATTTTAAACTGTAGAGAATAAAAGTAGAGTCATGATCCTTTAAAAGCACTTGAATGAAAAGAATACAGATTTTGGAATCAACAAAACGTGGGTTGGAAGTGACCCTTCCATTTGTAATGTGCGTGATTTTAGACAAGTGTTTTTCACTTCTCTGAGCACCAAAGCCTTTGTTACCATATCAGAAAACTGTTAATCATAATAGATACAGGAAGAAAATAAAGAAGTACAGTAAGTTTGGAGAAGAAGAAAGAGATAAGAGGAAAGATAAAAATTGGAAGACGGAAGAGATGAGGTAGACAAAAGGTTGTGACAATTAGGGATACTATATGAGAAGCACTATACCTGGCATGGAACAGATACTTAATCAGTTGGCAATGCTGTTACTGTTACTATAATTATGTTTCTATGTGTAGTCATAGATTGGAACCTGATACATGACAGCAACTCTGAGGTATTTTGGCACTAAATTATTTAACTATTCTCAAATTACTCTCACAAGGTCAATAGAACAAAATAAATAAAACAAAAACAATATTTATAAGAATAAGAGGAATGTCATAGAACATCAACATCAAGGTCTTTTTATATCCTTACCTTTAGTGTGGTTTTAAAAATATTTTTCTCAATTCCTTGATAATGAAATCTTCTAGAGATTGTTTCATTCTGTTTTATTTTCTTTTTGTTGTTATTGTTGTTTTGAGGTGACATTGGCATCTTCTGATTTTAAAACAATTTTTCTGAAACAGAAGATCCTTTTTTGGGGTAAGATTTCTATGAATCTAAGCTGTGAGGGCATGTATAATTAAGTCTTAAATAGCAAGCAAACAATTACAAGGGAATTCAACTTGTGTTTAAGGAAGAAAACCAGTTTATTATTGAGTAAAAAACATGCATGAGGAAGAAAACAATTAATAAAGTGACTGAAGTGCCCTAGGGAAAAATTAGTTTACAATGACTTTTTGTGCAACCAGTCAAAACAGGCGATTGGTACAGTGACAGGCTTTATAGGAAACATTAAAAAGCCCAGATGGCTCAGGTTTATGTGTTTACAGAGGACCTAGGAAAGGCAGTTAAATCCTATAAGTGCCACTCAGTTAACAAGAAGATTTTTAGTTCTGAGGACATGAAAAGCATTAAAAAGGGTTGGAACAGGACAGGTGGGAAGGAAAAGAAGAGGGAAAATAAGATGAAAAGACGATGAGGTTGAAAACAGGAGAATACAAAGTAGTAAAATGAATAGAGGAAAGGGGAGAAAAAGAAGATGAAAATGAAATGTGAAAATAACAATGAAAACAAGAACGCTCTTATAAATATGCTCAGGTTTTCTAGTAACTAATGTCTCAGCTTTAATTCCTTTGTGTTATATTAGATGCAAATGGTTGGGGAAAGCGGAAGGAAGTATTTTAAGCAAGTAGTTCAACTCTGCACTATTCTATTGGGTAAGGTAGAACCTGGTTTCGATGGCACATTGGCCTCTGTTTCCTATACACTGTCAACTTTTATGATATAGTTACAATAACTTCAGAATTCATCTACTATGTGTTTTGCTATCATCCTGTGACAAAAACATTAGTAAATGCTACCAAAATTAAGGTGTTTCTGAAGAATGACATTAGATTGTTTATATAATGACTTCTCTAGAAGGCAGTTGGCATAAAATTAATTCTCAAACAATGAAATGAGCAACCATGAACTTTGAGGATGAAGAAAAATAATTCTAGTGTTTATAAACCTAATAATAACATGTTAGTTTAATCTTCTGACTTAAGAACAGCAGTACTATTGGCATTGAGATGGAAGGATTCTTTCCTACAGGTGTTGTCTTCTTTCTACATGGTAGGATGTGCAGCATCCCTGGCCTCTACCCAACACATGCCAATCATAAAACCCTCCTCTCCCCCTCAGTTGTGTCTTCAGTTATTGCCAATGTCCCAAGTGGGAAAAATTGACCCCAGCGGAGAACCACTGCTTTAAAAGCATTGACTAATGTTTATCAATTCACTCTATCAAGAAAAAAAGTTGGGTAGGTTTAAATCAAGAGGCCATCTCTTGTGTGATGCATCTCATCTGTGCATCCTTGTTTAAGATATTTCCAAAGCACTTTCACAAGTGTTACTCCTTTCTTATTCATTAACATCCCATGGAAGAAAATTAGGGAAGATGATATTATACCTCTTTCCCCAAGGAAACGGAGACAGAGGAAAAGTGAGGTCTAAATCACAAGTTTTAGTTTGAGTTTCCCTACAGGACCCTGGGACAAAAATATGAGTGCAAATAATTTTGGGGGAGATAAAATCTTAAATAGTCCCAGAAAATGTCAGACAGGGAAGTGAGTGGGGGTGGCAGGGGAGAGAACCAGTTAATTGAACAATTCACTGCTGTACAGAACTGAAGTTTAATCCTGCTGGGAAATTCTGAAGAAGAGTGGAAAAATAGACTTTTCAAAGTTTTCTCATTGGAAACAAAGAACTGGATACCAACTGGTGCCGGTAATTGATGAAGGGATGATTCTAAGATGAAGGTGCAGCAGAAAGAATAATGCCACTCCAAAGATGTCCACATCCTAATTCCTGGAACCTGTGAGATGTTACCTTCCATGGAAAAACAGACTTTGCAGAAATGACTAAATTGTGAATGTTGACATGTGGAGATTGTTTTGGAATTTCCAGATGGTCCCAAAGTAATCAGAAGGGCCTTTATATGAATAAGAAGGAAGTGGAAGATTTAGAGTCAGAGAAGGAGATGTGACAACAGTATTGCAATTAAAGTGACACAGTGTAAGAAAGACTCAACTGCCTATTGCTTTGAAGATAAAAAGGGGCCATGGGCCAAGGTATGTGGGAAATTTTGAAAAAGTGGAGGAAGTAAGAAGTACAGTCCTGCTAAAACCTTAATTTTAACCCAGCAAGACCCATTATAGGCTTCTCACCTCCAGAATTATATGATACACTAAGCATGTGTTTGCTTATGCCATTAAAATTGTGATACTCTGTTACAGAAACAGTAGAAAGCTAATACATATTTTGGTACCAGAAGTGGGATGCTGTTGCAACAAATATGTATAAGTGGCTTTGAAATTGACCCACTGGGCAGAGGCTGGAGGCATTTTGAAAGCTGACTAGAGAAAGCCTAGATTGCCTTTATAGTTTTTTAGTAAAGTATGGATGTTAATGGTTCTGTTTTTGGAAGGAAGTAAGAAGCATGATAGAGAAAAATGGATACTATCTTAGGAAATACTAAAATTGTCATAAACAGATATTGGCAGAAGTATGGATGTTAAAAATTTCTGGAAAAGGTTCAGATGGAAATGAGAAACTTGCCTTTGGAAAGCAAGGGAAAGGAAATCCTTGTTGCATCATTGACAGAAAAATTAGCTGAATTGTGACCTGAAGTTATGTGAAAAACAACTTTTAAGTGATGAATTTAGAGATTCAGCTGAAGAGATTGTTAAGAAGAATGTTGAAGGTGTAACTTGGTTTCTTCTGGCTACTCAGAGTAAAACACAAGAGGAAGGAAATAGGTCAAAAGAAGAACTGTTAAGCAAAAAGGAACTAGGACTTGATGATTTGGGAATTTCTCAGCCTATTCAGATTGAAAAAAAAAAAAAAAAATGCTGTCATTAGGAGATTCACTGCCAAGAAAATGTGGGGTAGTATCCCAGAAAGATGAAAAGTTTGGACTATGCAGACCCACTGAGGGCTCTTTGGATTGGGCATGTAGCTCAGAGATCATCTCAGCTGCCTCAGCAGAAGCCAGGAATTGAAGCAGGATTACTCTGGAAAGATATGTAGTGGAGTTGCTTGTCTAATGGAGTAAGTTTTAGTGACATACACAGGAGATGCATGGGATTCTTGAGAATTTTGTACCAGCAGAAACACTTCCACCTCAGGATAAAAAGTACAGAGAGAGGACAAAACGAAAGAAAGCTGTTGGGCTACCATAATTCTATATGCAAGAAAAAGGCTAATAAAATGACTCAGCTGAAAACCTTTGCTAACTTTAATGAAAAAGGAAGAATGTCTCAGAGGACAGAGACACAGAGGATTATTTCTAGGCCTTTAAACAAAAAACCTGGTTGGTTTTTGAAATTGCTTGCCATCAGCGACTCATTTTTTCTTTCCATTTTCTCCCTTTTTGAACAAGAATGTACAGAGCTATTACCTTATGTCTGTTCCACCATCGTATGTCGGGAACAGATAAATTGTTTTCCTTCACAGATGGAACTGATGGGGAGGAATTTTGCCCCCAGATAGGTTATGTTCCGATCAACCATATCTTGTTTAGATGATAATGAGACTTGGATCTTCCCCCACAACAACAAAAACAAACAAACAAACAAAAAAAACTATTGACCAAGTCTTTATTTAGTTAGTTAATTTTAATTTTTTAATTCAATTTTTATTGTTTTATTATGTTCATCTCCTTTTTCCTTCCCTCTGTTCCCTTCCCCATTCACCCACTCCCCCACCAAGTCAATCCCACTTGTTGTCCATGTCCATGGTTCTTCCATGCTAGCTCCTTGACGAAACTGCTCCCCTTCTTTGCCTCCTCCCCTCCCCTCCCCTCTGCCCACTACAGGTCTATTCATTGTATTCATGTATCTGGCTCCATTTTGTTTATTTGTTTGTTTTGTTCATTAGTATCCGGTAATGGGTGAGATCATATGGTATTTGTCTTTCACTGACTGGCTTATTTCACTAAGCATAATACTTTCCAGTTCCATCCAGGTTGTTGCAAAGGTTAGGAGTTCCTTCTTTCTTTCTGCTGTGTAGTATTCCATTGTGTAAATGTACCAAAGTTTTTTGATCCAATCATCCACTGATGGGCACTTAGGCTGTTTCCAGCACTTGGCTATTGTAAATAGTGCCGCTATGAACATAGGGGTACATAGGTTCTTATGAATTGGTGTTTCAGGGTTCTTCGGGTATAGAGACTTGGATCTTTTGAGCTGACAAATTGTCGATGAGATTTTGGACTTTCAGTTGATGCCAGAATGGGTTAAAACTTGGAGGAAGTCGTAAAGAGGTGAATTCATTCTTCATGTGAGATAGGTGTTAATATTTCCAGGCCAGGGTATGGACTGCAGTAGGCAGAAAAATGGTCCCTGAAAGATTCCTAATCCCTGAACCCTGAAATATAATACCTTACATGGAAAAAGGGATGTTAGAGGTGAAATTAGGTTAAGGACATTGAAATAGAAAATATTAACTTGGATTTGAGCCCTATAGGCTCTACCTGTTGTCAAGTTTTCTAGGTCTTTTTAATTCATTCATTCATTATAAATTAACCAGTGAAGTACTTCCCTGTGGTGGTTTTGGGAGATAAGATAGTAAATAAAATGGGTGAAGTCCTTGACTTTTATGAGGTAAGTGAAAAAGCTCTGAGTCAGGAATAAGCCTGGAGGGCTTGAGGAAAATCAAAAGATCTGCCCTTGCTGGTGTAGCTCAATGGATTGGGTGCAGGCCTGAGAACCAAAGGGTTACTGGTTTGATTTCCAGTCTGGGCATATGTCTGGGTTTCAGGCCAAGTCCCTGGTTGGGAGTGTGTGAGAGAGGCAACCCCTCCATATTTCTCTCATGCATTGATGTTTCTCTCTCTCTCTCTTTCTCTCTACCTTCTACTCTCTCTAAAAATAAGTAAAATATTTTTTTTTAATTGAAAGATCTCTTTCTGGAGCATGTGAAAGAAGACTAGTTAGAGATGCTGTAGAAACCTGTCTCTCCTCCTTTCAAAGCCTCCAGAATGATGTTCTTTATAAAGAACATCTCTAGTGATGCATGGAAAAGGGAAAGGGAAGTAAAGTCACTGGTATCTGGTTTCTCTCAATTTCTTCTTGCCTCTCTTGGGTAAGGTGAAGACCATATTTGCATTCTTGGAAATCTTCGTCCAACACCCCATGCAGTTACTGTCCATTTCTGTGGAGCCTGTGGGCTTTTTCAATACATTTAAGATGGCACCTGAAGTTAGTTCCCTTCCCATCTAAGACTGGAAGCTAACTTTTGCTACATTCTCTTAGGGGCAGGTGGATCTTGTTTCTATTAGCATCTCAACAGGAAACAGATGTCACCTCAAATGAGGAGTTAAGGAGAGTTTAAGAGAGGACCATTTACAAACTTACATGAGGCTTAGGAAAACCAGCAGGGAATGGTGAAGCACCTGGGGTATTAATATCAGGGAGTTGTCACCTTCCCTAAACCTAAAGGATCAAGAGGAGGGAGAAGTTCATTGATTTCCTTCCTCTCTTCTTCCTTCCCCTAGTCCTCCATCTAGGCATCTTGTGCTTGTGTAGTGCCTCCTTTTGGCCAAACTCAACTGGAAACCAGAAGGCAAAGGGGCCCACTGTTAGCAGGTCACAGAGGCCAGCCTCAGGGGAACAGAGTGGAGTAAAAGAGGTGCAGAAGGAATCTGGCAAGGCAAAAGAAGTCTCTCTAGCTCATAATTACCTTCAGCAACACTAAAATTACGTTAATAATAATTCCTCCACCACTAAAATAACTTTGAATGTGTGGTCCTTTAGAAATAAGCCAGAATTAGGTTGAACTTTGTTCTTTAAAAAAGAGGAAAGCTTGTTCTATAATTGAATAGCATAAATAAAATTGCTTTGAGGTAAGATGGTGCCACTGAATCTTCTTGATGTAAAGATATGAAGGCACTTCGAAGGTATGTGCATGCAAATAATTAATTTGGTATTTTAAGAAACTATTATCCATCTTTTGAACAAATATGCCCCAAGGCCTGTTAATCTTACTGCTTGTTTAGGAATTAAAGTACTTCATCTTCCTTTTAAAAATATTTGTTGAATCCACTCTTTACTATCCAGTTGGCTTCCCTGAACCAAATCTGACTGGGAGGATTTTCTGCAGTCACATGTTTGTCTCTGGTGTGTCCTTTATGGACATGACAACAGCCATTACACAAGCAAACCATAAAGGGTCTGATTTCTCACTTGATCTTGTATATTATTTCTTTTCCTTTGTGTTACCTCTCCTGCACCTGTGTTTGAGTTAACTCTTGGCTCTAAGGACATTTGGGGGATGATTAGAATATTTAAAAAGCAGTGAGTAAACAGATCTCATAATTAGTTGATTGTCTGTGTAAGCCAGACAGATGAGATTGTTGTATTGTTATAGGAGCTCCGAGGAAGCACCTTTTTTATCCATTGCTCTCCCTTCCCAGGAAGCACTTTTTTTGAAAACCTAATAAACCCCCCATCTTTTCAGGTGTGACCTGGTCATCTGGCACCAGAGACCATGGGGTCATGCGTAGGGCAAAGTACTTTCTCTAGAACCTTTGTTAGAAGTATTTTGTGTAAATGGGCCAGTATTAAGCTGAGAGAAGATGTGAGGAACAGATTGGACAGGATTGATGAGGTGGTGGGGTTTTTTGTCTGCTGGGATCGAACCTTATGTTCCCAACAGCCAGACTAGCAAAAAGGAGAAGGAAAGGATGAGAAGCAGTAGGGTAAGTAGAGAAGGCCAGAGAGACAGCTGGAAATGTCATACAGACAGAGGCAATGTAGTGAACAGGTTTGTTAATTCCTCCATACTTCCCATCTTTAACTCTTTTCTGGTGTTCCTATTGCTTCCTGAACTCCCCTGATCACAATACTAACAACATTTATTGTGGCTACTTAATTTTCCATTTGCTTCCTTCTAGACCTGCAATTCCAATAGTACTTTGTGCAATGATGGAAATGTTTTACCTCTGCATGTGGCTATTGAGTACTAGAAATGGGGTTAGTATCACTGTGGGACTGCAATTGTAATTTTAGTTAATTTTAGTTAATTTAATTTTAAATAGTCACATGTAGTTAGTTGTGACCATATTGGATTCCAGAGTTCTAGACTATTTGCTTTGTAGTAGTAGGAACCACATAGTTCATCATTGTGTGCCTGAATAATATTGGCCATGTGAGAAATATCTGTGGAAGGAAGGAAAGGAAAATGAAGGGAGGAGGAAGAGAGGAAGGGAAAGAAGAAGGGATGGAGGGAGAAAGAGCAGGAGAGAATAAGGTTGGAACAATCTCACAATTAGGCAATTGTATGGCTGGGAATCAGTGTTAAAGAACAGAAGGCACTAGCAGAACCAAGTACTAGACACCGTAAGTTGTTATTTTATTGATAAATAAATAGTGCCATCCAGGAGAACAGGACACTAATGCTCAAAAGCCCAAACTCTCTGATGGCATGTAGATGACTTATTATATAGGGCAAATTACAAGACACTATGGGTTACAGCGTTGTGCTGCAAGATGATTGGTCACAGATTAGGTAAGGGTAACAAATCATTATTTTAGGTCTTGAGGACAGCTCTGGGACCTTTTCCCTCAGTCTGGTCTTATGGAAGAGTACCCAGTGGGTTGTTCCACCTTAGGGCTCTAGAGCTGAAATGTAACTTGGGTCAAGGTATTATCTTCAGGTTGCCAGGCTCCAGATTGAGTGACCATTAGTCAGATCTGGACTACTGTCTTCTGCTGCAGTGTTGCTGATTATCTGGGGGAATAGCTAGTTCTCTGAGGGTTATAGACAGAGAGAGAAAAAGGTGTCATTTCTAGAGCTCGGATTTTAAAACGAAAGGTAGTCAAAGCCATAAGATCCCTTGGTTTCATTAAAAAGCATAGTGAGCAGTGAGACTGTTTTCCTCATGGGTGGAAAAGTTATTTTCTGCTTTATAACAATAACTTAAATGCACTAAAACTCAGACTGGAGATTTGGAGGACTTAAGTTCAGTTAAAAAATTTGTTAAACCTCTTTTTCCAAGATCTCCATCCTACTTTCTTTGAGCTTTCAGACCGTGAAACAGTTGAGTGCTATTAAGAAGTATTGTAGTCTGGAACTCTAAGGGGATGTTAAATATCCATTCCTAGCAGTTTGGTAGCTTGGATAGGGTGTCCCATGGGAAGACCAAATATCTGGGATGTAGTGGTGGCAATACCCCTCAGAAGCATTAACCTCTAAACCTCCTGGCATGTCAGTGTGACCTTTGTAAAACTGGGGGGTTAAATGTGCTAATTCCTAAGCTCCTTTCTAGAGCTGATATAAATATGTATATCAGGGTCCATGTTGGCATTTTAAAAAGCAGATCCATTTAATATGACTTTATTTATAAGATGCATTTTTTTTAGGTGTCTACTCACCAGTATGAAGAAGTTTCCAGTTTGATACAGCTTTAGATTGGCATTACTTACAAACTCACAAACTGAGGAAGATGCAATTACTTGAAAAAAGAATTTTGTGATGACCAAAATTTGAAGTAGCATTTCTTTTTAAAACAGCAGCTATAACTATTTTAGAAGCATTGGCTTGACTGTGTAAATAAACACTGACTCATTGAAGTTATTGTAACTGCTGGATTCAATATTTACAATGCTAAATTTAAAGGCATTCATTACTAATGTGTAGCCTCAAAAGGAGTATGAGTCACTTATTTTACCTCTTTAAAAAGACAAAATTCCTATTAAAAGATAAGAAAGTCTACTAGTTAAATTTTATAATCAAATCAATACATTTTAAAAATGTGCAAGTGATATATACACAGTAAAATTTTGAGCCCTGGCTGGTGGCACAGTGGGATAAGGCCCCAGCCTGTAAACTCAAAGGGTGCTGGTTTGATTCCCCAACCAGGGCACAGAACTAGGTTGCAAGCCAGGTCTCTACCCAGGTCCTTAGCTGGAGGCAGGTGAAAGGCAACCATACATTGATGTCTCTGTCCTTCTCTGCCTCTCTCCCTTCCCCTCTCCCTTAAAATAATAAACGAAATCTTAAAAAAAAAAAAAAAGAGAAAATATATATACCTTATCTATTTAAAAAAATTTTTTGGACACAGAGAAAAGAGGAGAAAAATTCACCAATTATTTCACCTCACTGATACCATGATGGTTAATATATTGATACGTATTTTCAGTGCATGTTCCTGCTATATATTATAATTTTAACTATGCAGTATATATAATAGGTATATGTTGCTTAGAATTTTAATGATAAATTATAAAATGTTTCAGACCTCCAAAAAATATAGAATATAACACAACACACCATGTATTTACCACCTAAATTTTAGAAACCTATTTGTTTCAGATCTTTTTGTTTTTAAAAATAAGGTATTATGGATACAACACCAAACTCATCCTAGTCCTTCTCTTTCCTTCCCTCCTAAAATTGTTCTCTATTCCCACTCATGATTTCCTACAAATGTATGATTCTGCAATTTATAGTACTGTTTTATGGGTTAAATGTGCATGTTATCACCTACAACTTGCATTTATTTATTATAAACTTCTGAACAGTATCCATGTTTGTACATATACTACTAATTTGTCTATTTTAACTGTCTTATGATGTTCTATTTATGGATAGCTTATAGTTATAGAATAGATTTTCCTCTGTCATAAGTTACTTACGTAATTTTTACTATTATGACATTTTGTAATGAACACACTTTGCACATTTACTTGTGAATTGCAGGTGAGATTTGGTTTTTAGGGTTGATATCTAGATGGATAGATTGTTTCATAAGAACATCTTCAAATGTTTTAGGTACTTCCAAATTATTCTCTGAAGTAATGGAACTTATTTATATCCTAGTTTTATTTTACCTTGTTTTCACCAACAGTTGTTAACTTTCAGGCTTTTAAAGTTGGTTAATTTTATGCATATAAAGTAGTATCCAATCATTATTTTAATTTGTATTTTACTATTTTACCAATTTCTAGTGAGCATCAAAAATCTTTATAGTTATATTGATCATTTGGAATTCTCTATAACATACCTCCAAATCCTTTGTGCTTGATTTTTTTTCTTTTTTCCTTATTGATTTCCAACTGATTGTATCAATTGATTGTAATTTTATGAATAATGTATATTTAAATTATTTGACCTAATTACTACCTACCTATTTATTTAAGTGAGCTTTGTTCATGTTTAGAGACAACTTATTAACATGAAAATGTCATCAAAGCCTTAATCCTATAGTGACTTGAGGATCATATTTCATAGGTATGAAATTTAAGCTGGGAAAAGTACATTTTTAAAAAAGAATTCAGAGGAGAATTCTGAAGAGCTGTTATGGTCCTAGAAATGGTCCTGTGTATGAATGTAAATGGTCCCCTGATGTCACCATTTGATTTTCCTAGAAATTTTTTTTCACATCTAGAAATAGAACTGGTAATAAAAAAAATTCAACTAATATCTATATTTTTCCTTTTGCTTGAGGTTCTCTGTAGGTCCACAGATGACAAATTCTAACTTCTAGAGAAGTGTCAAAAGTGATGTATTCTACTACACAGCAGAAAGAAGGAAGGAACTCCTACCCTTTGCAACAACATGGATGGAAATGGAAAGTATTACGCTTAGTGAAATAAGCCAGTCAGTGAAAGACAAATACCATACGATCTCACCCATTACAGGACAATAATGAACAAAACAAACAAACAAACAAGAGAAACAGAACCAGATACATGAATACAATGAGTAGGCAGAGGAGAGGGGGAGCAGGGAGGGGGGCGGAAGAGGCAAAGAAGGGGAGCAGTTTAGTCAAGAAACTAGTATGGAAGAATCATGGACATAGACAACAAGTGGGATTGACTTTGAGGGGGAGTTGGTGGGTGGGGAAGGGGACAGAGGGGAGTAAAAAGGGGATGGATATAATACAACAACAATAAAATAAAATTAATTAATTAATTTAAAAAAAAAGAAAGTGGTGTATTCTTACCTGGAAAATGAAGTCATCTTGTTGATTAGGCAGTTTATAAAGGTATGGATGTTTGTGATCAAAGGCTTTTTCTATCTTCTAGAGATTTGAAAATCAAAGCTCACATACCTCTGGTTACATCTAATTGTCCTTCTTGCTATCTCTTCTCAGCTCTGTTCATAGTTGCTTTTCATCTCAGCAGCCCATAAGAAACATTCTCCTGGTTACTTCTGAGAGGCCCGGCTGAGTGATGGGTAGAATCAATGTTATATTAACACAAAAAATGCCTAGAGTTCTTGACATTATTCCGACCTGAAGTAAATTCTCACACTGTCACTTTCTGTCTAAATGGACTTGATACTGACCTCCCAGGTTCCTTTTCTCTGTCCATGAAATAATGGTATGAGAATTATTATAATAATCCTCTAGGGGCCTGTCATATTAGCCACCATAGGGTGTCTCATTTAATTAGTGCTCCTAGAGCAATCAGTAAGGAATAGGAAAGCGATTGGACAGGGTTTAAGTGGCGGCAGCCATGAGTGCAGGAGGCTGGCAGAAGCCTTGGAAATCAAAAAGGATGCTGAGTTGGGCAAGTGACCCAGAAGAAATTCCATAATGAAAAGTGAAGCCAAACACTTTTGCAGAGGCAGAAAGCTCCACTTCTGTAATCCTTCAGGCACAGTCATCGTTCTGAGAAAGGTACAGAGCTCCAAAATGTTACTTATAGTTTAAATACTACCAAGGGTGGCATTGTGGTTTGCTTGAAGGAATTAAACACTCATTAATGGGGAAAAAATGCTTTTCTGGAACTGGTCGTTCCATAATAATGGTGAGTAACTGAAGTTTCATTATGCAGAAAGATTTAAACTGTTTTCAGCTTTCAAGGAGGGCATTGTTCACAGCAGCTGAGTGTTCCAAAAAGTTTAGGGTTTAATACCTTCAAGCATAAACACCTCTTTAAAAAATTTACCCGTTGTATATGGGAATCATTCTAAAATATACATTTTGTTACTCTGTCTTTTTAAACAAAACATACTTATGTAACTTAATATTTTTTTCATAAATCAGAGAGTCATTATACATTTTAGTTTTTATATCATGCCATAATATAGTGATGCTCTTGGGATCTATTAACACGTAACTGTCTGTTTACACTAGTCTGTTTGAATCTTATGTCTGCCTTTAACTCTTTATTCTGTTTTCTCTCTTGCTTCTATTTGTCTTCTGATGTGCTGTCAAACATGTTACAAATGTTTATAAAGTAAAAGAAATTAGGCTCTGAGTAAAGGCCCAAAGAGCTCTTCTTCTAGTTCAAACAATTTCTCTCAAAATGTGTTGACTGCCTAATGTGACAGGTACGTGCTAAGTGCTCAGGGTATAAAGATGAATAGAGTCTCTACTCCCAAGGATCCCACGTGCTGGTGAATTATAAACTTCCCTGTGGTGCATGGGGCTATGATTTCTTCTATAAACTTTGAGGCACCTGTTTTCATTATTTGTCAAGCATTCTTTCTAAATTCCTGATTCTTAGCTGCTTTTCTACTACTTGAAGTTGATGAATATCTAGACATCTAAGACTCAACAAATGCCTTTTACATATTAATGGTCATTGCCTAGTAGTAAGAGCAGGGAAAATGCTGAGAGGAGCTGGTGGCCAAACAGGGTTTGAAAGACTCCACAAAGCTTTCTACTGGCAGGGTGTTTAAATGTTCCACGTTTATGATAGAGATTTTTGAACAAAATGGTTTTGTGAAATTGAGCTTTAAAGTCCACCTTCTGGTCCAGAAAAAGACATACCAGAACACACTACTTGCTAATTAAAGAGGTATAGGGCCACTGTGGAACAGGAAGAGCAGGGAAATGGGCAAGGTGAGGCAGAAGCGACAGGCTCACTGTGCACACCTGGTCTGGCAATAGGCATGTGGGCCAGTAGCTTGACTCCTGAGAATGCCGGTTGTAGCAACAGCTTATGTTTGAACACCGAGTTTACCTCCTTACTTGACACTGGAGGTGGCATTAGTGTTCCCTTGTCCTAAAAAAGGCTCAAAAGAGCCAGTATCAGTGCTTAGTACATCTCAAGCTTTTGTAAAGCTTCTGGAAGGAGTAATCTGCAACAATGGCTATCTAAGACTTTTGCTGATTCTGGAACTGTGTTCTCTTTTAGGAGAAGGGTCCTTGGCTGCCAATAGAAGATTTAGTTTTGGATCTACCAGTCCTGCAGGACTCGAAGGTGGCAAAGTCAAAACCATTAACCAGAAAGAAGGAACCAAATTTTGTCTAACATCACTGACTTTTCTTCATTTTCCCGGGGCTTTTTTCAGCTTTAAAGCTAAAATTTTTATGCTCCAGAAACGGCATCAGTCTTGGGCACATTAGGATGATCAGCAACTCTACCTACTCCACCCTTAAAATAAATCTGAAAACTAAAATCAGAAAGCACATGAGAGTAACTGGTACCAAAGTGACAGGCAACAAGATCAATAATCGGAGCACAAAGTAACTCCTGATAAAGTGCAAACTGACTATAATAAATGAGTGTAAAGAAAACAACATAAAATTATAAAGCAAAAATAGCCAGCTATGTATTAAGGCAGGTGGATATGGAGAAAAATCTATGAGAAATCCTAGATATAAAAGAAATGTATGGTCATCGATATTTTAAAGTACTTTAGATGGTTATTCACAGAAAATGTAGAATTTGTGAACTTATGAATTGGATGATGTTACTGGGGAATTTACTCATAATGTTTCGCTGACTGACCCAGACAGTAAAATCTGGAAATAAATATATGGAAAAGAAAGGGATGGTTTATTTAAGTGGGTTATTATGGCTGATGTTTTTAATGCTGCCAGAAAGGCTTGAGTCTTCAGATTGAAAGTTCATACCAAGTGCTCATCAGATTAAATGAAATAAATGTAAAAAGATTAATTGAAGTTGCAGAACATAGAGGATAAATAAAAAAAAAAACATTGAAAAGTTACCAGGGAGCAAAAAGACAGATTACCTATTATGGAATGACAATGAAAGTGATGGCGGTCATTTCAGCTTCAATAATAGATGCTTTATTAAAAACAATGAATTAATATCAAAATGCACAGGGAAGGAGCTAGAATTCTATATCAAGCTAAACTGTCATTTGAAAGTATGAAATAAATGTATTTCCAGATGTGTTAAAACTAAGAGAGTTTCACTAAATCTTTCACTGCAAATACTATCTTAGAAGAAAAATTTAAAAAGCAACTGTGAATAATGAAATTCTTAAACTGTATTTCTTAATATTACTGGTTAGAAAAGTAGCCACTAATTTATAATTCTGGATAAAAATGACAAGGAAAAAAGTGGGAGAATTACAGAGGGGAGCTTTTCAGATGACTAAACCTAATATGCTCGAATACAATGTTAAAATTTTTTAAAAATTTACTGACTTGGTGGATCAGGATGATGCTCTAACCAACTGAGCTACTTGGCCTGGGTGAATATAATATTCTTTTCTTTCCCTCTTTTTAAAAGTCTATTTTTATCAATTATGCTATTACAATTATCCTGATTTTTCTCCCTTTGCTCCCTCCCACCCAGCACCCCCAGCTTTGCTGGGTAGAGGAATCTTGACTGTAGGTCCCTGATTTTCATGACTTTGAGTATTTCTTGCCAGTCTCTTCTAGCCTGCCAAGTTTTTTTTTTTTTGAGAAATCAGCTGACAGACTTATGGGGGAACTCACCTGTAGGTAACTAACTTCTTTTCTCTTCTTGCTTTTAAGATTCTCTCTTTATCTTTAACCTTTGGGATTTTAATTGTGATGTGTCTTGGAGTGGGCCTCTTTTCATCCATCTTGTTTGGGACTTTCTGTGCTTCCTGGTGTTGTGTGTCTATTTCCTTCACCAAATTAAGAATGTTTTCTTTCATTATTTTTTCAAATAGGTTTCCAATCTCTTGCTCTTTCTCTCCCTCTTCTGGCACGCCTCTGATGTGAATGTTGAACTTCTTAAAATTGTCTCAGAGGCTGCTTCACTTTTTTTGGATTATTTCTCCTTTTTGTTCTCATTAGTTGTTTATTGTTTCCTTGTGTTCCAAATCATTGATTTGATTCTCCGCTTCATCCACTCTATTCTTATTTCCCTGTAAATTATTCTTTATTTCAGTTAGTGTACCCTTCATTTCTGACTGGACCTTTTTTATGCTGTTGAGGTCCTCACTATGTTCCTTGAGCATCCTTATAGCCAGTGTTTTGAACTCTCCATCTGATAGATTGCTTACTCCATTTTGTTTAGTTGTTTTTCTGGGGTTTTATCTATTCTTTCATTTGGGCCATATTTCTTTGTCTCCTTGCTTTGGCAGCCTGTGTTTGCTTATATGTATTAGGTAGAGATGCTTTGTCTCTGTGTCTTGGTAGCATGGCCTAATGTAGTAAGTGCCCTGTAGGGTTTGGTGGCACAGACTCCCCTATCACCCACGCTGGGCAGAGTACACTCTCCTCTTGTAGTTGACCCTTGATTGCTGTTTGAAGCTCAATGGGAGGGATTTACCTAGGCCAGTCAGCTGCAAGGATTGGCTGTGAACACTGACCACCAACCTCTGCCCTCTGTGCAGGGACAGGGTGGTGGTCCTCTGACATGGTCTATAGCTGTCCACTGGGTGTGCAGGCCCTGGGGTTTCCTGCATGGTGCAGGCCAAGGTCAACCCCCACATGTGTTTTGCCTGGTGCTACCCAGCCTGAGCATAAAGCAACCTGAGATGCTGTTACTTGTGCTGGGTGTGGAGGTTCCCAGGTAAAGCCCTGCTGTGAATCTAGGCTGGCTGCTGCTAGTGCCCAGCCTGGGGCTCCCTGAGGCCAGTTGCTGCTTGTTTGATGGGATTGAGGATGTTGTGAAGCAGAAGCCAAGATCAGCTATTCATAAGGAAAAGCAGCTCGGGTGGATCCATAATTTGGGTGGAGCAGAGTCTCTGGGGAGAGTCCAAGGCGGGTCAAATAGTGTTAGCCAGATGCTAAAGTCTCAGATATGGCACCAGCTTGCTGGCTCGGGGGGAGCTCAGAGGGAGCGAGTCTGAGTAGGTGAGTTCATATACGGATTCTTTTAAGAGGAACTTCTTGGGGCTCCAGAAGTTTCTCCCACTGACTCAATCCCTGCTGGTTTTTGCAGCTAGAAGTTGTGGAGATTTATCTACTTGGCACTGAAAACCTGGGTTGGAGGCCCTGGTGGGGTCTGGGACTCCTTACTGGAGAGATGACTCTCCTCAATTTTTATCTACCACACATGGGTTTAGGAACAGCTGGTTCTGCATCTGAGCCCCTTCTGCCTGTCTGGATGGATGTGGTTTCTTTAATTGCATAGTTGTCAGATTTCCATTCAACTTGATTTCTGATGGTTCTGAGTAATAATTGTTCTATATTTTGGTTATAATATTGATGTGGTTGTCTGAAGAGGTGAGCCATATCTTTCTGTGTTGCCATTTTGACCAGAAGTGCAATACAATGTTGCTAACATCTTAAATATCTACTTGCTTTTGATTTTATTCAGAAGAGTCTCTTGAAACTTAAGTGCTTGACAATTTTCACTTTCTATTAAGCAAGGAACATTTGAATGAAAGAATAATTTTTTTATTTTAAATTTCTATTAAATTTATTGGGGTACCACTGGTTCATAACATTATATAAATTCCATGTGCCTGGTACTTCTAATTTTTTTAACATTAAAAAATCTGTACATTCAAGAAAAAAGACATATCTTTTATCAGCTTATTTCCAGTTAGGGTGGATTTCTGGGAGGAATGGGGGAATGGTGAGTTGGGGAGAGGTTGGGAAAATGAGAAGTATGAAATATTTTGGACAACTTTTAAACTCACTAAGCTCCTCATGATATGGAGGACCTTATATAAATTAATATTTAATATGTCAGAATATTATTTAATATAGAATTCTTAGAAAGCTTGGTGCACATATATTAAAATGTCAGAAAATATTTCAGTATTAAATTTAAATAATTTTAATTCTATCATCTGGGATAATCCAAACTTCTTTTTTTTTTTTTTTTTTTTGGTCCTAATACAACTACTTGGCTATAGTGCTTTTCTCTAAAGAATTTAAGAATGGAAAGTTTAGAAAGGGATGTCAACACTGTGAAAGAAGGGATTCATTTTATGCTCAAGGGTGGCCCCAACATGACTTCATGTATCTTGATGTCATCTCCAGTTAACCTGCCTAAAAGTTTCTGTTTGAATTAAGTGAATGTAGGCGTACATTCCTCTCTTTTTTGCATTATATACTGTTGAATACCAATATAGTTTTGTATTTTTTCTGCACTGTTTCTTAATCTCTGAATGCCAAAAGAAATATATTTCTTACAAAATAGGTTTCAGACCACAGAACTTAGGTTTTAAGATTTTTTTTTTTTTTTTTTTTTAATGAGGAAAGAGTAGTAGATTCTGTGAAAAACTACTAAGGAAAAAGGAAGAGACCAAATAAAACAACATTTTAAAGGAAGCAATTGCCTTTGCATGGCAGTTTTGCACCCACATTAAGTGGTTTCTGGCATGATACCTGATTTTCCTATATGGTATCCTGAATATTTACCAGGAAAATTAAAGACACATGCTAAGAAATCAAGGCAAACCTATGAGAATGCAGAAGGGCTTATTCATTTATCCATCATGGATTTGTATAATGCATGAATGAATAAGTGAACAAGCCTCCTCTCTCTCTCTCTCTCTCTCTCTCTCTCTCTCTCTATATATATATATATATATATATACACACACACACACACACATATACATATACATATATACATATGCAAAATACACATGCATTTAAAAATATATTTCTCTCTCTTGATACCTTTATGTTCTAATTTTTGTGAGAGATAAAAGAAATAATTCAAAGTTCATCATCTCAAGAGATAAGAGAGAAAATGGTATACCAACATACTGCTATTTAAGTCAAATAATAATTTGTGATGATAATGTACAAGTAAGTGATGGCACAGGCAGTATAAAATGCAGAGCCAAATAGCAAATGTAAGTGAGAACATTTCCTGAGATTTATGCAAAAGAGGAAGCAATGGGAGTTAGAACTATTTGAGGATGTTATGAAGGGAGGAAAGGAAGTTAGTGGCAGAATGAGTGACAGTACATGTGCTGAAAGGGCTCTGTGCTTGGGAGTGAGTGAATGAATCTGGCTACAGCAGTTGGGAGTGGTGTCGCATACTATTAGAAAGGTAAGTTCAACACAGACTGTCAAGAATCTGAAATCTTTGAAAGTTTCTTAAGCAGGAAACTGACAAAAATAAGGTTATATTTAATTGGTAATTGATTATAGAATGAAATAACAGGGGAGTGTCTAGAAGCAAGATCAATTGCAAATCATCCAAACTGAACTATATGTACCACAACATGCATGGAAGAAAACAGATACACAGAGAAAATTAAGGAAAATAGTAGTGGACAGGTCTGAGTTGTTACCAGGATACAATGGGCAAACAAAGAGAATCACAGATAATTCTATGAAGTTTGGAAACCTGGTTGATCTGATTTTTGCAAGGACAAACAATCAGTTTTATTTAGTAAACTACTACGTTCTTTTGCAAGCATTAGTGGTATATACTTTTTTGAAGTTTAAGAAGATTACCAAGTTCAATTGTAAATACCTCTTAAGGAGCTGTAGGCTGAGTAAGTGTGCTTTGGTTATGTTGAGTCAGAATCTCCAGGTTTGTAAACAGGTCCTTAGAAATCAGACATTTTGGGAAGCTTCACCATGGCTTTTGAGTATCTTAACAGAGAAGAATTTGGTTATGTATTTGAACATTTTCTCCAAAGCATTCCTATCTAATAGAATTTTTGAGATGATGGCAATGTTCTTTTTTCTGTGTTACTCAATATGGTATTCACTAATTGCATATGGCTTTAAATTTCTCAAATTTTATTTTATTGTAGTAAGAACACTTAACATGAGATCTATCCTCTCAAATTTTCAAATGTGTAATACACTATTGTTAACTATTTGCACAATGCTGTACTTGGATCTCTAGGACTTATTCATCTCACAGAACAATAACGTTAAGCCTGTTGATTAGCAATACCCATTTCACACCTTTCCAGCCCCTCGCTACCACCATTTCACTCTCTGATTCTGAGTTTGACTATTTCGGTACCTCATATAAGTGAAATTATATACTATTTGTCCCTCTGAGACTGGCTTATTTCACTTTGCATAATGCTCTCAAGGTCATCCATATTGTTACAGAATTTTCTTTTTCTTTTAAGGATGAATATTATTCCATTTCATGTATATATTTGATTATCCATTCATATATGGATGGATATTAAGGTTGTTTCCACATTTTGGCTATTGTGAGTAATGCTGCGATGAACACGTGAATGCTAATATTGGCAGTGATTCATGAATATAATATCAAAAACACAAGCAATAAAACCAAAGAGACAAGTGGAACTACATCAAACTAAAACTCTTCTGCATAGCAAAAGAAACAATGTATAGAGTGATAAGGCAACCTGTGAGATGAGAGAAATATTTGCAAATCATATATCAGATAAGGGGGCTGTTTTCCAAAATAATTATATAAGAAACTTCTACAATTCAAGAACAAAAAAGCAATAACCCAGTTTAAGAATAGGTAAAAGACTTGAGTAGACATTTCTATAAAGAATACATACAAATAACATACATAGTATATGAAAATGTATTCAGTCACTAATCATTAGGAAAATGCTAATTGAATCCATAAGATATTAACACATACCTGTTAGGATGGTAATTATTTTTAAAAAAAGGATTAGTGAAGATGTGGAGAAATCGGAATCCTTGTATTGGTGGGAATAGTGTGCCTGTTATAGAAAACAGCGTGCAGGCTACTCAAAAAATTAAAAATAGAATTACTATGTGAGTCAGCAATCCCATTTCTGCGTATCTACTTATGTGGCTTTTGTGCACTTGAAATGTGCCTATGGCAACTGAAGAACTGACTTTTAGATTTTAATTGTATAAATTAATTTATACTTAAATTCAAATAGTTTTTCATGACTAGTGGTTACCAGACTGAACAACAAATCACTAAAGCATCCTTAAGTCAGTGTTTTTGACAAACATGTGGCAGTCAGTTAAGTTAGTTCAGGGAAAATGTTTGCTTTAGGCTATGTGATGAAACATGAACTGCCTTTGTTTACAAAAATTGTAATTTGGAAAACAATTATCCTTCCATTGAGTCAACAAATATTTATCATCTATTCTCTTCTAAGGTGTTAGCCACAGTGGTGGAAACACAGTCATGGTCCTGCCCTTGTGGGTCCAATGAAGGATGTAATTAAAACAAACCATACAATTACATATTGAGATGGGCACAAGAAAGCAAGGTAACGTTTCTGAGAAAAGATTGTAACAATGTCTGATTTAGGTTGAGAAAGGAGGGGAGATGGTGGAAAAAGGCTTACTGAAAAGGCACCATTTCAGCTGAAACCTGATCTAGGAATTGGTATTAACTAATAAAAGAATAAAGGTAGGAGCATTCAAGCAAAGGGCATCCCTGTTATGTCCAAAAGCCTGTTGAGGCTAAGGAGGTGGAAGAAGGGAATTCAGAATACACACTTTGTTTTTGTCCCTAGGAACTAAAGCCTAGCTTAGGCTAAACTATGGTGTCTGTGAACTATTTCTCCAAAATCTGAAGCTTTGCATTGCGTGAGCGTAATCACCCTTACACATACAGCTCCCTTTCCCCCCTCTTCTTTCCCTTCTTATTAAAATGAGTAACAGTTCTAGTGATACATTGAATGATTGCTACCAAATTTTCATTGCTTTTCTGTTGTAGAATTATAAGTGCAAGCCCTTTGCGTGGGGCATTGTACTATTTCTCCCTGGAGTAGATGCAGCATATTCCTCTACCCAATTGTTACAGGACTTGGCTATGTGACTTGATTTTGTTAAAGGAATGGGAGCCAATATAACATAAACAGACTGAATGAATGCATTTCCATTATTTGGCTTTACCTCTTGTATTTCTGGCATCGTCCTTGAAGAGAATCAGTCCTATAGTATAGCCACTGCTTAACCATGGCGTGGAGACTTAAATCCAACTGGCAGCATAAGCTAAATACTACCAGTTAAAGATGAAATCAGAGCCACATCAACTGTCCTAAAGACATTAGAATGAAACAGAAAGTTGTTTTCTGTAAGCCACTGAGCTTTGAGTTATTATTTTACAGCATACTTGTAGTAGAAATATGACCAATATAGAGAGATGTCCTGTATTCTCACTGATTGGCTGGAAAGTTAGATATCAAAATATTCTCAACCAGTCCTTGAATTTTTCATTTTTCATTTCTTTTTCTCCTTTTAAAGGAATTTCAGGCATGGTGTGTGGATACAGAACTGGAGGCTGAATGTATTTGTGAGGGTTGGTTGGAGCAATGAGAACCTCAAACATCTGATTGCATAGTTGCTCCTTTGACAATTGAACAATAATATCTTCAACTTCTGAAAGTTATTGTTAACTCAAAAATGTTATCTTATAAACCTACCTCTCAAGTACAATGAAAAAGTAAACACAAAAAATATGTCACTTTATAGATTCTTACTTAAGGAATTTCTAAGATGTATTTCAAGATAAAGAAAAACTAATCATCTCAAATGGAAGCTCCTGAAATGAAGGAATTGTAAACTGAATATGGTATGCATTCTTAACTAAATAAACATTCACTATACAAAACAGAAATAATATATAACTTACAGGTTACAAAATGAGACAAATCTAAAACATTGAATAAAAGACATAACCAAAGGATCAATGATCAGCTCTAAGGCCTTGTTTTCATACTGATTTAACTTTACATTGTGTTCAATTAAATTTTCTTTTTCAGGCTTTTCATGCTTTTTAGAGTAACCAATAAAGAAGAGAAAAAGAGAAAAAAATGAATGGGGAAAATTAATAGTAAAGATGAAAAAACAGAAGTAAAAGATAATATAAAGCACAAAATAAGATAGTAATGAATCCAGATAAGTCAGTAACCATTTAAAATATAGAGTATATAAAAAACAAATACAGCAATACATTATGTACATATGACATAAAATGTAAAGGCATTTGGAAGGAAAAAATAGGAAAATACTAAGCAATATGAACTGGGCAAGCATAGTAACAGAAGAAAGTTAAATAAATGGTATAAATATTTGAAAGAAAAAACTAAATATATAATTATCTATAGATGATATTGTTTACAAAAAAATCCAAAAAGAAACAGTAGGAAATTATTAGAATTAATAAGAGCTTAACACATATATTAGATATGAAGTTTATACATTAACTTCATATTTCTTTGCAGAAAATTAAATTCAAAAAGTAATGTATTATAGTAATTTTATCCGCCTATCTATCACCTATCTATTATCTACCTAACTCTATCATCTAACTATAGTGTCTACATTAAATCTAAATTTAATATGGGACTTTTTGTAGAAAATTATAAAATTTCATTGAAAAATGTTGAAGAATGAAATAAGTAGAGAAACCCCATGTTCTTAGAAGGGAATATTTAATATTTTAAACATGTCAAGTGTCTTCCAAATTATCTGCAGATTCTGTACACTTTCAGTGAAAACACAAAAAAGGCATTTTGTGGAATTTTACAAGCTGTTTCTAAACTTTATATGGAAGAGAAAAGGGCCAAGAATAGCCAAGAGACTCTCAAAGAATGTAAATAAGGTGTGTGTGGGTAAAATGGGGAATGGCCCTTCAATATATCAAGATTTATTATAGAACCACATAATTTAGACCGAGTGGTATGGTACAAAGATAAACAAGGGGAAAAATGTGAAAAGAATGGAGAACAATTTATATAAAATCCTATATAACAGAGGGCAATGGAGGTAAGTAGAAAAAGCATCAATTATTCATTGAATGATGCTGAAGAAATTGGTTATCCATAAAGAAAAAGAAAATGAAACTATATGCTTCTGAGAGGCTTTCTCCTCGTCACAATGACCTCTGGGCAAATATCATTAGTTTCATTCTATGGGACAAGGGGTTTCTCTAGAGATTAATGGTAGAAAAGCCCTAAATAGAGCGACTTCTAGAAGCTACCAAAAAGGTAGCAAGCTGATTCAGCTCTTCAGCAATTCAGCAGTAAGTTGTCACATAAAGAGCATTTACTACAAATAAATGCTGGATTCAATTCTCTGGTGGTTCGAAGTAACATTTTGGAATCCTAGTCACTTCTAAGTACAGTTCCTTTTCTATAAGGAAAGGTTATGTGCTAACATTGTTGCTGGTTTGCCAAGTAAAATCTGGCATGTCTTATAAGTACACATGTAAACTGTAATTAATGCACAGATGGATGTAGTTTGCTATACGAGTTAACTCGTGTTTGCACTTGTATTAGTTTTTGTATAAAATTGCTGGCCAACGGGTGTTAAATTCTTAATGTAAAGCTATACAATTCACTGCTTTGAAAATAATACTTAGTTAAAAGGCCATTCTACATTCTTTAACTAATAAGCATTGAGTGGAATTGGAGGAGGAATTTTTTTTCCTGGTCCAGTTTATGAATTCGAGTGATAAGCTGAATGTGTTGTTGGAGGCTGACATTTTCTTAGAGGAAGTAAGAAATTTTAACCTGTCAAGTCTACAAGGCAGAACTCAGAAGCTCCTCTTGACTATAGATCAAGCCTTCTATGGTGTGGGGAGGAAAAAATTTCACAGAAATAGTGGAAGCACTCAAAGGGAGGAAGGGCCCCAACTCTGACCTTGGCAAATGTTTCTCAAGCCCTATTCTATTATGTACTACAGATACCAGATGATCTCACCTATAAGAAAAACCTAATGAAGGGACTAGTCAAAGAATATGTATGAATGATCCCTGGACATGGACTACAGTGTGGGGATTGGTTGTGGGAGTGGGGGTTGAGCTGAGCAGAAGAGGGCAAAGGAAGAACAATGGGACATCTGTAACAGAATAGCAATAAAAAAATTTAAAAAACCGATGAATCTTTCATGTAATCCTTTCTAATAGACATGATACACACATATATTTCATCAGCCTCATATATCTGTGATGCCTCTCTATATCACATCTGGGGATGGTTTACAACAGAATTACCTGAGGGATTTTCTACTGCATCTGGATTTTAGTCATATTCATAAAACTTTTCTTTATATATTTATTTCTAAAATTTGTATAATTTAAAAAAATGTTAGATCTTCCATTTAAAAAATTTTATTTATTATTTTTAGAGAGAGGGGAAAAGAGAGAGAGGCAGAGAGGAAGAGAAACATCAATGTATGGTTGCCTTTCACCTGCCTCCAGTTAAGGACCTGGCCGGAGCCCTGGCTTGCAACCTGGTATGTGCCCTGGCTGGGGAATCGAACCAGCGACCTTTGGGTTCACAGGCTGGCACCTTATCCCCTGTGCCACCAGCCAGGGCTAGATCCTCCATTGAATAGCAGTTTACTTTTATGGGTAGTATGAGGTAGAAATTTAATTTTATCTCTTTTCAAATGTCAAACCAATTATCTCAGCATCCTTTATCAAAAGTTCATGACACCTATATATAATTTTATTAACTAATGTCACTCTGATGAGTTTAATTTAAAACATTTTAATTTTTATTATTTATTTATATATCTAAAAGATTTTATTTATTTTAGGTTTTTTAATATTTTATTTATTTTTTAGAGAGAGCGGAAGGGAGAGAGGCAGAAAGGGAGAGAGACATCAATATATGGTTGCCTTTCACCTAGCTCCAGCTACAGACCTGGCTGGAGCCCTGGCTTGCAACTTGGTTATGTGCCCTGGCTGGGGAATTGAACCAGTGACCTTTGGGTTTTCAGGCTAATTTAAAACATTTTTAAAGTTCATCTTTGCCCTCATGATTAAGATGGCATCCTTATCATTTACTAAAGTTCCAGAATTATTTTGATCTATTTGTAGACTATTTTATCCATTCCATTGTTCTCTTTTATCATCTTTGGTGTTCCTTTAGAACAGTGCACAAAAAAATGCCCCATTCAAGAATCTCTGTGAGTAGGCTCAGAAATCTGCATTTTAGGTAATTACCTCCAGTGATTTTCATGTTCACCTAGTTGTTCCATTTCAACTTCTTCAGGAAGTTTAACAAAACTTTATGTCAAGAAATGAGGTTGTCAGCAAGTACAAAAGTAGAGACTATGACCAACTATGGTATGGGGACAATGGTGATTCTCAGCCCTCCTAGCAGTTTATTTTTAGCTTTTATTTAGAAAAATGTGCAAAATAGTCTAAGTTCTGATACAAGATGGTGGACTCCCATTCAAACAGCCCTGTCTCTTTCCCCAGACCTATTAAAATGACAGTGAAAAATGAAAGGAACAAACTCATAACATTGCTAATAGTAGATGGGGAGGATATAGGAAGACATGAGCAAGCCAATTTTGATTAATTTCTGGAAGACAGGAGATTGTTGTGTATCTACATTTGTTTTCTATTATTGCATAATAGCACATACCCCCATTTAAATAACAAAAACATTTATCATCTCACATGTTTTCATTGGGTCAGGAATTTAAGAGCAGCTTGTCTGGGTAGCTCTGGCTCAAGGCCTCTCATGAAGTTGCTGTCAGAATGTTACCTGGGAACTATCTGGGCTAGGAGATCTACCTCGAAGACAGTCCTTGTTCATGTGGCTGGAAATCTGGTTGTAGCTATAGGCAGGTCTCAGTTCTTCCCCAAAGTTCTGCAAATCAAGTTACTTGGTACTATGTCCTGGAGGGAAAACTTGATAAATAATGAAGACAGAGAGACAGAAGGAAATTAGTAAAGCAGAAAAGAAAAACAACATTGTTAAAAATAAGTGTTTTTAAAAACAAATAAATTATGATAATAACATGAGGGTGAATGAACAAACAAAATGTATATTTATATGATGGAATATTATTTGCCAATGAAAAAAATTGGGCTGTTAGCAAATACAACATTAAAGATGAACCTCAAAAACATGTGAAATGAAAAAAGCCAGACAAAATCATTGTACTATATCATTCCATGAATGCAAAATGTCCAGAAAAGACAAAATTATAGGAATGTTAAGTATATAAGTGGTTAAGTGAGGCAGGGGTGAGAACAGGTAGTAACTGTTAAAGGGCATAAGGGCTCTTATGGGGGAAATAAAATGTTCTAGAACTGACTTACAGTGAAGGTTGCACCACTCAGTAAAATTACTAAAAATCGTTGAACTGTACACTTCAAATGGGTGAATTTTATGATATATAAAATATATATCAATAAAGTTAAAATATATTGAAAGTAAAAAGGTAAGGGTACATAGTACTTTTATAGTACTATTAATGGTAGTAGTAGTATAGATTAAAAATTTACAAAATACCAATAGCTTTAAGGAGAATTTGAGTGATAGAGTGATTTGTGGCACGGGTTAAAACAGACTTTCAAAACATACTACTTATTTTTATTGATCACAAGTATACTACCTGTTCATTGTGAAAATTCAGAAAACTTAAATATGTGTAATGAAGGACATAAAAATTACCTGTACTCTTCCTATCCAGGATGGCCATTATTAACATTTAGTGTATATATTTCCTTTTACATCTATTTTAAAGCAGACTTTAAATGCATAGAAACTTTTGTAATTATCATGAGGCTCTGTGGAAGCTTTCATTTTATTTGCTGTCTTGAGGAGATAATTATGGATTACATGATTTTATGTATTAAAGTGTTAATTAAATAAAAATGACAGTTGAACCTGAACTTTGAAAGACCCTCAACAGAGTGTCTCAGCAAATTTAATTAGCAACCATAAGTTGAGTAATTGGATTTACCCCCTAAATTGTAACACTAGAATGAACTTGAGAGTCCTGGTTCCAATGCAATTATTTAACAGATGGGGAAACTGAACCTTAGAAGGCTTGTGAGTTTTCACAGCTCAAGCAGGGAGGGGATCAGAGTGAGAATACGTATCTCACTCCTTGCCCACATTCTTAACTTCGAACTTGTGGTAGGTACAGAGTTGTAGGGAAAACATGAAGGCTGCTCAGTGGAATTTTCTGCTGTTCTTGTACAGTGTGCCTTGTTGTGGGTATGTCCAATATTTGTAGATGCTGCTATTTGTCTAGGGTAGAGTTAGACCTTTACAGACATAGGGTCAATTTAACTTATGGTGGCTTCCCTTTTATTGCAGGTTATCTCTCTGAGTAATCCAAGCTCTCTTCCTGGTCTTTCCATGTTGGCCTCCATTTACAATCAATGTCAGCACAATCAGATCAGGGAGAGTGTTAATAAGCCTTTAAAACTCATGAAAATGACATAATAACTTTTCTTCATGGGTGAGATATCCTGAGATTGCTATTTGAGAAAATAATGATTCTTGTCATATATTTCCTCTCAATAAATCTGGCTTTAATAGCAAAAGTCCCTGTTTTCTTCACTTCTGTTTATTTTCAGTCACTCAAACTGACGCTTGCTGTCAATATCTCCTCACAGTAAGTGTAAGCAGAAGTATTTAAAGAAAGCAGTATTGTTTTATTTTGGGGTTAGCAATTTTCCAGGGCCCACTGGCAGAAGTGCTTAGCTCTGAAGAATCACATGTGTTTGCTTTGTTCTAAATATAGGCTAAACAGAATGCAGTAGAGCCTGAAGGCTTCAGACCCAAGCATTTAGAATATTAACAGCAGCAACTAAAAAATTCAGGGAAGTAATATCTCCTGCCCATAACTAAACAAACAAGCAGGTTTCTGCTGGATGCAGGAGACAAAGTGATGGAGATCAGATTTTCTTCTTAAATCTTTTAGTGGGTTTAAAAACTTTTTTTTTTTTTTTTAAGTCAGCCTCCAATAATGGTACCATCATTGCTGTATTGGCAGATGGCAACCAGTGTGTGGTCTTGCTGGACCATGGGGAAGGACTGTAGTGTAATGGACGTGACTGCTTTGAAAAAGCACATCATTAGATTTCTTTTTCTCTGAACTTTGCCCTTTTGAATATTTTGTGCATGAATTTGGCATGATGCCAAAGAACTTCTAATGCAAGTCTTCTTGCCTTTAGATTATGTTGCCAGTGAGATGGGGAGGTGTGTATGTCACATGTGGTATTAATATTATTAAGTTCTGTTTTACATTGTTTCTCAAACTGGAAACTGTAGATCCTTGTGGCCTATGGACATATTTTCAGAGATATGCAAGTTCTCTATTGTATTTTGTTCACATTTTGAGGATAAGAAAAATGAACATGAGCAGGTTAAAAAAAACATACAGGTCATCTCTTTTTGCACTGGTTTGCTGCACTAACAAGTCTCACAAACTGGGTAGCTTAAACGGTGGAAATTTTTTGTTTCGTAGTGTGGAAGTTGGAAGTGTAAGATCAAGGTTGGCATCTTAAGGCTGTGAGAGAGTCTGTTTCTTGCCTCCAGTCTAGTTTCTGGTGGTTTGCTGACAATCTTTGGCATTTATTTGCCTGCAGATGCCAAAGATCTCTTCGATCATCTTCACAAGGCATTTTCCTTGTGTGCCTATCTGTCTCTGTGCCCAAATCTCTCTTTTTCATAAGAGAAATTATATCAGTTATAGTGCATTACAGTTCACCCTAATGACCTCATCTTAACTTGGTCATTTGCAAAGACCCATCTTCAAATAAGGTCACATTTATAGTCACAGGGGGTGAGAACTACATCTTTTTTTTCTTTTCTTTTGGTCAGGTGGCAGACACAATTCAACTCATAATATCTTCCAAATAACTATTGCAAGATTGAGTTTATAACTGGAAAAAAATGGCAAGCAGTGCTATTATAATTGTCCCATCCTCAAGAGAAAAAAAAAATGCAGGGATGATTTAATTTATATATAATATGTTGGTCCCAAGAGAAGGGCACACAATATCATGTTAAGACACCCTACTGGAAAGTTTTCACAGACGTTACACTAAAGAACAGTGATGGGGTATGGTAGAGCAGACACAATGAATCCTAAGCAATCTGCATCATAAAAATTGTATTTGTGGACTCTATTAAAGTAGCAATTTATATGCATTTCTACATAGGATAGGACTTAAAACTCACTTTTGAATCTACCTAACTGGCAGCTAATTTTGGCATAACTTTATAAAAGAAAGGAGCTTATGTTTTTCTTAAACAAAAACTTAGATGCAGAGAAAATGTCCAACTTTTACATTTTAATGATCATAGTAACTGAAATAATTGTTGTCATTTATCAAAAACCTTCTTTATGTCAGACCTTTTCCATCACTCCAAGTTATTACTCAAGTTACCTTAATACTCTTTGGTAAGTGAAATATATGCTGGGATTGGCATTTTACTCATTTCTATCTAAGTTCATATTTTGTATTTTTCCACTACATATTAATATTTTTCTGATTTTGTTTAAAGTTCATGTCAGTAAGATGACATTTCTCAGCATGCATATCCTAAAATTTGGCTTTCTACATTGAGAGACTTTTCTCTTTAAATTGTATGTCACCTCTCCTACACATACAAAATCAAGGGACAGTGAATCATACAATATAAACCTGATGTCTGGCTCCTGGGCTAAGTAGGCCTGTAGGTCGTTATAGGGCTCTGTTCCCTGAAGGTTGGCCCTGATGAGAAGCCAGAGGGAACAATGGCTCAGCCTAATGAGATTAAATTAATAAGAATTTATGAATTGACCAAGAACCCCCCAAAGATGTTGGTATTAACATCCCCCACACTGGAAAAAAAAATCAGGAGCAGTGTCTATCCCTGAAATTATTAGCTGGAAGCTTGTTTTCAGATCCTTAATGGAAAGTTGTATTTCCTTCCAAAGTTTTCAAGGTTCTCCACTATGATAGCGTTGTTCCTTGGACACCTGGATGAACTGTTATAATTAAGCAAAGTCTTGAGATTTACCTAGCTAGAATTATCTCCTGGGAGACCCAAGAAGATGGTATCTGACAGAAAGAAGCTAAGTTTTTGAGGATTAGACACTTATAACTGGTTATTAAACCATCCACTTCCCTCTACCTTTTTTCCAAACTTGTGCGATAAAATATTCCAAACTTTAAGGGAGGCTCAAGTAAATCAGGAAGGAAATTGTACTTAAATAGTATGGCCAGCTTGTTTCCATTTGGGGATAGTCCCTGATTGAAAAATGGGCTTTGCAGTGTCATTTCAAATATTTTGTTTCATTTTTTTTTTTGCTTTGACGAGTAAGTGCAAAGATCAGAAATTGCATATGCAATACAGTATTTCAATTGTACCACCTGGCAAGTATACCAAAGCTGTTTCACATTTCTGTTGGTGATGCCCAGAAACAAGCATCTTAAAGGAAATAATTTATTGTTACTAAATAATTGTCTTAGCCTATCAATGTTCTCAGGGTAGGAAATCTAGGAAGAAGGATTGATCATGTCAAAATATGCTTGCCTTAAGTAAGAGTATCATGCAGTATATAAAAAGATGGAATGTTGAGTTATAATTTTTTCCCTTTTCCCTTCCTTTCTACCCCTTCTCCATTTACTCACTTCTAGTTTTCTTGTTATTTATTTTGGAATTGAATACAAGTGCTTATGTTACAATAATTTGGTATTAACTTGGATTGTTTTTGGATAAACTATCTTGTTTAATTTGATGTTTTAAAGCCTGGGAAGCAAATATTTCTTGGTTTTATATTTAAAAAAGTTCTTGCTGGCTGTGTACATGAGATCAAGTACATATTTGACACAGATGGTGGTAAATGCTTTTCAACTCTTTACAACCCCATGATGTGAGACTTATCTACCCAAACAATGAAAACATGTTTGACTGAGATCTAACATCCCAATATGGTTTGTCAATCTCTACATATTAAGGAGTTTAAGTCAAGATGATGCAAGTTGTCATCATTCTAGTTATGTTAAGACCAGATGTGAATTTTGCTGATATAAGAGTGAAGGTTCCTGGCTGGTGGCACAGTGGATAATGTGCCAGCCTGTGAACCCAAAGGTCACTGGTTTGATTTCCCAGCCAGGGCACATGACCAGGTTGCAAGCCAGGGCTCCAGCCAGGTCCATAGCTGGAGGCAGGTGAAAGGCAACCATATGTTGATGTCTCTCTCCCCTCTGCTTCTCTCCTTTCCCCTCTCTCTAAAAATAATACACAAAATCTTTATATTAAAAAAAAAATAGTGAAGGTTGGTGGGAAACTGAGAAGATCTTGTGATTATGCATGAATGTATGTGTGCATGTGTGCACATGCTGTGATAAGGAGAAATGGATGCTAGAAATCCTGAGTGTGGGGATTGATGACCTCAGGGCAGAATACAGGTTCCCACCACCTTCCTGGTACCAATCCTGTCCCACCAAGGGATGAATTGAGTTCAACTATTGGCTAAGAATGGATCTTCTCCTGTACCCTACAAGGTGTGAATGTTGCCATTAAAGGCCTGTTTAAAGTTATTTTAAAAAGTTAAAAAAGTATGAATATGGGGAGGGGGCAAAAGTAGGTTTACAGTTGTATGGAAAACACTACAATAATTAAATAATTTTTAAAAACTGTGTTTTGCATACTCACAACCATAAACTTACTTTTTGTTCCATCCTGCACAATGGATTTAATTTACAATCTCTTTCTGTTTCAAACTCTGATCATAATTCACTTGCTTCCCTGGCTGTGGTTACAATGTTGGAGTTAGAACCCTGTACTTTGGTTTTTAAATTTAATTTTATTAAAAACTTTTTTGTTGTCTTGATGGCAGTTTGGCAAAAATACTAGCCATTTTATAATCCTTTCTCCCCACCTCCCAAATCACATGTTGCATTACCTTCAGTGAGTAGGCCAGTGGGACCCGTGCTAAGCTTTGCCTAGCACTCTGTTTACAATGAAATCCTCTCCATATACCTCTCTAACCTGTAGAGTCAAGGTCAGACTCATCTTTCCTGCTGAAATGGCCAATGTGGCACTAATTAACTGGTGATGTTAAGACTAATGGTAATGCCTGTCAAATAACTTCAGTTATTTTCCTTGACAAAAGCACATTTTGCTGTGCTATGTTCATTTCAACAAACATAGCCTTGTATTGGGAGAAATGCCTTTTATATGAGAACTACTCAAAGCATTGGAGGTAAAAATTCAGCTTACCACTAATTTTCTAGTTTTTCTATCTGTGTAAAATTTTCTCAAACTATAGATATTTGGGTAGGTAAAACTTTGTGGAGCCCTGGCTGGTAGCATAGTGGATGGGGCGCCAGCCTGCGAACCCAAAGGTCACAGGTTCGATTCCCCAGCCAGGGCACATAACCAGGTTGCAAACCAGGTCTCCAGTCAGCTCTTTGCCTGGAGGCAGGTGAAATGCAACCATACATTGATGTCTCTCTCTCCCTCTCTGCCTCTCTCCCTTCCCCTCTTTCTGAAAATAATGAAATGGAATCTTAAAAAAAAAAAAAAACCAACAGCAACAAAAAACTTTGTGGAGAATGGCATGCATGTGATAGACTAAAGACATCAAGTGCCATTTGCAACAACGAGAAAAATAATGATCAGCTGTGTGGATAAGTGTTCAGATTATACTCTATTGTGAGGAATCTCTTACATTAAGATCCAGTGTCTTACTCTGGAAGTGTACCTATAAGACAGTTTGAAGATGTGGTTTACTATGCCAGTCTTGCAGCAAAGATCCCAACTCCACTCTTTATTAAATGTATGGCCTCTGTATTTCAGTTTCTCTCCTGCATAAGATATTAATAGTGGTACCTCCCTTGTCATGTTGATATGAGGCTTAATGCTTATAGATTGTAGGCACCTACAACCTTGATTAGGATGAACTGCCTTGATTATTAAATTTACTACAAAAATTACTCAGAGTCTGGGTGATTTGTAGAGTCCCAGGGGGAGGAAACTGGGAGGAAATTTCTTATTAGCAAGTATGAAGAAATATTTTTTTAGAGACATAAGTCTATCTCATTAAAACAAATGGAATAGATCGAGGTTTTTTGGAGAGAAAGTTGTTAAACATTTGTGGTAATATAGCTCCTATGAATAGTGTTTTCAGAGTAAACATAATTCTTATTGAACAACTACTCAGTTCTGAGTTGAGGCTTATTCTAGGTATGAAGTGTATGATGTGATAGCTGTGAAAACTCAGATTCTTGGCCTCTGTGAGAAGCTGGGTCAGAAGAAATGAACTTCACTTCTGTCTTAGCCCATTGTGCTGCTATGACAAATAGTCATATCTTGGCTCTTTTCTTGGTTTATGGCCAGCACCTTCTTGCTGTGTCCTAACTTGGCAGGAGGGGATAGGCATTTCTTTGGAGCCTCTCTTATAAGGCACTAAAGATGCACCTCCTAAAGATGCCACCTCATAATACCATCATCTTTGGGGTTTAGAATCTCAACATATGAATTTTGGCAGGAGGCACATTCAGACCACAGCAACGTCTTACACAGTTCTCCCCATCTTTATCAACTAAGGAGAATTTCAAGATTTGATGAATTTATCAATCCAAATCCCTATATTATATTCCCATTTTATGGCTAGATGCCTCTGTCTTGACTGCCTTCAGCAATGAGGAGCTTTATATGGCTCAGTTTGGGGACAATTTAATAGTTAAAAAATTTTTATTTTGAATCTACATCTGTCTTATCATGTCTTCTGCAATTATTTATACAGTAGTTCTTTCCTGTGAAGCCAGTTGAAACAAGTCTGATTTTACACTCTCATGACAACCCTTTAAGTATTTGGAGGTGGTTTTATCCCAAGGCCTCTTTTCATTTCACTAACATCTCAAAGCTCCCCACACTGTTCTTTATTACGCTTATGGTGACTGTACTATGAACCTACTTCTACTTTTTTTTTAAAAAAAGACTTTATTCATTATTTTTAAATACAGGGCAGGGAGGGAGGAAGAAAGGGGGATGAACACCCATGTATGGTTGCCTTTCACCTGCCTCCAGCTACAGACCTGGCTGGAGACCTGGCTTGCAACCTAGTTATATTGCCCTGGCTGGGAATCGAACCAGCGACCTTTGGGTTGTCAGGCTGACACTTTATCCACCGTGCCACCAGCCAGGGTCATACTTCTACTGTTTTAAAACCAAACTTCATACTCAGTGTATGAGCAGTAGGAAATGGGATGCAGTGCAAGAGGATGTGAAAAGCTCCTATGTTTTGGACATGCTCCTCTTAAGGTAATCTAAGATTCAAATATGTTAGCAGCCACACCCTGCTTGACTCATATGAGTTTATAATAATCTATGATCTCTAAGTTTTCTTCACACCTGCTACTATTGACATAGTTGTCTTACATTTTTGTTTTGGATTAGTTACAATATTAAATATTGTTCATATGAAATTTTATCTTCTTAGATTTGACCCAACTTTCTAATTTGTTTGTGACACTTTTTCTCTTAACCAATGTATTTTACTACTAATGTAAACTGGATTGGTGAAACTATACCATGGATCAATAGATTACTAGTTTCAGCTACAGAATATTGAAAAATAACAGTTATACTGGGAATCAGTTGGTAAACATTTACTGGTTTGGAAACTACTCCACCATGTAGCTATCATACACAGTGTCCATGTTTGATTGGTTTTACTATCTCCATTTGACAACAATCTGAATTTACTAACAATCTTTCAAAACATGTTTAAGAAAAAAATAGATAATATATTCTAAGGGTGTGCTTTAAATGCTGTGTGAAGAGTTTAAACAATATGTGATTTACAAGCCTAGAAGTAGGTGGTTGTTGAAATCTCCACCGACCTGTGTAATTTGAGCCAGGCAGGCCTGGAAGTTTGCCTACTGCTGGGTGAGATGGCGTGATAGCAAGCATGCATTTGAGAAAGTCATGAAGTCTGGGGTGATGAGGATGGAACTGTAGTGTCACATTAGGTGATGGTATATAGTTGAATTTCCAGGAACAAAGCTCTATATAGGAGAGTGCTGATATGATCAGAAATGTGACTTGGTGTATATTGGGTGATGCTGATATTTATCAATGTTCTTAAGTTCTTAATAGCAGAAACTGTTCTCTGACCAAAGTGATGCATCCATGCTTATACGTGAGAGGCTAAAAGTTCCTGGATACAAGCTCTCTCTATACTTGTCTCATAAGTTTCCATTACACTCCATCACCAAGAAGAGGTTTGCAAGCCATTGTACCTCCTAGCATACTGTTCAGAAAAATACCTGGTTTTCAATTCATAATAAGATGGCCTTGGATTTATTTGGTGAGGTGTGCTCATTTCTCATTGCATATGGTTTCTTCAGTGTTCCTTTTAACATGGCCCACCTAGTTAATGTCCTTTATGGCCTTTTGCAGCCTGTGTGGCAAAAACATCTATTCTCACAATGGAAGAAACCATAAGGTAGTGACTCCTCATTAAGTTACTAGCACAATGTAATCCTCTCACCACCCATCTCCATGAACGATGCTGCTCACAGTAATCCTGCAGCTTCTCTGGGTATTGGTTTCTCCTCCTTCTTTGTAGAGTCTCAGTGAAAAGCAATTTCTCTTGGACCTGTATTTTACTAATGATCTATTTAACAAGGGAGCAGGAGAAAAGCAAAGGGCATCCATGATCACAAACATCTACATTTGGCAGAGGATTGAAAGGAAAACCGGTTGCAGATGGCTTTGACAGTTAATGTTATTAAAATGTTCAATGTGGAATTTCTATTTTAAATAAGAACACTTGAAAGAAATGGTCAGGATTAACAGAAACTTAAATTGAAACCATGTTGGTTTGTACGTAATAGAATACTAGGGGCAAACACTGTCTTTAATATAAAAGCATTCTTTACCCCCCAAATTATCCATCTGGCCCTGTTTGTGCCACTGGAATTTGATTAGGTTTGGCTTTTTTCAGGAAGCCAGGAGGTAAGAAGACCCATTTAATCTCCTGTTAAGTGGTTCATTCTCTGCCCTTTGAGTAACTCGGTTGACTAAAATGGTCTGAAGTTCAGGTCTGTTAGCTCAGTGCTATGCTATCCATATACCTGTCACTTGGCCTGTGCTATAGTCTAACATCTGCTAGTCCCAAACCTGGGGAATAATCAAGTCTGTATACAATGCAGGACCTTAAGAACTCAAGACAGTGGGTAGCAATTCATCGTTTGACCCACAGATTGTTCTCTGACATTCAGAATGTTCCCACCTGGCAGTCCGTCAGGTTGCATTTGTTTTGTCAACTTACCTGCTCAAACAGAGTTGCTGGTTCCAATTCTCTTGTACCCAGGAGCTTCTACGTCCCTTAAAAATAAAAGTGACATGTGTCATTTTAGAAGACCTTACATTGACTTACAGCTCTTGTTGTCTGTTCCACATGACTCTTTGTTAGTTAAACTCAACATTCTTCCAGAAAGTAGTACTTGAGTATTTATAAGAAAGTGCCTGTCCCCATTCCTCACCTCCCTTTTCCCACTTCCACTAGCCTCCCTCTTACTGTCACCACTCTGTTGTTTGTGTCAATGTGTTATTATTGGGTTGTATACTTGAAACCTGTATGGTTTTATGAACCAATGTCACCCCAATAAATTTAATTTAAAAAGACCTGTACTTGAGAAATTCAAAACATTGTTTATAAAAATTTATAAATGACCTAAAATAAATGCAGACATTTATAATGCTTGATTGCATGAGTTACTATTCTTAAAATGTCAGTAATTCATCTCTGGCTGGTGGCACAGTGGATAAGGTGCTGGCATGTGAACCCAAATGTTGATGGTTTGATTCCCCAGCCAGGACACATAACCAGGTTGCAAGCCAGGTCTCCAGCCAGGTCCTTAGCTGGAGGCAGGTGAAAGGCAACCACACATTGATGTCTCCCTCCCTCTCTGCCTCTCTCCCTACCCCTCTCTGGAAATAATAAACAAAATTTTTAAAAAGTCAATAATTCTAAAATTGAACTATGAATTCAATACAAACATAAATATAGAAATTGGCAAATGGATTCTAGCATTGGTATAAAAAGTATAAAGGAACTGGAATAGCTAAACTAAATTTAAAAAAATGCAAAATTGGAGAATTTGAGATTATTATAAACCTATAACAATCAAGAGAGTATATAATTATCTTTAAAATCAAGGTTCCTGATATGTTTTTGCTGGTGATGATTATTTCATGGATGTTTACTTAAGTGCACACTTTATTTTTATTATTATTATTTTAAAATTTTATTGTTGTTTTATTACATCCATCCCTTTTCCTTCCCTCTGTCCGCTTCCCCACCCATCCACTCCCCCTCAAAGTCAATCTCACTTGTTGTCCATGTCCATGGCTCTTCCATACTAGTTCCTTGACTAAACTGCTTCCCTTCTTTGTTTCCTCCTCTCCTCTACCCCCTCCCCATCCCCTCTGCCCCCTGGAGATCTGTTCATTGTATTCGTGTATCTGGTTCTGTTTTGCTTATTTGTTTGTTTTGTTCATTATTGTCCGGAATTGAGTGAGATCATATGGTATTTGTCTTTCACTGACTGGCTTACTTCACTAGGCAAAATACTTTCTAGTTTCATCCATGTTGTTGCAAAGGGTAGGAGTTCCTTCTTTCTTTTTGCTGTGTAGTATTCCATTGTATAAATGTACCAAAGTTTTTAAATCCAATCATCCACTGATGGGCACTTAGGCTGTTTCCAGCACTTGGCTATTGTAAATAGCGCTGCTATGAACATAGGGGTACATAGGTTCTTCTGAATTGGTGTTTCAAGGTTCTTTGGGTATAGTCCAAGTAGTGGAATTGCTGGATCAAAAGGCAGTTCCATTTTTAGTTTTTTAAAGAAACTCCATATTGTTTTCCATAGTGGCTGCACCAGCCTACATTCCCACCAACAGTGCACCAGGGTTCCCTTTTCCCCACATCCTCGCCAACACTTGTTAAATACGTGCAATTCATTGTATGTCAATCATACCTTAATAAAGCTGTAAAAACTTTTTTTTTTTTTTTTAAATGACCCATTCTGTACCATTACCATGAGGGATTCCAGACTGCTATTAGGGAAGATAAATACACAAGAAGCAAAATATTACTAAATGGTTCTTAAAAAGGGAGCAGCTTCTAAAATAAGTCAGGCTTCCTTGGTTAATGTTAGTCCTTCCAGAAAAAAATGTCAAGATTCCACAAAGCTGTTACTCCTCAGATGTTTCTTTTGTATGATGCTCAGCATCCAGGACAGTGTTTTGCTTGTTCTTCCTCTTACAATTCTATTTGCTAGTAACATTATTTAGCAAATGCCCTGTGTCCATCATCAATGTCTATTCCATCAATAAATGCTTGATGACATAAATGGAATTGAATTCAAGCCCTTATTATCTAGTATTCCTAGACTATTTCAGTAGTCTTCTAACATGTTTTTGCCTTTCAATAACATACAAAATTCTGCCAAATTATAGAATAATTTCAAAGTTTCTTAGTCTTATAGCCTTTAGGTCCATGCAAAATACTAGCTCCACCTTATTTCCTATGAAGTTCTCAATAAAATAGTCTTTCATAGCCAAAGTGTTTCTTGATCTTTCTGAGCATGAATTGTCTGGCAGACACATTTTCCCATTCTGCCCTACCCAGAGCTTTCTGCCCAGAGAAATCCTCTCACTTTTTTTTTTTTAATTTAACTTTATCGTTGTTTTATTACATCCATCCCCTTTTTCCTTCCCTCTGTCCCCTTCCCCATCATTTCTTTAAGAGCTACCTGGAGCCAAACCTTCTCCATGGAGGCTCTTCTGGTATATCCAGTTAGAACAAATGAGAAACTAGGTGTGTGGACAGGCTGCTTAAGAAGCCCCAGGTGAGAAAATCTTGTGTTGAGCCAATCCCTTTTTCTCGTATCTTAGTACCTTAGACCGCGAAAGTTACCTTCTCTTACCTCTGATATTTCTCTGAATCCACTTTAATGCTCTCAGATTACAAACTGAACCGGTCCCATGATTGGTATCCTGCTGATCTCTGTGCTTTGGATTTTTTCCCTCTCTCTACATTTTTTTGTAAAGGCAGTCAGGACATTATTCTGCCAAATCTTCCCTACTCCTCACATCATGGAAGAGTGCAAAGTATCCCCCTTCCCTGTTCACTTAACACTTGTGCGTGTGGCAGAAACTGGCACTGACAGATGAGGATGAAAGCCAACCCTGAGTGGCAGACATACTACTAGCCTTGCCTAACTTGGCACTAACTGCTCTCTTTGCTTCAGTTTGATGGGGATCCTTGTTCAGCTGACATCTCACAATAGTGACTCTCAAAATGTGGTCCCAGGGTACTGAATAAAGAAGTAAATCACAAGAAATGCAGTGTGATTTAGGAGAATAAAGTCTAAAATGTCTTCAAAGAAAAGAAGTTTGACTCAGGAAATTTATACCCATTTGTACTCATTTTGTATATTTAAAAACTAGAAAATATGTTTCTGACTACTCAAGGACTTGTAATTCCCTTTAGGATTACAAAGATCCCTGGCCATAAGAAAGTTTAGAATGCTAAACAGTGACATATGGGATTTTGGGTACCATCGGTTTTTACACAAAATACCTAGTTTTTCTTTCCTTAATTTTGAGTTGCTTGGATGCAAAACTTAAAAAAGGACAAAGAAGTGTATGCCCTAGTGATAATTTTTAGAGTTCGCTATCTCATGCCAGGAAATTTAGATGTTTTTAACTGAGCATGATGTAATATTGTAATGTATCACTCAGAACATGAGTGATAATTAATAGGTTTAAGATTTTCTAATTGTCCTTGGCTGATGTGGCTCAGTGGATTTAGTGCTGGCCTGCACTAAACCAAAGGGTTGGTGATTTGATTCCGAGTCAGGGCACATGCCTGAATTGTGGGCCAAGTCCCTGGTTGGAGGCATGTGAGAGGCAACCACACATGGATGTTTCTCTCCCTCTCTTTCTCCTTCTCTTTCTTATCTCTAAAAAAGATAAATAAATAAAATCTTTTAAAAAACAATTTTCTGATTGTTGATGCTTGATTTCCCAATTTTGGTGATGATAGTCTCTTATTTACAGAACTCTTTCAAAAATATTAGTGACTCTAGTCATTTATGGCAGCTGAAGTCTCCTAGAACCAATGGCCAAACCTCTGATTTCTGACATATTAGAATTTCCATGTCAAGTTGAGGATGGCATAACCACCAAGGCCCTTGATCCCCTTTTGTCTCAAGAAAACTCTCACTTTTGTTCTCATTTCTGTGCATGTGCTCTTTTCCTTAAGGAAACACCCCAGACTGAGCTGGGGTGTTTGTTATTTTGGGAGGCATCTAATTCATACATGTACAAAGAACAGGGGGAAAGATGGGCTAGTCCTCCCTAGAGAACCTAAGAAATAACAGCCTAAAGGGGGTCAGTGTGAATTAAATTTAGTATTCCAAAAATGGCAAAAATCTACCCAAGGAAACTAGGCTCAGTCAACACATCCATGAGGCATGAGAAAATCTGGAATTAGGAGGTGAAACTCAGAGCCAAGTGGAATCAAAAAAGCCGGGAACAAAGCTGTCAGTAAAATGAAGGGTCCAAGTGATGCTGTAAATATAATTTATGCTTTTTACTTAAGAGCAGCCATGTGGAATCATGACCTTTAAAAATGGCATAAAGGTATACGGGTCAGAGAGGGCTTCTAGGAAAGTGATCTTGGTGGGATATAATTATTCTGGTGTAAACTGCAGAAAGCTATTGCAAAAATCTAGGTTACCATTGATGGTGTCTTGGACTGGAGAACTGAGGGCCTCAGTGGGGAGTAGTTTGACGTCAGCTGTAGTCTGAGATGACAGGATTTACTGATGTATGTGAGAGCGGGGCATCAGTGGGGTCATCATGAGCTGAAACAGGAAAGATTCAGGAAGAATATTTGAAGTATAGGATACAAATTAGGAGCTTGGTTTTGGATATAAGTTTAAAATGTCTGAAAAGCATCCAAGTGGAGATGTTTCTTTCAGCAGGAGGCACAACAAACAACAGCTGTGGTAACTGTTATTTTTCATCACTTCAGCCTTCAACACAAATCCCAGGAAGTTGAAGCTTGCTAACATCTGTCTCAGATGACAGAATCCTTGCCCACCAAAAGCCACTCATACTTAGATTTCTCTTTCAACACAAACATGCATTCTCTTTGGTTATCTCTCTCTCTCTCTCCCTCTCAATTGTATTTATTTACTTTTAGAGGGAGGAAGAGAGGGAGAAAGAGAGGAAGAGAAACTGATCAGTTTCTTCTGTATGCACCCTGTCCTGGGACTAAGCCGGAAACCCAGGCATGTGCCCTGACCTGGAATCCAACCAGTGACCTTTTGCTTTGCAGGATGATGCCCAACCAAATGAACTACATGGTCAGGACTCTTTGGTCTTCACTCCCTTCTGTTGACTTTACTTGTCATCCTGTGACATGTGAATTTAAGCAAAGGACTGGTTTAGGAACCTGAAAGAACTTCTACCTCCATTGACAATTTTGTGGGCATGTTCATTTATTAACCATGTTTTTAAGCACCTATCCTGAGTGTCAAAATCAAGACTCCATTGCCCATAGTGGTGACCTTAATAATGTCCCTGGTATTCGTGTATCCTTTTCCCGATTCACTCTTTTTACTTCCTCACTCCCGTTGGGAGGAATCTTCATCTCAGTCTGCTTTTGGAAAAACTCAACTATGCTGTTCAAGCAATAGCAGCAATGAATTAGAATGAAGTGTCCACACCATAATGGATGTGCTCTTCACCTGGACATGTCAGGACATGGAAGCATGTTGTTTGGGGACCCTCTACTCAGGTCTGCAGGAAAAGGAGAGACAATGACTGTGGATAGAGGGGCACAGCACTGGGTATTATCAGGTGGGCTTACACTGAGATCCTCTGTGTCATCCTGACACTATTTCCTGATTTCAGAATGAGACCGCGCATTCGGGGGGGCTATGGCTTTAGACCTTGGTAGACGTCAGTTTGGGGCCTTAGGGTTCTGCTCCAGAAGCTTGCACTTGGGTCTTACACCCTCCTAGGAGGCTCCACCTTTGCTGCCTCTCTTCGCAGTTCAACTCCTGCAGTTTTCGGCTCAAACCCTGTGCTTGCACCTGTCTGGGCCCGGGGCAGAGGCACTACAGCACTGTGCCTCTGAGCGTGCAGGGCAGTGAGCCGCCAAAGAGTATTGGGGTTTGGTTAATAGGTGGGGTGAGCTAGGCTCTTTAAGGAGGAGCCTCCGGAATCAGAGCATCCAGATATTCCTTATTCTAGGACTCTTCTGGTGGCCCCAGTAGATCTGAGACCCCGCGTGACCTCGCGAGACCCTGCGTGACCCCGCGAGACTCCGCGAGATCCCGCGAGATCCCACTTGATGGACTCTTCCCCCGGAAGGGTGGTCACCCTGCATCAACCTGGGTGCACCTGGAGCCTTCCCTGACGTTCGGTGCGTTGCAGCCTAGGTTCTCTGTGCCCCTACATCCGACTGGTGAGTACTACCACCCGGGTGGCGGGGCTCCTGTAGGACCTTCCGGGAAGCTGCACACTCTCGCGGCCTGTCTCCTCCCGCCGCGCTGGCCCCAGCTCGGCAGCCCCGCAGGGTGTTCGAAGAGGAGAACACTTCCTGGTGGCGGGGCTGGGGTGTAGGGCTGCTCTCCGATGGCCAGGCACTGGCAGTTGGGCGGGGTAGACAGAGAGCAATATGCTCAGCTGGAAGGCTGTGTTGGGTCCTGGGACAAAACTGAGAGACCTCATAGCTTTTGGGAGAAATACCTGGCCAGGAGGATGTGGGGGAGTGCTTGGGTCTTTTTGTGAATATGTGTGCATGTGTTTACGTGTTCCTTTTTTTTTTTTTTTTTCCTAAACCCTACCCTGTGAAGTGCACTATGACTCAGCCCTAGCTCCTTTCGGATGGCCGTGTTCAGGATGGGAGCCCAAGTGCCCTAGGGACCAGCTGTGGCTGCTGTGCTCATTAGTGTACCTCACGTTCTGAGAATAAGCTTGTGCCGAGAAGGACATTTCTTTCAATGGGAAAGGTGCCCAGGTGTAGTTGTGAGAATGACTGCTGCATTACAGTTCCATAGGCTGGGGGCCTCAAGCCTTTGTTTTGTAATGTGGGTGTGTGCCTGCGAAATGTAGGTGCCCTGTAGGCTATGAGGACTGAGTTTCAATGAGCCTTTGTACATATTGGATGTTGGGCTGGATTTCTGCCTGTCTCCTGTGGGTACTTGCTGAGTGCCTTGCACCTTTAGCTATCCAAGGCACCAAGCAGGTGGAGGTATTTTCAAATCTTTTATTTTCTTCCTCCTTTTTCCTACCTCACTTCTCTGTCTCCTAGCAGTGTTTCCTAAGATTACCTCCCAGTTAATCCACTTGCATTTTTAAAATCCTTTTCTCAGACCTCCTTGCTTTGGGAAATCCAATCTTAGACAGCCTCAATTAATTGAATGAATACATTCCCAAGTATTTATACTCAAATAGTACTTACTGTCTGGAAGTCACCAGCAGTTTACTGCCTTGATTTATAGTGTCTTCATATTTCTTCTGATATTAGATATTCCATCAATATGCTTTCTAAAAAAAAAAATCCCTAAGTAAAGGATACAGTAAATATGTTGCGTGTATTGTTTAAATAATGATCACAGTAAGGACTCACTGCATATTTGTTAATTCAAACATTTGAGTGAATTGTTGGAGGATATATTTTTTTAAGATTTTATTTTATTATTTTTAGAGAGAGGGGATGGGAGATAGAGAGGGAGAGAGACATCAATGTATGGTTGCCTTTCACCTGCCTCCAGCTAAGGACCTGGCTGGAGACCTGGCTTGCAACCTGGTTATGTGCCCTGGCTGGGAATCAAACTAGTGACTTTTGGTTTTGCAGGCTGGTGCCTTATCCACTGTGCCACCAGCCAGGGGCTGTTGGAGGATATATATATATATTTTTTTTTAAAATTTTATTGTTGTTGTATTACATCCATCCCCTTTTTGCTCCCCTCTGTCCCCCTCCCCACCCACCCTGGAGGATATTTTTGATAACAGTCCTAAGCTCTGCTGGTCAGGAGTGATGTTGGAGAAGGTCAAAGTGAAACAGTGCATTACTAGAATCAGAACATTTCAGAACTTTCCATAAACAAAGAACAAGGTCCTAAGCAAAGAGAAACCAGAAAGTGATATGAAGAGAAGGAATTTGTTTAGCATCCTTCCAACCACATAGGCATTTATTTTTATTAAAGTGAAACCATGGGTAAATCAACATGGTTGGGCAAAGCCCCCAGAGTGTGAAGAATTAAGATGCCTAACTAGGAAACTATGAACCAGGGAATTTGAATACATTTTGATCCTTCTGGAAGTTGCTTAATGGTCTCAGAAGTTTGGGTTTTCCTTTACTCTTCTTTTTTGAAATTCAAAATATTTTGAGAGGGAGCAAAGTAGCATATTGAATGCAGTTTCAAAAATTCTCAGGTTTAAGCTTTGACACCACATTTCTGTTAGGTCCACCAGTGTGATTAGCATGATCAACATCTGGGATATAAATGATCCCCATCATTTTGTTTCCTTTTGGTAACCTGGTTGTACAGAGAAAGAGAGTAGTGGGCTTTTGAGCCAGACTCTTAAATTTCCTTGATGTTTAGAGAGAGGACAGAAAACCTAGCATTTACAGTGGGCAGTGGTCCAGAAGGGGCCTGTGGACAAGAGTGTGTGTGTTCTTGCTATCCTGTGGGAATGTGGGAGCAATGAAGTAGGGTTTCTGATGTTTTACCAGAAACCAGGAATCTGGATTTTCATGTGAAGCTTCCCCATATTTAAAAATCCAGTTGCAATATTTAAAAATCACATGTGCGTGTGTGTGTATGTGTGTTGGGGGGACTTCCATCCTGGAGTTTGATTTCACACTTTGGTCACTAGTTTCAGACTTGTGTTTTAGAGACTCAAGGCTACTTTGATATCATAATAAAAAGGGAATCCTTTGTAATGGAAGCACCATCAGAGATCCTCTGCTGACCCCATGCGTCATAGCCTTGCTATTTAAAGGGTGGTCTTTGGCCAGCTGCACCAGCATCACAGTGGAGCTCCATAGAGACAGGTTCCCAGGCCCTATCCAGACCAGCTGAATCAGAACCTGCTTTATAAAAGATCCCCAGGTGATTTATATGCATGTTAAAGTTTGAGAAGCATTACTTAAGTTTGCCTCTTAAGGGAAAAAAAAAATCAGAATCTACATATAGCATCTCTGATTTAAATCTACTTATATGGAGAGGAAAGAGAATATTCCAAAAAGTTATAAACACCCACAATAGTAATAGCAAAAAATTTTAAAGTGGACTAAAGAAGTATTGTACTAGCATATGTTTTGAGTCAATTAGTTGAGGAATGCATTTCACTATTGTCAGTCAAAGTTGTGTATTTTTGGTAATGATAGTTTTTATTGGGTTAACTCAATAATCTATTTCAAGAATCTTATCAATTGCTGAAAGGAGAGGTGTGAGAGGAGGTGGAGACTTGATTGCATGGATAGATACTTGGGGAGGTGAACACACAATGCAGTGTGTACAAATGATGTGTCGTAGAATTGTGACCTGAAACCTGTGTAATTTTTTAACCCAACATCATCCCAATAAACTTAATAAAAAGGAAAAAAAGAGTATTACCTGCATTCAACTGTTCTGAGCACTATTTCCAGGACTAGACAAGGTACAGTTTCTCCCCTCAAAGCACTTGGAGTCATAATGCCAAATATGACAAAGGCAGTCAACAGAGGCAAAACAGAGCGGAAATCTAGTATAAGAGGAAGAGTTGGCCAAATGCCCAATAATTCATCTGTGCCATCATTCAGCACAATATTGTACTCACATTTTAAATTTGTGTTTATTTGCTTAACATCTGTCTACACTTCTGCATTGGAAGCACTATGCTTGCAAGGACTAATATTTATTGAATGATATACCATTGTTTACTTCCACATTTACATAAGCTCTGTGCCCAGGGAAGGAAATGTAAAAGAAATATTATAGGAAACAGTATGCTTGAGTCATTTCCTGTAACTTTTAGACTCTCCTTCTCTAGAGAGAACATACATGAAGTAAAACTGAACATTTTAAACAACTCAAGTCACTCATTTAAATATAATTCAGTTACTTTTAGTATATTCGGAGTTGTGCATCAATCATTACAATCAACTTTGAATCTTTTCATAACCTTGCAACAGAGACCCTGAGCCTTTTAGTTTATACACACTGCCTCAACTCCCTGCTTCCATATCTCTTAATCCTAGCTTTGGACAGCCGCTAATTTATGTCCTGACTGTAGATCTGTCTATCTTGGACATTGGATATAAATGGAGTTGTACAATTTGTAGTTCTTTGTGATGGGCTTTTTTTCATTTAGCACATTATTTTAAAACCTTAGTAAAATTTATTTTCATTCTTCATTTCCTTAAAATAGAAAAAACTTAGGCACACCCTGGCTGGTGTGGCTTAGTAGATTGGCGCCAGCCTACGAACTGAAAGGTAACTGGTTCAATTCCCAGCCAGGGCACATAACCAGGTTACAAGCCAGGTCTCCAGCCAGGTCCTTAGCTGGAGGCAGGTGAAAGGCAACCACACATTGATGTTTTTCTCCCTTTCTTCCTCCCTCCCTGTCCCTCTCTCTAAAAAAAATATTGAATAAAATCTTTAAAAAAAAAGAGAGAAAAATATTTAAAAAAGAAAATGAGCAAAGGACCTGAATAGATATTTGCCACAAGAAGATATAAATAGTGGCCAACAGGTATATGAAAAAAATGCTCACTAGCATTCATCATGAGGCAAATGCCATTTACTGGAGCATAACTTAGGTGGATGAACTACTCTGCTGGACAGTGCTAAGACTGAATCCAGTTTTGGAGGGTCTGGCAAGGGGCTCAGATTCAGACATGGAAGATAACTGAAGGTTTGTGACGCAGAGAAAATCATCATGCTTTACAGGGAGTACCACTTCTCTACCGATAGTCAGAGCAACGGAAACTCCATGTTTGGCACTTCTTGAAATTTTGCAGAGCAGGATCAATCTACCATAACTTTCCCATGTACCATATCATTTTGTCAGTCAGTATCCACTAAGTACCTACACATATACTCAATGGTTCAGTCAGACAGACTATGGATACATTAACATTGTTATGAATATGGGGATTGAATCTTCAATCCTTTAAAAATATTTTGGAGTAATATTTTAGTATCAAAAATAAAAGCACATAAAATGAGATATTCTAAATGGTTAACATTGAATCGTAAGATCTGAATGATTATTAATCTAAATAGATTCTATGCACATTTAAAATCAGAACATGGTTTCCAAAAGAAATTTTACAAGAAAGGTTGGTATTCTAAAAGTGAGATGGTTAAAGTGAGGATGGGAAAAATATCCATAATCTTTTTGCATATGCTTCTCCCTTCCTCCTCATCTTCTCCCGTGCAACCTACCCTTTTCTTTGTATTCAGTCCAGCCCTACATGGACTTCATATGAGCCTCTGCAGTGACTTGCAAAGTAGTTTGGGGATGTCTGTTCTGGCTTGTTTTTCGTTGAACAGGTTGGTAAATTGAGACTCCAACCTCGTTCATGACAGGATAAATTGACAATATAGTAGAGCTCAGATTTAACTTTCAGCTCTGGTTTCATGCGCCATTTTAAGTGACCTCCCTTGACCAAATAGATGAAGGACTAAGAAGCTTTCTTTCCAAAGGAAAGAATTATTAAATAACAATCAAATTTTCAAATTTGCTTCACATACAGATCAGCATGTATTTCACCTTCTCAGATGTCTGCCTGTCTCTGATTGTTCTTGACCATGAACCTTTTCTTACTCTGAAGTTGGTAGAGTACTTCACCGTTCTTTGATATTATGGTTTAACATTTTCCTTCTCCAACATCTGAATGTGCAGTGCATCCATCTTAGGTTGTAGCACTTGGATGGTTGACAGTGTTTAGCAACTTTGCTTTGCCCTATATCTATTTGAAACCCGGGGTATTTTTTGAGCATGATAATAATGGTCTGAACATTGCATGCCATCTACTGGGTCTGATTCATGAAGACACACTCACTGGGCCAGCGCCCCACTAGGCTTAGTGACATGGAGTAATGAAAATAAAGGCATTGGAGGCCAACTATTTACACTAATTTTTATTCCTCTCTCAGCTCATCTTCACTGCCTGGAAAATACTGGCTTGCATGTGTGTCCTGATGAAAAATGTTTGAGTTCCACTGCACTGAAGACTTTTGCTATGATGCAGTGCTGCTCTGGCTGGTAAATGAAGTATCCGAAGAACCTTATGGATTTGGATTGTTTCTTTTATAGGAGACAGAAAGGCGATATGAATATATCTAAATAGTAATTGCTAATGTTTTATTAAACCAGCCTTCAGACACACAGAATTTCCTATATTTTAACCTTTATGCCCCTATCATCTTTTTTTCATACCCATTGCCATTACCCTGTTTCCTAACTATTCCCCTCATACTTAATATTTTGAATCTTATCTATCTAACAAATTGCTTTTGGGTTATTTTTATTAACCCAAATTCAATTCCCTGCATGAATGAATGAATGAGAGAATATAAGGCAAAGAATGATCTCTTACTGGAGATTCTGAGTTCTTATGATGTAAACTCCCAAAATAAACCATGGATCTTAAAATGATTTTTGTTAAACCTGTATTTTCTATTTGTTACTTTAAAGTACAGATGTAACAAATTTTTGTTGAATATGATAATCTAAGTGCCTGTGAACTTTTTGAATGATTTTGAAGGAATGGACCCATTGATGGTTTGTCTTTCTCTTTTTACATTATAAATAATTTGTGGTTGGTAATGAACAGATGGATGTAGTTTGCTACACAAGTTAACTCACGTTTGCACTTGTATTAGCTTTTGTGTAAAATTGCCGGTCAATGATATGTTAAGCTTGCTAGAAAGTCAGTTCATGCCCCATGGACTCCATTGGAAATGTGCTCCATTCCCTTCCCAAATGGGCATGTTGGCTGGGTTATAACTCCTTATCACATACTGTAAGGAAGAAGCTTTGTTTCATTTCTCTATCATGCAGTGATGCAAGATGTGAGCCTTAAACTTACATGAGGTCTCTTTATCTTGTATTGCTCCTGTGTAATTCTTCATTTCTCATTAAGTCACATACAAATCTCAGTCTTCATCCTGCTGCCCATCCTAGTCTCAGAAATGGTACTGAGCTTTTTGTAGCATTGGGCTATCTGCTAACCTCTTTCTTCTCAAATGAAACCTGTGTATCCAAGATAAGGAAACCTTACATAGTGCTTTGTAAACTGGGAAAAAAGGATGAAACCAGGTTTGGCTTCAGCTATGAGGGCAAGTTCCTGCCAACAGTCACACGCAGTAGGCTTGATCTCTCTGATGTGTAATTAGTTTCTCCCCACCACATTAAGAATCATTTACTTTCTGTTCTCAGAATATGGCTGGCTTTGAATGGATGTGAAAATATGGTAATTATTAATTTCAAAGAATCTTCAGTTCAAATGAGTAAAAGAGGTATGATAGTCTAATCATAAAATAAAATCTGTAATGCTTAGCCTGAACTTCCCTGTGAGGGGTATGAGAACTTGTTCATATACAAAACACCTTTCACAGATGATGGAGGAAAGAAACTGATAAATCCAAATAGAACTCTGAAAGCTGCTTCTTTTACCCTCTAGCTGCTTTCTTTAGACAATAAAATGTGAGATATAACTTCTCCAGACACAGGCTTTCTCTATAGAGTGAATCTGTTTTATATTTATTTTGAATTTCCCACATTAGTTAACGTAGATAAATATAGCATGAATAAGAAAATACTGATTGTACTTGTCTTCAAGAGGGAGGGAGGGAGGTGGGGGGAGAGAGAGAGGTTAAAACAATACATGTTATTTGAAAGAAAAGTGTTACTTGAATTTTTCATAATATATAGTAATTAAGGTAAAATTGAAAGAGTTGCTTAACCTTAGAAAAAGATTTTTAATAACAGATACTGGCTCTTAAAATAATCCTCTCAGTCAGCAAGAACAAATATGGAAAATATTAAGGGATGGAGTTTAAAAAAAATTCTAAACTAACATTTTCAGACTCTATCGATACATACCCTGAAATATTTTAAAAAATTATCACATTTCCTCCAGTCCCTCTCTCCTTTCTCCTCCAGATTCTTATGAAGTATACCAAAGTCAAGACTTATAACAATTTTCTACTCTGTAACTATAATTCTTTTTAAAATTTTATTGTTCAATTACCAGTTTTTCTCACGTTGCTCTCCATTGCCTTGGCCGACCACCCACCCCCACTCCGAGTCAATCCCCATCCTGTTGTCCATGTCCATGGATCATTTATAGATGTTCCTTGACTAGACTATTCCCCATCTTTGCCCCCTCCCGACTCTGCTCTGGTCACCATCAGTCTGTTCCTTATTTTCATGCCTCTGGTTCTGTTTTTCTCATTTGTTTTGCTCATTAGGTTCCTGATAAAGGTGAGATCATATGGTATTTGTCTTTTGCCACTTGAATTATTTCACTTAGCATAATATTCTCCAGTTCCATCCATGCTGTCACAAAAGGTAGGAGAGGAGTTCCTTTGTTTCTGCTGCATAGTGTTCCATTATGTAAATGTACTACAGTTTTTTGATCCACTCGTTTACTAATGAGCACTTACGCTGTTTCCAGGACTTGGCTATTTTAAATAGTGCTTCTATGAACATAGGGTTGCATAGGTTCTTTTGAATTGGTGTTTCAGGGTTCTTCGGGTATAATCCTAGCAGTGGAATCACTGGATCAAAAGGCTGTTCTATTTTTATTTTTTTGAGGAAATTCCATACTGTTTTCCACAATGGCTGCACCAGTCTGCATTTCCACCAACAATAGCCATTCTGACAGGTGTGTGGTCATTTCTCATTGTTAACTGTAATTCTTCACCCCACTTTTTATTGTTGGTTTTTTGTTGTATATCAACTTCCTAGGGTGTAAATTTGATTTAGAGTAACAAACCCCACATGTGAATTGGCAAGGGTAAAATGAGATATCCCATGTGATTCACTTACAACAATATCTGTCATTGTTAGTCATTTTTGCTTTCCCTAGTATAAAGACCGATCTCATATATAAGCTGCAGCTAGGTGTTACAGTGGCATCATTATCAGAGCAGTCCCACTCTCAGTGTTATTCTTCTGGGACTTACATTTCTTTCTCTCCAGGTTACAACAGTCATAGTTTTCTTTACAGAGTATGTTTAAATTCATTACAATTCTTTAGAAATTGGCTAAAGTCTAGGCCATTGTGGATGACCTGATTTTTTTAGTTTAATTGAGCCAGTGTTGTTGACCTGCTTTTTTGGGCATGTATGTATAGCATTGCATCTATTCCATATTTTATGTTTTTCTTGATCATAAAAAGCCACAGCTAGATACCTAGAGATGAGAGATTCTGGTTCATGTTCATTCATTCATTCATCTATTCATTCAACAAACTCATTAAGAATATACTATAAATACTTCTGAAACACTCTAAGAACTGTAACTAAGAATTACATTTGGTTGCCTTCTTCAAAGTTGTTAAAAACGAGAGAATAGCCTTATAAACAATTCACTAGGATGCAACACAGCCTAGAGTACTATAGCTCTCTCAAGAAGATAAAAATTATGTTTTGTTGAAAATAGAAGGAGCAATTTGAGAAAAGATTGAACCAGGAATTGGGGAGAACTTTGGGATCAGACCCAGAACAGAGGATTCTTAGAAAGGCCTAGTAGAATGTCCTGGGAATGGGTAATAATGGTTTATATTATAGTTAAACTCAGTGAAAGCTTAAGAAATACAGGTATGTCTCATCAGGTGAGCAGGGTAGAGAGATGGCTGACAAGGAGAAGGTCATATATGGGGCTCCAAGCAGGCCAAGTATCTGTTCACATTAAGGAACTGTAGCTGTGATTCTTTCAAGAGATCTACCCATGAGAAAAGAGTTTGTCTTCTGTTGTGTAAGTCATGAACAAAACAGGAAAATCAAGGATGGGCCTCAAGACACAGACCCAAGATTATGTCTTAAATGCAGGGACAAAACAGAAGATCAGTTATTAAACTCGAAGCAGTAAATTTTATCTGAAATTTGATTTCAAGGGTTTTTATAGAATTCCATAGATTCCCACTAAGGCCCCAGAATTTGGACTGGGACTAGCCTGCAGCTTGGGAGAGCATGAGCCTCAGCTGGGAGGAGAAAGAAGTGCTGGAGGGCTGGGGCCTGGCAGGGTAGTTATAGTGAATCCCTTGACTTGTTTCTAGTGCCCGATTAGCTCTTATATTCACTGTCTCGCAGCAAGGTTGTTCTTTTGGATTAAGTTCTTCTTTTTTTTTTTTTGTCTTACCAGAATTCTCTTTGCTCATGTTTCCAAATTGCTCTAGGTGACGTGTGCTTGTCACCAGTAAAGCCAAATGGACAGCAGGGTAGATTGCCTTGCACAGAGAAGACAGGTAATTGCAGCTTTAATTTTGTTTTGTTTTTGGAAGAATCCAGGTGTCCATCCACTTTATCTCACAAAAGAACCTTAATAAATGTGGGAGTGTTGGCAGACAAGATGGCCCAGTGGGCAGTCTGCCCATCAGATGTGTTAGCCTTCTGCTATTGAAATAGTACTTCCCATGGAAACATCACACATCAGGAATTCTCTGCTAGTCCAAGCAGTCCAACGGCTTCCAAGATAGGAGCACAATTAGAGGCATCAGCCAAGAGATACATTTCACCTTGGAAATTCAGATCTCAACAGAGAGTGCTCGTGCCATGTGAACATAAATCATTCTTCTGAAGAGCCTTTCTTGTGAAACCAAGTTCTCTGGGACTGCACTTTGTTTGTTAGTTGGTGGGTATGTCTCCAACTTTGAAGAACTGATCATTTTAGACATTGTGCATATATAGAATAGAAGCTGGGTTTTCTAGAATCTGGGCTTACTTGTCTTCACTTTCATAACCTACCTGCTTTGCTGCACATATGCATAGAATAGAGTCAGATGTGGGAAAAGTAGGGCTTAATCATAAGTACAATAGGCCAAGGCTCAGGTTTAGGATGACCAGCAACCTTGGGAAACTGGGGAGTTTCCATCAGCACCTGGAAGTAGTAGTGGGTCTAAGAAAATTGACGATCAGTGAGAGTAAGGGCCTTTGGCAGAAGGTAAAACCTGAGGCTTTAGAAGGTGGACCTCGGAATAAGGAAATCATGTAGGACTACTTTCAATGGGGACTGGATGGAATATGTGGGTAGGACTATAGTCCTAGAAACACGAGGGGATGATAAAGACAAGGGACACTAATCAACTCCGGAACTCAAATGTGGGGCTAATGAAAGCTATCTTTACTAGAATTGTGGAATTCAGTGGAAGGGGGTTGATCAGAAAGAAATAAAGCCCAGTGACCAGAACTGATTGTGTTAGGGACCCAAGGATCTCAAAATAACTGTTCTTCCATTCTTTTTTAAAAATATTTATTATTTTTAGAAAGAGGGGAAGGGAGAGAAGAAGAGAGAGAGAGAGACATCAATGTGTGATTGTCTTTTACCTCCAGCTACGGACCTGGCTGGAGACCTGGCTTGCAACCTGGTTATATGCCCTGGCTGGGAATTGAACCAGTGACCTTTGGGTTTCCAGGCCAGGGCCTTCCACAGGGATATGCTACCAGCCAGGGCCTGTTCTTCCATTCTTTAGGTCCCAGAGCAATGTCATTTCAGCTGTTTTCTGAGTAACCAGGCATATGACAGGTAGCTGTCTTACACAAGCTAGAAGGAATTGATAAAAAAACAAACAAAAAAACAAACCTCTTGAACTTGGAGAATACAGCTAGATCCAGTCATGGATTCTTGCAGAAAATCCTTGATCCTGGATTCTAGCAAGTGTGTCTATTTGCAGGATATGGAAACAAATTGGCTTAGACCTACTGTCCTGAGATGAGGCAGAGTTGGAGAGAGCAGGGGCTCATAGAGAAATTTGGAGAAAAACTTCCTTGGATTAGGAAGATTTCCCTTTTCCCTGGCCTCCTGCCTTCTAGAATAAACAAATGAAAGTTCCTTTGATGGAGTGGAAATGGTTGGCTGTGGGCCTGGTCTGGAAGGGACAACTGGATCTAGCCTTGGGCAAGACAAAGGATTATCTGAAATTAGATATAACTGGTGAAGGAAAAGTTTCTAGAATGTGGGTTTCACCTTGGGTGTCTTAGTGTACCCTTGGTGAGAACAAGAGTAGGAATCCAAGAATGAAGACAACCAATGGGGGCAGCAGCAGCAAGGGCTCTGAAGAGACAGTATTTGCTGGTGTGGAGGATATGGTCAAGTTCCAGAACAGATTGGCACAGGATTTCAGCACCAGGGGAGGCTGAGGGAAGTCTAAAACTGGGGATGAAGGAAGACTAGATTTCATGTTTTTATGGAAGCAGAGCTCGGAAGGCTTTCTTGATTCTAGCAATCAATACTTGCCTGTTACGTATCTAGCACACATTATTGCATTTGTTGGGTTTCTTGCTACATCAGTGCATATGTTTATCAAATGTCTATCTGCTCAGGCAGGTAAAAATATAGCCTTCTTTGATAGTGAAGGCAGGGAGCAGATAAAATTTTGTGCACAATGTGTCCTAGAAGCTGAAACTAGATTACAGCTGGGTTTCTGTCGAGTTCTTCTGGCAAGTCCTTAGGCATTCCACTTCACTTCATCCAATTTGATTCCACTTCATCCATGTCATTCCATTTCAGTGTATTTAGTTCGTATTTAGGCTACAGCAGTGCTAATGGAGTTGTCAAAAGATGCATAGACACACTGTTGGCTCAGAAGGAGTTCCATAAAGTATGTTTCGTGGGGGACTAAACTTGTGAACTGCCCCTCAAAAAAATTCCATTTTATTCTCTCATGGAGATTTATCATCTGCAAGTGTGTTGAAAGTTTACAATAAGTAAATTAGTTTAAATTTGTTTGACTAGTGTTTCCTTAAGATGTTTGGCCATAGAAAAGTTTTTGTTTTTTAACTATTTTATTAATAGCACATTGAATTATTTTAGGGGAACCATTGGATCAACACTCAGGATGGCTGGTTGGGTGACCTCAGGATGGCACCAAAATGTAAGTGTCCAGGTAGACTGAAAAGGGAAAGCATTTTAGTATAAGCTGGTGTGTCTGGAGTTTTATGCATGTTTAAATGCTGGGGTAGGACTTGACCATGTAAGTGGACTTGGGCTGCAGGACTTAAGAACTGTCATCAAGGTTTAGGCCAGAAAGCCTAGGAGGGAGAAGATAAACTTAATTTTGTTGGCTATTGCTAAGCTTTTTGTTAGGTTTTGTTTTGTTTTAATAAGAGAACATTGATTAGAAGACATTCATGTGAGAACTCATGTCCATGGTTATACTTAAAAATTTACATGAATCCTATCCAGGAACCAGCTCCCATGCTCTATACTAATTTCTCTGTCACTGAATGTTTGAAGACACTGGAACACAAGAGTGAAGGTTTGACTTTGAAGGCCAGTGGTTCTACAAGGAGGTTACAGGTATTCCGCATAGAAATCTGGTTATTTCATGCCCAGTATGTTGTCAGACTCAGGACTGATGGGTCTCTTTAACATAACCATGCACAATATAAAGGGGGATCCAAAGAAGCCCCTAGAATTATTTTCTGGAGGGCAGAATCCCTGTAGTACAGGCCTCACCCACTAGGTGATATTCTAGGAACCCATCTGTATCAGTGTGTACCGGATGGCATTGTTATGAGAAGCTGCGATCAGCTTAAGTGAAATTTTTTTTTTAAAGACTCAACGCATTTGCCCATTTCATGCTGGGTGATTTATGAGTGCACCTGCCCACGCTATGCTGAGTGTTCAGCTGTTTTTGACCAAAAAGGGCATGACCCCTATGCTCCATCCTCTATTCGTCCAGCCTTCCCCCAAGGGACTTGTTTGTTTCCCTGCCTGAAAAAGTCCTCAATGGGAAACATTTTGCCAATGTGGAAGAAGTGAAACAAAAAATAGTAGAAGCACTAACTAAAAGGCATCAAAATCGACAAGTTCAAAAACTGTTTTGAGCAGTGGGAAAATCTCGACAGATATTACATCAAATGGAAAGTACTTTGAAAGTGAGTGAAGTTGAAACGTAAGAATAAATACGCAATCTTTTTCTAATTTTTTTTTTAATTTTATTGTTGTTGTATTACATCCATCCCCTTTTTGCTCCCCTCTGTCCCCCCCCCCCCCCCCCCCCCTCCCCCCCCC